>JARJLF010000132.1:0-384195 GCA_029378395.1 Mycena leptocephala
AAAGCAGCACTTGCCATTTGGGAATACCCGTCCCTCGGCAGACACTGTGACGTGATCGCAGTCTGTTTTCCTTCTGAACCATCACCGTTGCGCCAGGCTGACACCCACTTGCCCCAAACCGATTTTCTTTCATGATGCCGACACGGCAAATGAGCAGAACGCGGCCGATGTCGAAAACGATGTGCAGTGCTCCATTCAAACACGGTGCATTCCGCGTAAATGTGCGCGCACTCGGCAGAATCTACCGTGCTTGAAATGTACCTGCAGTCCGAGCTTCGTCAATCCCGCTGGGTGGGAAAAATGACTGTCGAAAGAGGCACGGGGAACATTTCGAATGTCATTCCTTCGTTCCGATTCACCGCGACTTTGACTCTGTCATCATCGACTGTCCAGGTCCCCAGTCGCCTTTCCACGACACCGACAGTTGGGCCCTGGACCTCAACGTCACTTGGATGGTTTTGTATACTCCATTGATACTGCCAAGCTATGTCGATCTGCACAATGTATCTCAGGGGACCGGGTCTTGCGTGTCGCAAGCTCTCTGGTTCGATGCCGGCGCAGGTTATCCCCAACCGAGTTCACCGCTGTCTCTTACAGCTGAGTTGTCCTTTGACTATATAAGAGCTCCTAAGAGTGTTGGTAGCTTCAGAATATCTCTTTTCCCTCAGCTTTATCGTCAACTCCTCACTTCCCTCTGCAATGGCATACCTACTTGCACCGTACAATTCAGCCATGCGGCTAGGCATGGGGTGAGTCCTTCACCTTCGCCCCTCAAAATGAAGAGTGATATCTGAGAGTATCTCTTGTCAGTTTCAATTCGTTCACCCAGCAGCTCTGCATCAACGACGCAGTGAAGACTAAGGACAACCAGACCGCCACCGAGAAGAACCTCGCCAGGCCGCAGTACAAGAAGGGTGAGATGGACTCGTCCACAAGCCAGGTCGTCACCTGGTCCGCCAAGTTTGTCGACCGCATAAGCGAAGTGACGGACAGTCTGAATATCAGCGGTATGTTTAACGACAACGATAGTCCAAGCTGCGCTCATGAGCACCATAGGTTCACTGGAGATCAAGTGCGATGCTATCGGCGGCGGAGGGGGCGCCTCCGCTCACTTCATCGACTCCAATAAGTTCAAGGAGAGCGATCTCAACTACTTCATTCAAGTGAAGGTCACGAACCAGCAGCTCGTCGCGAACGACGTGACCGAGTTCTCTCCGATTGCAAACGTCTCAGATGCGGACTTCACGCGCGTCTACGGCGACTCCTTTATCTCTGGCTTCATAGAAGGCGGCGAGTTCAACGCACTAGTGTCCATCAAGCTCAAAGACCGCACCAAGGCCAAGGAGATCGGCGGCCAGCTCAAGATCGATCTCGACCTCAAAGCTGCCAGCGTTCACGGCCAGGCCGAGGGTGGTAAGAAGGACCTCGAATCGACATATGAAGGCGAGACGACCATCAGCGTTGCGTGGACTGGTGGCGGCGATATCAAGGATGAGAGCGTGAATGACTGGACACTCGCCACTCTGAAGGCAGTGTCCATGGAATTCCCCGAGCGCGTCATGGCCTGCCCCATGCGCACCAAGTGAGCAGACACTCCAATTGTTTTAATGTTCACATCACTGATGTTTATTGTAGTGCGATCTTGACAAAGTACACCGGCTTGAAGAGCTTCCACGAGAAAACACTCAAAGGCAGCCCTCTCGGTACGACCCTAGCCACAATAGTTCAACCGTGAACTAATCACTCGTCACAGACTATGAGAATGCAGGTGTTTATTCATCCGCCTTCTCGATGCCTACATGGACTTCAAAGTCATGTGGCGGAACATCCAGATGGGTATGCTTACGTATTGAAGTATTCTTTCAACACCCGACTGACGCGATCGCTGTAGCCGCGTGGGAAGTCGAACAAGGACAGTCTACCTCAAAGCCAAACCCAACCTCCCAGAGCTCTCGAGATGGCCGCTGAGGCGAAGAAGCACTATGTGGCTCAGATGGATCGTTACCAGAAGTCACTCCCTGGTCCTGGCACAGAGAGCCAAGCATTGGCTTTGATTGTACCGGCGACACCCTCCAGAGGAGAAGACCGAGAATGGATGGTCGGATGTCGACGCGGCACCAAAGCAGGTGATCAAAGTGCAGTCTGCGAGCCCGTCGAGGCGCCTCTCCCGCCGAATGTACTCACGCCGTACCCGGCGAATATCTTCGGCCTTGACAAGGCTCGCCGCGACTGCCGCTTTGAGATGATAAAGATTGTCAAAGAGGTTCGCAATTCATTATGCGCCTTAAGTGCGTGATCACTGATGCTCGACTCAACAGGTAGACGCAGTTGCGCATGACCCGAAGGTCGCCATCGATCCGAGCCGCACTTGGCAATATCTTAGCCCTGCTATCTTCCGCCTACTTCTTCCGGTACGTGCTCATCCGCCGCTCCAAAATAGCGCGCCACTGATTGGTTGCTGGTGCAGTCCGGTACACAACGTCGACGCGGAGAAGGCAGCGGCAGCAGCTTCTGAAGCGGAGCGTCTCGCGGCTGAGAACCTCGCCAAGACGAACCAGGCGGTCCAGGACGAACTGACAGAAACTAGGCAGAAGCTAGCCAATTCCGAGGCCAATCTTGCCAAGGCGCAGGAACAACTAGGCCAGAAGGCGGGCCTCGGCAGAGGATCTCGAGAAGCGACTGGCGAGCGCAGAGTCAATGGTGAAGGAGCTCGTGTAAGTGCTTGTGCATAATACTCAAGCATCAAAGCGCTCACAGACGTGCTGCAGCCCTTACGGAGGGTACTGTCCCCGTTCCGCTCGACACACCTGTCCGTTTTGTAGGCGTGCAGACCGGCTTGGCCCTCGACTGGCCCGTTGGCACCACGAACGCGTGCATGTGGCAATCCCACGGGGGACAAATCAGGGTGTACGTCCCCTCCAGTCTCATGACTATTTACGCAGTGGTACAGTGCTGATATTTCTGCGATTCGCTGCAGTGGCGCATCATCCGCAGCAAGTATGGCTTTTACATCAAGCAGATGGACCAGAACAAGTACCTGCAGTGCCAAGCGGTTAGCGGCAACAACGATAGGATCTACATCGGCACTGGGCGACGTCGCAGCACGTTTTTGTTCGAGCAGATGCCGGACGGCACGACTATGTTCATCTCTCCATCCTTCCCGTCCCTTTCACGCGTTGATTGTCGTTTATCTTTGCAGGGTTCACCTCGCAGACCGCCTCGATTACACCTTGAACGTCGAGGGCGGGTCGCCGGCCAATGGCACCAAGCCTATTATGTGGCTAGGGGGTAAGAGCAACAACGACAGGTGGAGGATCCGCGCCCACAATCAGGTGTAACTGGTGCACGGTTTAAATATCGGATGTCCGTACATAGGCTCGACGAGCGGGGTTGTCGCAGTTATTCTTATCTTAACACTTCGTTCCGAACTGCACGAGTAATACATATTTTGTTGGACCTCATTACAAATTTCTCGGCACAACGAAGTGGCGGTCTGGGCATGCATGTTTGCTGTGGTCTCGGGTGACCAAATATATAAGAAGCAGTGAGAATAAAGCGCGGAACTGACACCCTTCTTGTGAGAGATGCATTCCTCAAAGAAGGCCCACAATGCAGCGTGATAGGCGAGGATTCAGTCCGCAATACGGCGAGCGCTGCGGCAAAGACTGGCATTCCGAGGACGGCCCTGGACGGGTGAGGACTGGTGTGTGAAGGGAATGCAACCATCCAGATACAGGCCTGCCGCGAGGTCAACCCGAAAGCGTTGTGAAATATGCTGTGTAAAGCAAATACTTGAACGTCGAATGAAGAACCAGGCTGATTGTTCGCTGCGACCCGAAGATTCCGACGTTGGGGTCTGAAGGATGATTAAAGATCGACTTGAGAATGATGACCCCAGGGTCGACCGAGTGAAAGACAAAAGATGAAATTAAGAATAGGCGTACCGAAATTCCCGCCTCCACATCCACTTCCAAGTAATTCGATGTCTGAAACGGAAAAAAATAAGTGAGTTTGCTAGTCAACCGGTAAGACGACGGCAACAAACCCCGGAGCGGTGCAAGCAGACTGGGAGCGCCGCTCAGTGTGGACCTTGAATGCCGTAAATAAATCACCGAGCTGACGGGTTAGCGAAGGAACTCTCGCAATGGTGCCGGTACATGCAATAAATACACGAAATTGAACCAATGAGGCTGATCTTCTCGCATGATATCAAATGAGCTCAGAATCTGCAACTGGTTAGTCGTCTCATCAAAATACACCAGACCTGCTGGGCTCTGCGATACTTGCATCAGTGAATTGAGAAAAGGCTCAGGGAAAGGAACGCACCAAAGTCTTTGCGGAAATTCCGTGAGCATGGATGCGACGCAGTGAGTTGAATTTTGACTTCTACTCACCGGAGGGTACGAAATTGGGATTGCTAGTTTAAGCCCAACAGCGCGTGGCGTGTTCCAGCACGGTGCAGAGCCGATGCTCCGGGAAGAGTGAATTAATGTGTGAGATTGAACTCGGAGCGACTTAGGCATCAAGTTAGCGAAATCTGAATAAACCGTTCGCATTCGGTCGGTGCGTAGCCTTGAAGTATTCAAGCTCGAATCTAGCTGCAGATCCATTCGCGCATAGTAATGTGGAAATTTGGTTTACTGCAATGTGCTCCATACAATTGAGCATCCGGGCAGAAAACAACAGTGGAACCGACACACCGCAGAATCCAGCTTGATATGGACGGAATTCAGACTTCTACTCCAAACTTCACCGTTTCCTTCCGAGAAGTGCAGAAGCAGGGAACCAGGATTAATTCTGCGAACTAGTAAGATTAACCGTTCTTTAACGAAATGCTTCGCGATTCTTTGTATATGTTTGGACCTTTCTCCATTCGGCTGAATCCCTTTTGTCTTTCTCCGTCTTCGTGTACGACCTTCTCCATTTCCTGTCAATCTTCAGTCCTCATGCTGCAGTAAAAGGAGAAATCATCTCCTTTGGTTGATTCCCATGATCAGACATGTTGTGCCTTCTCCCACAGTTCTACATGTGGCTGCGTGCCGCATATACGCGTCGTCTTTGGCCATTTCGACCGGCAGCCCGCTCTTCACGTACAGACTGTGCATTTTTGATGCTTCCATTAACGTGTGTTCCGTTCAACCCATTTCTGTTCATCTTCACTCTCCAGCCTGCTGCGACGACAAGACCGCAGTTAAGCCCGCGTCCTGATTTATACCGTTGATGCTTTTCACACATCTCGCCATCATCCATCCGCATTCATGTCGTTTTTCAATATCCTCGAATTTTTTCAGCTGAAAGCTGGCCGTCGTGTCATCGCCAACAAGCTCAATTCGACCTACGGCACACACTATGCTCACTATAACACACATGTCTGGTGCATCAAAGACACTGGCAACACCATTATCCCTACTGACCTACGTGTTTATATTACCAGTACCCCCTGCTCGCGGACAGCATGGGCGCTTTCCAGTGTGCTCCGTACAATCGATTGCCGTTCCACCTGCTACCAATTCATTACTTATTAATATCCAGACCCTCGATGCCATGACTTTCTTCGTACTTCCAGGCAGTCCCGACAGCGATACATATCATACGACGTAAGTGTTGTCCTGTAACTCATATTCTTCACTCTGATTTAACGCTAGAACCAATTGCCCGATGAACACACTTCAATGGTGTACGGGGTAGGCCGTGTTACTGGCAGTCCTCGACTTTGCCTGCGGCGAAACTAACGCCTCTACGGTGCAACCACTGTTTTAAATTTAAAGCCTTGACCCACTCGTAGATTGATATTCGACTTTTCAACTGCATGTTGGACGCGTGCTCCAGTACCACAGCCCAATACCGCAATCCAATGCTATGGGTTGTGTCACGAGCTTGGTCCTACCGGTACTCTCCGTCTTAAAGTCGATTCCACTGCACTCAATATTTCGACAAGTGGTTCGGCTCCTTCCGACGACACTTCTGGGTCTCCTGGCTCGACCGCTTCTGCCCCAGGTACGCCATCCAAACGAAGGAAGTTCGACCCTCCGTCCCTTCCTCCTTCTGTGGACAGCCCAGACTCTCCCTTAGCCTCCTCTACCTCGACGCCGTCTTCGAATGTCGCCACTTCGATGCATCAGTCGCTGATCCGAATGCACGAATTGGGCCTATGCACTATTCCCAACTGTTCCAGCAATATCCTCAATCCATGCCGCCGCCCACAGGTGTCTATGTCCCCCCTTTCCATCCCCAACAGGGCATGCCAGGATCTAACCTTTCAACCGCCATACAATCCGTATAATTCCCGGGATGAATACACCCTTCCTTCTATTGACTCTCGCACTCCCGCGTCGACTTCGCATCCGGATTCTGCGGATCTTTCATCTGCTTCTGTCGCACCGCCATCCACCGTCCCTGTGCCGGACAATTCTGCAGTCAGCCTATTATGTGGCTAGGGGTAAGAGCAACAACGACAGGTGGAGGATCCGCGCCCACAATCAGGTGTAACTGGTGCACGGTTTAAATATCGGATGTCCGTACATAGGCTCGACGAGCGGGGTTGTCGCAAGTTATTCTTATCTTAACACTTCGTACCGAACTGCACAAAAATTCAATCAGTTACGGCCACGAAATCTTATGAGCAATCTTGAGCAGGTTTGAGCACCCAACACCGTGCGAGATGCTCACGCGGAGTTCAAGCCCGCGAGTTAATGAGGCAGTGTTCATTGTCATCGCAATGCTTCAATCACCATGTCCAAGTTTGCCTCCGCAGGTCTAGAAACAACCCTTCCGCGATGCCAACGCTGGTCCACCGGTATCAAGTACTGCCCCGTCGGCCACTTCTGCATGAGAGAAGCCTGCGCCGTATCGGCTCTAGAACCGGGGGCAAAGCGGGACATCATCAGTGTGGAGGTATCAATTGAATTCACGCAAAAGTGAGTGTTCTACTCTACTTTTAGCTGGTGCATCTTTGACATTATTCAGCCCGCCGGTGGGCACCGCTAACAGGATATTAGAGAGCTTGTGCCAAAGCGGCATGCAGCTTTTTTTGTTTTCCCCTCTAAAGGCCATTATGACTGTGTGATAGCATTGGGGTGTCAGAATTTGACTACCATGTACTGTTTGTAAAAAGCGGCATGCCACTTTGGCACAAGCTCCCTATTGGAAGTGAAGAAGGAACGCACTGGAACTTCCTTCAAAAGCAAAGGCAAAGAGAGAAGGGACGCTCAATGAAGCGTGCCGGAAGTGGACCTGGAGGAAAACTTTTTCGTCCAGGTTGTTATGCCCAATAACCGAGGCAATTAATGGTTCCGAACCCTATAACCGGCGGCCTCCACTTCGGTGCCATGGTATGGTTTCCTCCCATGCTGGTCGCCTTTCCTCAAGCTTCCTCCTTTTGAGCTGTTGGTAGCTGTCCTTTTTTGGCGCTGTCCGCTTAACCGCCTGCCTCAGTCGCGGAGAAATGGCTATGAAGATTGTCTTCTCTACCATTCCAGCGCTAATGGGACTCGTCTAATCGTGAAATCATGGTTTCCCGAAATCGAAAGTGATTGAGTTCTTGTTCATGGTCATGCTGTTCATGGCCCTGCGAAGAATCCTCGCAGGTGTTCTGATGGACATTGCTTGGAGTGCAGATATTCTACACCTTGAAATTCACCTCGGCGATCTGGGGACACTGCTGTGAGGTGAGTATGGAGGAAGAGAGACAAAAAAGGCCATCATGGGCGCGCGTCGCGTCAAAGGGCTGTTAACTTGTGAAGTAGTTCTTGTATTTCCCTCCCATGTTAGTCTAGCTTTTCATCAGCCAAAAATTGAACAGTGCCCAGATTACAACGTTAGAATATTTATATATTCGCAGCCATCCCGCAAACATGCGCGATATTCGCCTCTGCAGCGTCTGCCTCGCCTGCCTTGCCGACGCAGCACAAAACCTCCTCCCGCCGTATCATCCGAATCCCAGTCACTTGAACTTGAGAAGCCTCCTCGCCTCAAGGATGACCAGCCGATCCTTCATCAGCAACACCGCTTCTTCGTACGGCGTCATTACGCTCGACCCGCCCGCGCCCCACATGTTGATCAATACCGTCTTGTTGCCCAATGGCCTCCGTGGTCAGCATGTCCTCAATTTCCTTGCACGGGATGTCGTTATATCCGGCGTTGAGGTCCCAGTGGATGAGGATCGAGACGGTGGTGAGGTGCGGAGAGGCCACCTGCGAGAGCATAGAGATGATGCCGCGCCCGAGGTCGTAGGCGCTGCGCTCGCTGAAGCTGAGCGTTGTCAGAGCGGTGCATGTGCGAATCGAAAGCGGAATATCTGCAATAAGAGTATCTCAGTACGCAAACCGCACATAATGGATGAATTAAATGATACCTGATGTACCAGTTCCTGCCCCACACCGATGCATCCAGGCAGCTCCAAGTGCTCCAGGCTGCCCCCGATTTTCTCTAGGAAGGCATTGAACGAATGAGCGCGTTATGCGGGAACTCGCCGAACGCGAGATACTTAAGTATCTCAGGCGCCGCTCTCTGTTTGATCGAGATGAGCCCTTGTCAGAATGGAACTGCCTTCGTGGACGAGATCGCACCAAATGCGAGACCCATCATACCTGACACCGACCCGGCGATCAGTCCATTAGCCACCGACTGTACTGACTAATGTTGCCGCGACTCGAAAAGTCGAGTCGCGACTTCGAAAGTCGACTTGAACACGGATTCGACTCGACTCGACTCGACTCGATAGGTCCAAGTCGACTCAGATCGACTCCAGAGCACATTTTGTTCAACAAGGTATTTTTGGGGTTCTGGCTTCATTTGCGGCGGTTTCACGAAAAATCACGGAAACGTGACAGATGTTACCCGGGTGTCACGCGCTCACGTCACGGTCCATCGAAATTCAAGAAATTGCTTTTTTGTGCTGTAAACGACTCAGCACACCTTTGGGGAATTTGGAGCATCAAGTCGACTTGAAGTCACTCAAGCTGACTTTCAAGTCAACCCAAGTCGCAGCACCGACTCGGCTTGACTCGACTTAAGTCGGCTGCGACTTCGACTTCGAATGACTTGGAGTCGAAGTCGCGGCAACATTAGTACTGACACTTGAAGATGGATCAAGAATGAGACACTCCTGAAAGACAGAAAGAGCACATACAGAAGCCCTGTGATTGTAAAGAGAAATTGCCCATGCTGACGCTATCTGTCGAGTTCAAACCAACCACTTGCCCAGAGGCATAGGTAACAGACGCGTTGGGGTTTGCCTGCTGCACATACGACTTGGATGATCAGGTCTGAAGAGCGGCGTTTGTCTGTCGCAATTGGTACAGTTGGAGTCTGCGACCCAGAGATCGGATGAACCAGTGTCCAAGATAACATTAAACGGTTGCAGCCTAGCGAAGTAGTCATTTTTAGTCCCATTCTACGGGCCAAGTGAAAAAGACTGAGGTACTAACGGTGTCCCGATGTTGATTGTCCCAAAGTAAATTGAATCTCTCTGCTGGAAATTGAGAAAAATTGAGGGTTAATCTATTACATTTGGCCGCGCAACGGATCGGACCTGCTCCACTGTGACGTGGCGGCGCTGCCGTAGCCATAACGACCTCGCATGAATTCGGCAGCAGCCCAAAGGTTCATGCACGTTGTCGGCGCGCCTGACCTTCGTGTAATTGGTATATGTATGTAGTCAGCACCAGAGAATGTGGAAAAAAGCAGCCAAACCGCAACCACCAATGGGAACGATCCCATGGTGGGCAGGAGAAAGATAGGAAGGAAGTTAAGCCCGTCTCACCATGGTCCGTGCGCACAACGTAACTAACAGAACATGCGTCAGGGTCCATCTGTTTCGCCTTCTGCCGGCGGATGCAGCGTTCGCGTCGTCGCTCGTCGCCGTCAAGGACCTTGGAACGGGCATTTTTTTTTTCTGCATCCGCTAACGGATCCACAGACGCCTCAAATGTCGATGTCCACTTCCTGCATTTGGAAGGATGGAGCTTCGCGGCGCCACCATATGCGGGGCGCGTTTGCGCCAACGACGGCGTGAGAGCGAAGCGGGCTCACCGCGCTCTCTCCGGCCTCCCGAACTGTTTTAGGTTATCTTTCTACGCTCACCCGATACCACCCGATCAATTCCACCTTTCCTCTACCTACAATCCCTCGGTATGTGCTCCTGAGGCAACCCTGCCATTCCAAGGGTGATGGTAATCGGTCAGTGGACTGATTAAAACCGAACATGCCTGGCGGTAAACCCTCGGCAATCCGAGCGCAATACGAAAGACGAACCAGCTCAGAAGAACGCCCGGAGAAGGAACGAGCACGAGCGCAGCTCCAAGCCGGTCACCACCGCAGTATTCAGCGTCGAGTCTCGACCTCGGATAAGATGCGAGGCGCCATCCGCATGTCGCGAAATTTGAGGCCATGGTGGCGAGGATGCTGCGCCGAAGAATAAATACTAGGGAGAATCGCGAGTCTAGTGCGACGTAGAGTATTTCGTGCCAAGACCAATAAAATGCAGCGATCCCCGCGAGCGTGGCGTCGTCCGGAAGCTACGCGTGTTCAGGAGCAGGGACGTAACAAAATTAAGAATGTGCCTAGGTAAAGGAAGTCGGTGCGGGCAGCGGCAACAATCAAGACCCGCTGTACACACCCAGTCCCAATTCCCAGCAACGCAGTGTTAGAGCATACCGCCTTGGACCATCTCTGTGAGCAAAGTGGAGAATGGAAGGTCGCCAGCTCGTATCGAGTGACTTTGGACGGGTCCAGAGTTTCAGGGCCAAAGCCGGGGGTGGGGGGAGGAGACAGACCGCCGGTATACAAGTTCAACAACTCAAGCCCGAAGCACAGAGAAACTAGGCATCAGGACGGCGGACGTGAGATGGTGGGAAGCAAAAGACAGACCGGATCAAAAAACACAGCCACTCCGTCTTTCTCTTTCTCACCACGACAACCAGTTTCCGCGCATCGATTGCCCATTGCCCAATCCTCGATTACTGGCAAACAATTGGCAACCCGACTCCTTTAGTCACTTCTAGGAACCTCCTAATCCTCCTCGTCTTCCTGTGGGACGCGACGCGCATCCTCCTATTTCGACATCGCGCAGGCTCACGTTGGGCTCACCACCGTGGCTCGGCTGACCATAGGAAGTCTCCACACTTTGCGCTTTTATCGCTCAATCCTCATTCATCCGTGGTTCCGGTCTCCCCCAGTTATTACTCTGGCAACCCATGATGTCAGCGAGCTGAACCCCCCGCGCGTTCGTCGAATTGATTCTGTGGTCCAAATGTGGTGGAAAGGTCAGAGGCTCCACGTGCGTTCCCCTGCCCCGCTTTTCATCTGGCATTTTCACCTCATTCTATTGCCTCCTTCCCGTGCTTCCTCCTCTATGCTCACGCCAACCTACAACGTCCAAACAACCATTTCACACCTCGCTGCCCTCCACTCTTTCCGGCGATTGAAAAGCAGTGCATTCACGTCGTATTGCTGACCTCAGTCCGCTATTCATTTACGCCCCGCACTGCTCTCCCTGTGCGACGTTGGCGCATTCAGGGGTTCTCACATCGCTGAGACCGTGCAAGTCCGACATCTGTCCCTGGGACGGGCAGAATATTGCATGTGCTGCGGATATATCTGTGCTACTGCAACTACCTATGTGTCCCTACGCCGACTCAAGTCCCGCGACAGAATCTGTGTCTCCAAATTGCCTCTCACCAGCTGATTCTCGCGCAGCCTCTTTCGTGGCGGTTCGCCAGTCTTGTTCCCTCAGAAAATATTCCACTCTGGCCGTATTCCTTCGCCATGGGCCGGACTTCAGCGCATTCCCACAGCTCGCCGCACAAACCGTATCGCCCGAGAGACCGAATGCGCCGGTTACAGGTTCTCTCTCTCATTCCCACCTCGTTTGTACAGCGCAAGCAGGAGGTCTGGCGTTGTATCTGCCCGGGAAAATGGTCGTATTATGGGACATTCTACATGCCTGCTCACTCGTCGTTTTTGACACGACGTCTCAATCGAGTTCTCCACTCATCCTTTACCAGTTGACCGCGTCCCCTCTTCACTTGATTGCATAATCGACGCACATCATGCACGCGCGTCAATTCACATCGCTCTTGAATCGTGTTGGACGATTATCGCCCAAATTAATGGTATGGCGAGTAGGATTTAACTCCCCTTCGTCCCCACACAATCGCCTCAATTGGCGGATCTCGCAAGGAACTCGACGGACGCTGCGCGTCATAATTTGGCCGGGACAGTGAACTCAGCCATCCCCAAGAAAACTCCGGAGTTGGACTCTTTTGCTAGTCGCTGATTAACGTTCCGATTGTCTTCATCGTAACCTCCTTCAATTTTGCGCGACATTGCGGAGGAACTTGTCAGTGTACGGTGTACGTAGCTGTTATCTTGGATGTGTCCGCATACTTCCCCTTCCCATTTCTTTGTTCACTCCATCCTTCTGCAGATGCACGATGTATGGATGGGCCCGCATGCATGTACATATGCAGGACGCACACAATTAACGCTGTTATGCATCCACATAAATGAAAGTGGTGTGGTGCGTCGTGGTACTCGAGGAAAAGCGCAGCAAATGCCATGCCGACAATGTCGGGTCTAGACTGGTCGATATGATGTCTATGCACGGCGATTGTACGCCTAATTGCAAGCCGCCAAGACCCGGCGTCTACCGAGAACTTCTGAGACGTCCTTTTTCGAAGGCGAGTCGAGAGGTGGCTGAGGAGGCCACGACTACCTAGCACCTATAAACACCGTGTCTAGTCATTGGTCAGCTGGACATAATTGCCCGTCTAGGCACCTTGACGCGAACCAATCTAGGGGATCACTGAACGCGGTGCGTGGAATGTCCCATGTCAAGTTAGGCGACGGCAGCGTGTCTGAGCTCTTCCCCGTCGATTTTCTCACCATCTCTCATTAGGCTGTTAATTTCGATTCCCCGGAGTTTGCCACGGAACTTCCATTTCCAAGAACCCGGGGGATTGATTATACTCGCGTGGTCCACAATATGAAAAAAAGTACCGCTTCGGACGTGCGACATCTGGACGTCAGACAGTCATTTCTGCTTATCTGTTCGGCGCGACTCACTGCCCTCCAAAAATACGTGGGCACGGCATCTGAGCGTCAGGCAGTCATTTCTGCTTATCTGTTCGGCGCGACTCTTTGGTTTACAAAGCCCTACGCATTGGAGCCTCAGAATCAGAAGACCGCAACCCTCATGGATCCATCACTCCTTGTCCCTCTTTTTGCAACCTTGCTCTGCTATGTCCTCTTCCGCCTTGGCCGAATGGTCTATAATGAGTTAACCTCCCCGATTCGTCATTTTCCCGGGCCCAAGAATCACAGCTGGATCGTTGGGAACTTTTTTGACATGGCGGTAACGGCCCCTGAAATTCCGCGCCGGTTTTCATTAGCTGATTTGTCCTGTAGGATGAGGCCTCGGTGACCACCAGATGGAGAGAGGAGTTTGGTCCACACTTTCAGTTCAGGGGTATGCTCAATGTACGTCGGCCCATTCAATTGCCGGTGAGATTTGGGCTAATGACAATTCCAGAAACGCATGCTGTACACGTCCGACACTAAGGCAATTGATCACATCGTCGCAAACCCCAACTTATATGGAAAGGGACCCGCCGCTATTCGGAGCCTCCGAGATCTTCTTGGTAATGGTGAGATCTCCTCTCTTCTTTCCCACTGGATTAGCAACTTTTCCGTAGGAATTCTTTCCGTCGAGGGAGATCCCCACAAGAAGCAGGCAAGTATTCAACTCATGTCGATAATATATGCACTCATATCAGTCTTATAGAGGAGACTTCTGGTAATTTGCACCGAAGAGATGAAATATCCTCGAACTGAAGCCCTGTTTGTCCCAGAACCCCGCCTTCGGGACTGCGCAAATACGGAGACTTACGGAGATATTTGTGGAGCGATCCCTCCAGGTACTACACACATTCATCTGGGATCTTGCTGATACTGATTGGTCACCGAATAGCTTCGCGACGTATGGAGCCGCGAAATAGTCAAATCTACGGCCACCGGAGATCGAAAGGACTCCGCGCGCATCGAAATTACTACGTGGGTGCGCAGAGTGACCTTGGATATGATCGGACATGCCGGTGCGTTGCTAAAATTCAACCGCCTGTGACCCTCAATAACGTGTTGCTCAGGATTCAACTACCAGTTCAACGCGCTGGAGCCGCAAGGGAAACCGAGTGAATTGAACCAGGCCTTTACTGACCTTTTTCATTCCCCGAACGCCAGGATCAGGTTTGCATTCCGGGCCGCCCAGGCTAAGATCCCGTTTCTCCGATTTTTAGTAAACCAAACACCTCGTATTCAAACCAAACACTGATGTCATTTTTTTTCAAGCCCTTGCCCGGTCAGAGGGTTGCCAAAAATGCGAAGGCGAAGATGTACGACATTGGCCATGAATTGTTACGCGGTGGCAAGGCCGCTGTCAAAGTAGCGGGAGGCGACAAAGATTTCTCCAGTCGTCGAGATCTGTTTTCTCTTCTCCTTAAAGCGAACATGGCAGCAGACGTCCCGGGCAAGTCCCGGCTCAGCGATGAGGAAGTTATTGCTCGTAAGTCACCGTTCGAATTTCATTCCGCAAACACTCAAGGAGGTTCAGAGATCCCGACATTTTTCGTTGCTGGGCATGAAACTACGAGGTCTGTTCTGCGCCAAAGACCAGTTTTTAGCTGCTTATTTTGCACCAGTACCGCTATTACGTGGGCGCTGTACGCCCTCTCCCGGAACCAATCTGCACAAAACAAGCTTCGCGAGGAACTCATGACTGTATCGACTGACAACCCGACTATGGAAGAGCTCAATGCCCTGCCCTACCTTGAGAACGTCGTCCGGGAGACCTTGCGGGCGCACACACCGCTTGTATCTGTTACACGCGTGGCGATGGTGGACGACGTCCTTCCGCTTAGCATACCGTACACAGACCCAACTGGTGTCATACATGATAGTCTTCCGTGCGTCTTGCGTGTTTTCTCCGTGTGGTACATTAACTCTGGATCCATTACCCAGAATCACAAAGGGACAAGAGATATATCTCCCACTCTTGGCTGTGAACACGGACAAGGCTCTCTGGGGAGAAGATGCTGCGGAGTTTAAGTGCGTTGTTTGAAACTTGCTTCTCATCCGGATTTCCGACCAAGGAATTACAGGCCTGAAAGATGGGATCACCTTCCTGAAGCCGTCAAAGCAATCCCGAGTGTCTGGTCCCATCTCATGACATTCTTCGCTGGGCCTCACAATTGTATCGGCTTCCGCTTTTCGGTCGCAGAGTAAGCCTTTTTATTCACGTCTGTTATAGCGGTTCACGAACCTTTGATGGAAGGCAAAAGGCTCTTCTATTCACCCTTATTCGGGCCTTCGAATTCGAGCTCGCGGTTCCGGCAAGTGAAATCAGCAGCACAGGAGCTCTTCAACGCCCTTTCTTGCTCGCTGAGCGGGAAAAAGGCGACCAGATGCCCTTGATCGTGAAATCATGTTCCAGAGCCTGACCGACATCTGTAGCTCTTGAGGGTGAACTGTTTTCTTTTTAAATCAATATTTCGTACAAAATGCTCCCCGTTCGTACAAGTAAAAAATCGGCTTCTGATGATTATGAAAGGACACCAATTTATGCTACATACAACTCCGGCGAAACTGTCAGGGGACAGGCGCGAACACTCATTGAAGTCTCATTGCACTTTATTTCTATAAATTATCTTGTGCGCGGTGCTCACATGAAAAATCACATACGCCGAAAAGGGCTCGATCCCGAGTCGAACGGGCATCCTGCTGACCGTTCCGGATTGCCGTATGAAATGCAAGTGCGGTCCCACCGCTATCGAGCCGTTCCTAGTCTGCATGTGTCCTTGCATAAGTGAAAGAGCATTAATATTGTAACCCTACCTCCATCTGCCCCCGTACTCGTAGAAGTCAGTGAAATTCTATTCAAAGAGTGGGAGGCGCAGCTTATCGCGTCCCACCAACAAAATTCAGGCCTCAAATAGCAAGATAGGGAGAGCTAGCCGGAGGGAAGGAAACGGGGCCTGCAATGCAATACATAGAAAAAACACGTGTAAGGGCTCGACCCCGAGTCGAACGGGTGTATCTGCCTTATTTGAGGCGACAGATAGAAACCAATTGAAGCAGGTGCGGTCCAACCACCATCGAGCCGTTCCTACCCTGCATGTGTCCTCGGGTAAGTGAGCCTGAAAGTAATGAGATGAGTGCAGCTTGAATCACCCTGCGCGGCATTGCAGTGGGGCCAGATGCGATTGGACGGCAGATCATTGAAGGATTTTTGCGTACACTGTGAATATTGGTCAGAGAGGCCTGTGTACGATCGGAAGGCCCACGTCAGTGCGACGAGAGCATTTATGTAGGAGGAACATTTAATAAACAAAATATGGTGCAAACTGTACGTAATAAACTAGGGCTTCAACCTGCGCCGGATCACAGCGGAGCCCAGATTCGTCTAAGAGGACAGTTCTTGAATACCTTGAATTTGACTCGGCAAAAAGTAAGTGATGCCTTGAGAGAGGAACAAGTTGAAGGAAAATTAAAAAAAGAGCATTATTTCACTTTATCAAAGGCTCAATCCCGAGTCGAACGAGTACCCATAAAATCACAGACGCCCAGTATGAAGTCAGGGCGCGGTCCCACCAGTTCCCATGCACAGTTCATCCTGCAGTTTATGCCCTTGGAATTCGGATCAGCGAGGCGACTATACACCCGAAACGTGAGATCAAGATTTACCATCGGGATAAATTCGCGGGACAAGAGTACTACCAAGAAGTACGGCCAACAGGGACATCTGTAGAGAAAAAATCAATCAGCTCGGCCAAGAGGGATTCAGGGAAGTGAGGAGAGAAAAAACAAAAAAACACAAGAGTGTAAAGGCTCGATCCCGAGTCGAACCTGCTTTATTTCAAGTGGCTCATATCGCAACTGAACAGGTGCGGTCCAACCGCGATCGAGCTGTTCCTACCCTACATCTGTCCTCGCATAAGTCAAATCAATTGTAATCCTACCCTGAATTTGTCCTCGTACTCGTACAAGTCAGTGAGTTTCATTCTAAGAGCCTGAGGTGCAGCTGGCCTCAAAGCATGACACCGCTCCCCGAAGAAATTCAGCCCGTAAAATAGATAGAGCGAGCTATGGAGGCAAGAAATCATGGCCTGGAATACAAGCAAGTAAATCATAAGGAGTACAGTGAATGAAATACAAAAAGAGGTGGACATTACGTACAGGGCTCGATCCCGAGTCGAACGGGTGTCCCTCAGAATTTCCGTATTAAAGGTGATCAGGAGAGGGTGCGGTCCAAACTATATACCCTGAATGCGTCCTGAGCCTGCAAGGAATGAGATAAGTTCACCTCAACTTTCGCCGGATCGCAGTTGACATCATCGATCATCGATGACTGCCTTCGGTTTGAATACCCGGTGAAGCCTGAAGATAGAGGATCGGAGAGCCTGCGGCGGGAGAATTGCCACTGAGCATGCTCTTGCGGGAGGATGTTTGCGATGAGGGAGGAAATCCTGTTGTTCAAAAGAAAAAAGTGGCTGCAGCAGCAAGGCTCGATCCCGAGTCGGACGGGTGTCCCCTGAGAAATCTCGGCCTTCAACCTATGTAGTGGGGATGCGGTACAACCGCTATCGAGCCAATACAAAACTGAATCTGTCCTGCAATTCATTTCATTTGAATCCTGGTCAGTGACACCCAGCAAGCGAGAGATTTACGCCAGTATCGCCGAACAAGTACGCGAACAGATGAGATCTGAATCAGTAAAATCAAATCAGCCAAGAACGCTTCAGCGGAACGAGGGAGAAAAAGACATGACGTACAAATTCAAGGCTCGATCCTGAGTCGAACGGGTGTGCCTGCCTTATATCAAGTGGCTCATATCGCAACTGAAGCAGGTGCGGTCCCACCGCCATCGAGCTGATAATGCCCTGCGTGAGTCCTCGGGTAAGTCAGCGTGAAAGTAATGACATGGGTATCGACTTGCGCTGTATTGCAATGGGTTAGATGGGATTGAACGGCAGATCATTGGTAAGTTCTTGAATAGACTAAATCAGTGATCAGTGAAGCCTTGGGGACCAAATGCGTTGGAGGAACACAAAAAAAACCATGGATGGCATCGCGGCGGCGCGCACGCTGGGTGTTGTGCATTTATGCCGGGGCTCCATGACAGTGATGTAGGTCCGAGTGCCCACCGCGGGTGCGCACTCGAGGACCAGTCCTGGATTGCACGCTGGTCTACTGCTGTATCGACTGCATCGACGGCGGACACGCGGGGGGATATCGATGGGCTCGCTCTTTTCCTTGGCTTGCATTTGTTTCCACTGTGCCCTTTCTAGCGTCCATCCCTCCTCATTCCCTCCCCTCCTTCTCTTTATCCCTACCAATTTCTCCCTTCTGCTTATACCTGCATTCTAATTATTTTCCCCGTGTCTAGGAAGGCTTCGAGGTCCCCCCGGGGGGGGTGGGCGGCGGCGGCGGGGAGGGGTTGGGCGAGGAGGAGACGTTTTAGGTTCGTTGGGTCTTTTTTTTTTTTTGTGCCTTCGTCGTACTAATCTTCGTTCCGGTGCTTGCTTGCTTCGTTTCTATCCTATTTCCATGTTCCTTTTTCTTTTCTAGTTCTCTCTCCTCGACGAGGAGGTCGGGGAGATCTGACCTGCGGAATTCTATTCCCCGCATTTCGGTGCTTGCGGGCATACAGCATAGTACAGACGAATCGAGCCCGTCAACCTCCATACCTCAATCCACATCCTCGCAAGGTATGTCCAAATTTATTCAATTAATTTTAATTCAAGATGGTAATCGGAGTTTATTAGATGGTGTTACACCGCCTCCGAAGAAAGGCCACGGGGAGTCCCGGAAAGGTTCTGGGCGCCCTCGGGTGCGCCCTGTTCCAACAGCTAAAGCTAGCACATTGGGGAAATCAGCTCTTCCTACCACTTCTACCCAAACTCAGCCTAGGTCTACTCCCGCGTTTTTACGTACCCGTTATACCAATCGTCCAGTACCTTTGGGAATGGGAGAGCCATCCTGTACTTCAGATACCGCTTCTTCAACTCCTGTCACATCTTGTAGGTTGCTTCCGAATATCACCCTTCAGCTGCAGCTCACAAAAAGAAAGTGTCACAACAGGACTTCGAACAGCTCAACACGCACCTTCAATATATTCAAGAGAACGATGAACATGCTGATATCACCGCAGGCGATCGAGTTATCGACGAGAGTCTTGGGGACAGTGTTTTGGACAATGCTGAGTCAGATGCAGTGGCTGCAGAGGCTGAAACTCAGTCGTCACAACCCGCAAAAAAATCTGCAGTTCATGACTACTTGAAACAGGTGCATGACCAACTGCAACGGGAGGAGGCAAAGCACGGCAAGCCATCATGTTACAATCGGGGTGATTTTTTCTACCGACCTTCGCATGCCGTCTTTTCTCTTCAAAAAATCAAGGACACCACTGGCCTCGATCCCACCGTGCTGTACTCACGTGATGTTTTTGTTTGGTTGCCACACTTGCTCCCAGGCCATCCAGATAGATTCAAATGCAAGTGTGGACTCAGATTATCGAGAAACGGTGCGTGTAAATTTTATTCCCTCCGAGCTGATATATAATTACTTACCGGTCACATTTTTAGGGGTTCCAGATGACCCTATTGCTCACAGAGTTCGCGCTATGCCGACTGATTATTTCTTGTATAGAAATCGTTTCATCTGTGATGCCCGAACAGTCAACTCTGCATGCTGTGGCACAACCTTTCGAGGAACAGATCCCCACATTATTGCCCAATTGCCCCGCCATGTCCAAGCAGCTTTTCCGGGTATTTTCCTATTTTCTTATCTTGTTGCTCCATGCTTACGATAGTTAAAGCGTACATCTCGGCTCGTGGCGCAATTTCGACCCTTATGATGCGTCAAATGTCTAATACCTTTTCCTCGCGATTTGGACCTGCTCCATTTCTGAGCTGGTCTCAGAGATTCAGCATAGGGAGCCTGCTGACCGTGAACTCATGTACCTCGCAGCAGCCAACTTTTATGGGCAGCCTGTCACTACACCATTCTCGGCATTTGACGATCCCAACGGATATGCTGGGTCTGTACCCTCGGTCAAGTGTCTAAAAGCAATGTTCACGGATTTTATTTCCGCGGTCCGCTGTGGCAGAGCCGTATGGCCGGTGTGTGGAAACTCAACCACATGCTGGTTTCGGTTCGGGCCTGATTTATTTTATTTTACTTACATCATTTGTTTGGCTAGTAAATACGCACCCACGGTGCCAGCGAATGATTATCCTACGTCTTACGCTCATCTGTGAGAGCCAGTGTGGTTCAGCGGCCGAACCCCCGTGTCCAATCTCGTTTATCTTTGACCTACGTAACTTCGACTGTGCGCACTCGGTGTGCGAAACCCATCGACATCACGGATTCACGCGGAATCTGTCTCGCAGTTGTTTTTACAACTAGCGACACATTCTCGTGGTCTCAATTTCGTACTCTACCCACGGCCTAATCTATCTCACCCCTATTCCCAATTTCCTACTCTAAAATCTATCGGCCACCGACCCTATTAAAGAACCCGCCTCCCGGGCTTTCTGCCCTTCCACACCGCATTTTTATTGAGCGTGATATTGCAACACTTCCCTTGGATGCTGCCAAGGCAGATCACACATTTGATGTTCGTTCACTTACATTCGCTCACTGCAATTCTAAAGTAACATTCAAACAGGTGCTCAAGCACACTGGGCGGGTTAAAGGCGAAAGGATTTTTGCAGCTCTGTATACGATCCTGAACCAGTTTGAGGAGATAAGAGGGCACTCCTTGACATTCTCGAAGTTGCTCCAATTTCTCAAGGAGATGTATGATGGAATTCTGCAGGGTTTGATAGACTCGGGAAATTTACCCACTCAGGTCTTGTACACGGACTCACCCCAAGGTATGTCCTCCATTATTTGACGATATCAAACTCCAACCTGTCTTCCAGCGGAACGAAATTTCCCCGAGTCTATCAACAGTTCACTCAGCAAGGATGCTGAATCGGTTACCGATTGGACGGATTGTCCTCCTTTTCTTCGAACCTCGAATTTTCCAACTATCAATGTCTCCGACCCAATGGTAATCGAGGATTTGGCAAGTGAGATCCTAGCAGAGGTCACCGCAGTTACTTCACCATCTCAACTCTCCTTTGTTGCACTTGCGATGAAGACCGATCTGCAGTCTGATGACCGACTTCACGCAAGAACTATCCAGCTGCGAACGAAGGATAAAATATACATTTTTGATGTAGGTTCAGTTTCCCCGTTTTAATGGTGTGCCCTGATTTCTTTTCTGGCTTAGATTGCTGCTTTTACATCTCCTACAAATCTCTTGCCGTCACTCCGGGCCATTTTTACCAATCCATCCATCATCAAAGTCGGACTTTCCATTCGTGAAACACTTCAAACAATCTCCGAGGTCCTCTCTGTTCCTGAACTCCAGGATGTCTTAGCAGCGAAGAACCCACCCCTCCTCGACCTTGGTAAATATGCCAAACTCAAGGGAGCTACCAATGAGCCACTCTCCTCCCTCCATGCACTTGCTGGTATCATCCTTAATCGAGCATTTTCTATGCCCTAATTTCCTTCTTCGGTGGCAGCTTCTGCAGCACAGAATCAAGTACTCTGCGACTAGATTGACTGCCAATGGCAGATTTTTATCTCTCTCCTCCAACGTGACTCAATTGGAATTCCCCTGCAGCAAAAACAAGCAGAAACTGATGGTCAGCTTGTAACCCTGGTGCAAGGGTGCAAGCCCGTTGCTGAGGGCTGCATTATTGGTCGCCATATTGGTTATCTTGACGCAGTAATGGACGATGCGGGACATACCAAGAGGATCAATGTATCCGCGTCGCGGTCTCTCATTCAAATCTCCAAGGTGTGCACACATGATTATAGTTCATTATTGAAATTGAATCGTTTATAGGTTCTTGTTCCCGGCGCCATTAGCTCGTTGCACCATCAAACTATGGAGTGGATATTTGCACATGGAAAGCAGGCTGTCGTTACAACCTCTCAACTTCATACCCGTGGAATGACACCTCCGAGTCCGGCCAACCCACTCTCTCGCGGATTTGTTGCTCCCACACAACTTCCCATTTTCGACGTTGAGGACGAGTTTCACATCACATATTCAGTTACACACCTCTCGGATAGCGAGGAGGATTCCGACGATGATTCTGACCCCGAGGAAGACGAGTATGGGCAGTTGGCATTCCAAGTTCAGCTGGTAATTCTTTTTTTTTCCAGCCATGTGGCACTCATGCAATAATCAGGATCCTGACTTAAATGAAGATAGTCCCGACCCGAGGCAAGGAATTGAGGGTGAATTTCAAGCAGCACACAATGTATGCTCTCTCTTATTTTCATCTGTCTGTTACCGACCACCGCACTCAGGACACCCCAATGAATCCCATGGTGGAGGGTCTTCAACATGCTCATACCTTGCTTAGTGCTGCTGTTGAATCCGAAAAACTCCCCAGTCGCGTGCTTGACGATGCATTCCACTTCATGGATCGACTTCTTCGGCTCTTGTCCAAAAAGCATTCTGCATTCAAAGCATTTTCACACGACTTCAGCGAGGCCATTTTTATCCGTGACAAATCAGACGTACTTGCTGTTCAGGCTGTACTGAAGCAGCATGGCATCGATTGGGAGTACGCCAAACGTGCTCATTCACGTTCTCTCAACCGCAGAATTCGACGAGTCATTCCTGATCGCAAAACATTGTTACGGCGGTTAGAAACTCTGTTCAACGCCTATGCCGACATCCAGTGCTCAACAAAAAAAAAGCCGTGGTTCATTTTTTTCTGACGAGGCCAAAGAAATGGTTCAGCACCTCCTAGAGACGGTGCGGAAGGGCTACTTGTCTGTTTTGATCCCGCCCTCAACCGACATAGGACATGGGCCCTCCTCCGTGGCCGTCGACGATGGCCAGTCCAGCGGCAAAACGGATTCCCGAGGAAATCGTCTCATAAATCCTTACCGCTCTAAACCAAATGAAGTTTTCTCTGATCGTTCAGAGTAAGCACTAGTAGCAGCCGGCTACTCCTCATCGACATACCTACTCGTCTACAAGCATGGTTTCGCGTGTCGACACCCCTCCGTTATAACGTTGTCATCCTCCGCACCACCGCTCAGGCAGAGGCTCTGGTGGTCGTTCTCAAATCCAACAGGGAATGCAGGCTGTTTATTAAAAATTTGCGTGTCGAGGGTGGCTTTGGAGATGCCATGCACACAATCCTCGAGTGCGCCCCAAAGATCACGGATTTGCTCTTCACCCTTTGTGTTTGAGCTTCTGACAGCGTCCCCGGCCTTTCCAGTGGCCTCCCGCTCATCAGTCCCCAGCGCGTCATTGTACTTGAGGCAGTCAAGCCCAAGCGTGGTGAGGCGAAGCCGAGGCAAAACAAACAGGTTACCCAACTTTTTGAGACGCTCCTCCGCCTCATTCCGAGGTGGGATAACCTAGTGCGTTATTCTTTCCGACTACGAAAAAACCAAGCCTCATTGCAATACCGCAAACTCTTGATTTTCCGTACATCCCGCGTTCGGAAATGTACACCAACGCCAAACTAGACGCCCCCGCGGAAGCTCTGGCGTCGGCCTTGGCAGCGTCTCTGACCCTTGAAACCCTTTTCGTGCGCGGTGGGTTCGTATTTCCGGAATACCTTCGCCGACTCGGCAAGGTGCTGCAAGTTACTCCACCTAATATTAACTACGGAGAGCTGGGACGATAAACTTCGCACCGCCGTAAACAAAGATCCCAGACTCAAGGCTCTCGTGAAGTAAAGCACTGAGGAGTAGACTTTTTATATTAATGACCCTCGTTGCTTCGCTGACCAGACAAATTGTAGCGAGCGTCCATTGAATTCGGCTCTTCTGAGCAGCATCATATTCATGTCGCTACCGGGTGTGCGGTTGCGGTCGCCGTCACCGTCTTCAAAACCTCGGAGGAAAGCTTCATAGCCAGAAGCTTCAAGGAATCAGAAACACTTGGAAAGATCAAGGGGTCCACTTTGGAGGTAGTCGATGCATCTCTTAACGATGACCCTGTGGGTCCCCGTAACAACAGGGTTCCTGTCGAGGTTGACCCGATCATTCTTGCTCCTTTCACCTCCCTAACTCGACTGGAAAGTGTATTCGAGCAAATCTCATTCTCTAAACCCCCTCTCGGATTTTCTGCTCTCTCCAAATCACAAGAGTTGATTGTCGAAAGCAGATCCCCATCTGTTCTTGATATCGGCTTGCCCCTACCGTGCGTGCTCCATCTGTTCCATCCATATGCGAACTCATTCGCGTGTTGTAGCCTAACTTTTCTACGAGAGGTCCGTCTCCACGACGGTGCCAATGTCCCGGCTTCCACCGCCTTCCTCCAATGCAATGGCGCCAAACTTCTCCGCCTGAATGCGCCGCTTGATATCCTCATCAAGATCAACGTATTCGATCTTTGCACAAGCCTCGAGACCCTCGTCGTGTTTCCTCCGTATCCACACAGCCAGTCGCCACACAAAGTCCGTTTAGTATTTATTGGCTGCTCATCGCTGACTCGCGATTTAACTAACAGGTTATTCCGGAAAACTTCATCGCATGTTCTGCCCCGCAGACTACGCTTTCTAGGATCCGTCTCGACTTCAATCGAGCGTGCGTCTACTCTTTTCTGCCTTGATTGACCGTCACTCACGTTCTACGTCCCCCATTTTTGTTTTTCAGGTATCGTCCGAGCGTCCCAGCCATCAAAGCGCTCTCCGAGTGGCTCGGGCCCGCAAGCTTCCCCGTCCTGAAGGAAATCCAAATCCCTTGCATCAAGTGGCCTACGTCCGAGTGAGTTCCTATTTCTTTTTCGCCAATCGTTCCTGTAGTACCATGTTAACTAAGACGCTCTCAGACGGGAGCTGGAGAAGAACGTCTGGATCCCACTCTCCGAGGTGTTGCTCCCCAAGGGCATCACGCTTACGGACAAGGACGGGCCGCGCGCGGGGCATTCGGGATGAGCGCCAATTTAAATTCCGCGCGATGCTTTGGCGTGCGGCGCCGTCTTGTGTGAATTTCACGAATTATTACCGCTGCTTCGAAAAATCCTGGAACATGACATATTTTTTGATTGGTCAGTGGAAAAAATAGACGAGAGACAGGACAGGATAGCTGTTGCAAGATCGGTCAATACTATAAATTGTACACTTTTACTTCCCCTACACGTTCTTATTTTCTTTCCTTCAGCAGGAATGACAAGGAATACACTCGGTGACCCAAATACTGTACCAAGTTGTAGGGGAGCAACGCCCCAAGGGCCGTGACAGAGCCGTTGCCTGTTTATGAGGCAACCGGCAGCACCGTGAGCGTTACCGTTGCATGAAGAGGCAACCACAAAGTAGTTTTCCTTGCATTATCAAGGGGACTCCAGCAGAGTTAAGGGTGTTTGAGTGTGGATAATCTGTTCCACAAAGCTACCAAGGGTTTCCCAGTCATTCCTGCCGCTTCAGCAGGTATGAAAGAAAACTTCAGAATTTTATTTCATTTTATCACGATTTTTTCAAGCAACCAACCTCATCGTGACCGTGACCACCCAGAAAAAAGGCAACGCAGCGGGTGGCCCGTTACCGTGACCGTTGCTCCCCTACAACTTGGTACAGTACAACGAAGCAATCATTCAACAAGTCCACTGGATCTTCAGGCAATGCTCGAGTACTTTTTTTTACCCTTCAGAACCCGGTGACCCAGATATAACGAATCACTCTTTCAACAAGTCCATTGGAGGCATTGCTCAATCTATTTATGAACTGAATTAGAAACGCTGTGCCCCCTCCTCCGCCCCCCCCCCCCCCCCAAAAAAAAAAAAAAAAAAAAAAAAAAGGATTATCTCTCCCGTTTGTTCCTCGAGCTGAACGTAACAGGGTCCGGAATTATACAATTGATCGGCGACGTTGATAGTATTTGCTTCCGGCTTTTTCAGATGCCACGCCACAAAGCTGGTAACCCCAAGGGCATATGTCCCCGACGCCGAGTGTCGTCTGCCGTTACGATCGGAGTACATATACAAAGCTCCTGTATCGACTCCTCTCGGTCTTCCACCATGTCGCGTTGGTCAACCTAGTACGCAGCATAATGCACGGGGCGGACAGAACGTTGACGAAAACACTCACAGCTCACAGGTCGCATCAGTAAACTGCAACTTTGTCTTTGGCGTCTTTTACCAAGTCGTCAAAGCTGCCAAAGACGCGGTTTTTCTAAAGACGTGCGTCTTTGTGCAGTCTAGGTCAAAAGTCTTGGACAAGACTGTTGTCTTTAGAAAGACCTCAAAGACACAGGAGGTCTTCGGGTAAGCACCTCTCAAAGCTATCCAAAGATTCAATCAAAGACCTCAAAACCTCGATAAAACGCGTTACTTTTTACTTTCTTGTGCGCCACTGAACCAGGCCTAGAAATGAAGGATGAGTCACCCAGTATCATAGCCCAGGCGACGAACTCGAGGTGGACTCTGGAAGTCGTCGAGCTTACGTTTTTGTAGTTCGCCGATCATGTCTTCCCAGATCCATCGTGGGTCCCTGGCTCAAATTGTTCCGAGCTATGAATATCCACACTGTAGTTCCTGACACACCGATGAAACTGAGCCATCGTTCGCGTCTGTCTGGGATATGATTAGCTATTTGCTGGTCTCTCTGGACCTGCGGAATGATGCGTTGAATTTAGACTTGCAGCAGCGGAGGCTGCACCTACGCGGGAAGGCCACGTTCAAGTGTCTCATGATTGCCGAGAAATCAATATGTATTCAAATGTGAGCTGACGGACAACAGGACGCCGGTGTGGACACACGCAGAATTTTCCGAGCATGATGTTCCCCATCGGGAGATGAGGCACGCTACTCAATGGGATTTACGAAATAAACTCGCGTAGGTAGGTAGGTAGCATTACACGGCACGGTCCGAATAACGAACATCGGTTTCCGGGGATTATCCCGGTGTACAAAGCAAGTAAAAATACACCATCGCCCCTGGACCCCTCGTGGAGTTTGATTCAGATCGACGTGGCCGATTCATTGCGCACAATTTTCAGCCACTTGGCAGGCCTCCGCACTATCTGCGCGCTCCATATAATTACGTGCGGACCCACTCCCTCTCTTCTTTGCATCCATGTCGTCCAGCGCGAACCACCTTGTGAAATTCATTAAGTGGGTCAGGCATCGGCGATGTTTTCAAAGTTGCTGACCTTTCCTCCCTTTCTAGCGTTTTTACTCTCGGTGCATCGATTCCGGGGGTAATACTCACAGTTCTCCTCTTGGCAGTCATCGCGTACCTGCAATGGAACCCAGTTTCCAGACCACACATCGACCGCGTTAGCTTCCGCTTGCTCATTTATGGCCTTGGCGCAAAGTAGGTTGAACCATGTTCACGATTACCTCTACTCACACCTTCCAAGTATCGTACTCAGTTCGACGATGTTCCTGAACATGAAGGAAACAGCTCCGGGTTGCAGCCTCCTCGCATTCTTTGCCGTGGTATGTGAACCCGCTGGTGACTGATTTGTCGGTTGACCAGCCTGTCCCAGACCTCACCCTTGCTCTCCGCGTCTATGTTTTGCTGCATCGCACTCAATCTCCAGTAATCAGTTTTTCTTTCCTGATTTTCATGCTTTGATTGGTCGTAACCTAGGCTCGTCCTAGTCTATGGTGTCAACGGCAACATGATGGAGAAATATTATGTTCTTGGAGCAGTTTTCCTCTCTGCGGCCTGTACCATACCACCATTTGCAGCGGGTGAGCTCGGGTAAGCAGAATTTTACTGCCCTTCAAAGACCCGATTTTGTTCAATTTTCAGCAGTTGGTACGCTATGAACGGTCTATGTTGGCTCCGAGACCCTACACCCGCAGTGCAACTCCACTGGCTTATTGGAACGCAATCTGTTCCGATGCTCTTGATGTCGTCCGTCGAAGTGTTTTCTTTCGTGAATATTCTCATTTTCATGGTACGACACGAGGCGTGTTTTCAGTTCCTTGAGCGTCTCAGCAACTGGAAGCTCATACCAGCTTCACCAGATAAGCATCCAGCGCCTACGGGCCAGTAGCAAAACAAACAACAGCAGTTCCTCCGAATCCAGAATTACTACTCTTGCATCTAACCGTCCCAAACCTCCCATCGTTCAATACCGCGTCATGATTATACACATAGGTACCACTGCAATATCGTTTAGCCATCTCATGGAAATTTCACCCAGCACTATACCCCCTTCTTTCTTGTTTCTTAAGCATCACAGTGTGCATCCTTGATGTGTATAGCATCACGCAGCGAAATCTGACCGATGTCGTGCGCCGTTTAACTGGGTCCGCTGTCAACCGCTGAAATCGTTTGCGTAGGGTATTCATCTACGGATATTAGGTCCTTTTCTCATCAGACTTTGATGGTGCGATGCTAATGAGTCTATTCCTCCCTGACAGATTTATTTATCTTTTGCCTCCGCCCGCTCGTCTATGCAGTACTTGCTGCAACAGATCCCGTGCGTTTATTCCGCCTCCACACTAGCACAGTTCATCTCAATTAACCCTCCCAGTCATTCATCCGTGCCATGCGCTCACTGCGCCAGAAATCATGCGCACATTGTACTCATCATAGCCATACATCTACGACTGATCCCTACGGGCTGGCGCCGATGGAGGGAGGAAGTAAATTCAGCAAGACATGCAGCTCTCGAGAGGAAACGTCATTCCAAGTGGACTGCGAGCGGGGACCTTCAACGGCAGACGAGGCGGCGATAGAAGAGGAATTGCGATCCGACAGTATTGCTCACCAATTTTAGGGTTTTGTACTTTCGAAAACCGGACTATACTAGGTAAATCTATGACAAGACATGCCTTCGCTTGCTCCGGCATAAGTGCAGGCCGCCGCAGTTGCACGCCCATCAACCGTAAATCGCTGAATTGTAATGATTGAGGAGGTCTCTGATCGTTGGTCGGCGGGGAGAGCATATTCAAAAATTTAATGTAGTCACTGAAAGATCGACATACATACATCTATATCATAAATCAAGTTCCAATCCAGTGCGCGACCCACCCTCTTTCATCAGCCACAATTGCAGGCCAGAGAAACATAGGATGGAAATATACTGAACTTTACCTTCCATTATCATCCAACCGCTTAATTGTTGGCCTTGAGCGCGAGCACTTCGATACTTCCCTCGTGGGGCTGTCGAAAACTCCAAGAATAATTGCTGCGTTGACATAGGCATGCCGCGCTATGGCTACGTGGACGGGGCGGCTCGAGACTACAAAGATCAAGTCATCGTCCATATGCATGTAGGAGAGTAAAACATGTCAGCTAACACACCAAAGGCGCATCCCATCTCACGCGGGAAGTACAGAACATCGGACGTGTTGGGGATGCGCTCCGACCGTATTGCATGGTGGTAGAGGTGTGTGGACGTAGTGGAACGACTGCAGGGAACTCGCCACAATGACGTACAGTACTCAAAGAGTGCTGGTTGGAGCGCTTAACGTCTGCATGCAGGGAGGACAGAAAAAACCACCGCTAGATCGAAGAAAAAAAGTCGGCCAGCCAAAGGTGCACTGCACTGATTTGAACCAGTCAGTGTTCGAGTCGGTGCACGCTCAAATAGTGGCTGGAGTATTCCCACCTAGCACCTTGCGGTGTAAGGCAGCCAGGCTCTGAGAAGAAGCCTTCGAAAGCATGGGGCTCAAAAATCTTGTGCGCATTAAGGTCTGAATCCCCATTGTGTAACGCTGCCATGTTTAGCATTATTGTCAATATATTGGATTGCACACCATCTTTCCTGATAGCAAAGTGTATGTGTATACGCTGTTTTCGAGGAATTTGGACGTCCCTAATACCGAAGAATGCGTAAAAAAGCAGAAAGATCTCAGTGCCATGTCAGTCAAGTGATGCGACAATGCAAGAGGGTGTAGCGCACCCAAAATATCAGTGCTTTGGGAATGATTCCGAGGATGAGAATTTTTTTTGAACCACTTGAATTGATAGCTTATCGTCAAGAAGAACGAAAAAAAAAAAAAAAAACGCGGGATAGACTATGGCGCTCAGGTGAGGTAGGGAGATATAACAGCGAAACAGACTGAACCTGATGAAAACCATCAGGCAATGGTTACTGGCGGAGTAGACGGAAAAACCTGTAATGAACAGGGAGAGGCCTAGGCTCGATGCGTTGCCTAGCGAGGGGAGCTGGACACTGACATACTTCACTATGAGCTTGTGATCTCGATTGGGGACAGTCCGACGCACCTCAGAGTTGAACCGCAAGCACAGGGACAAATTGGACGAACATGCTACACTGTAGGAGGAGACTCTGAAGTTAGTTGCAGAGACGACACACGGACGAAACTGCACATATGGAGCGACGAAGCGATGCGATACAGAGAGACCGGTCCTTTCGAACGGAAATAAAGAGGCTGATCGGCGAGGTCGAACATAATATAGTTGCGGGTCCAGTTCTCTGAGCCGAAGTTAATTTCGGATGCACCCGCTAGCAGACAAACCCTCAAAATAAAATAGGAAGTCGGATGCCCAGATAGAAGCCGCTGAAATGACAGTGGGAAAAATGGAAGAATACAAACAGGTGCAATGTGATACGAGGCATCTGCTTAATACATGAGGTATGTATGGAAATATAATGTAATTGGGCATTCATTGGCAGCTTGGAGGCCACGAACTCCGAAGTTTTATCATTATGGAAATGTAACCCAACTGTTTAATACTTACTCCGAGTCGACTGTTCAATTTTTTCTGCTCGAGATAGAAGAGCACTCTGGGCCTGGAGAACTTTCCACAACATCTATTCTCTCGAGTCTTTGAGAGGATAGAAAGACTCGAGAGAATAGATGTTGTCTTTGCCGCTCTCCACGGAAGCCCCCATGTAGCCCCGTGCGCGACAATTCAACCTTCCACCCAAAACCTTTCGCCCTAGTGACCCAGTCAGCTGATCCTACTGTCCTTGAATGTGCCTTGTTTAATCCTCCTACCATTGACTATACGGAAAGCAGGTGACCCATCTTGCAGACCCAGCACTGAAGCACGAGGAAGGATGGAGCATTTGGCATAATCCTAGGCTGTGACGGGACCTGGGACGATCTTGGCGAGGCAGCAGGTTCATGAATACCCCTGCAAGTGCACTGTTATCGTGCAGCGGATGCTGTGCATTGCATGGGTCATTTCTGACAACTCTCACGGCACAGTCGCGGCCCCCGCTTGGAGCCGATGACACCATCACGGCCGGCAGGGCGCAGTAATCCAAACGTTATTCATAACTAGTCGGCTATTGCCCGAAAAGAGCAAATACTTGGTGCAGGAAGTAGCCCCACATATCCGCTGCCTACGAGACCTATTTGATACAGAGTCGCGGTGCAGGTAGGGTGGCCGGGTATATTGGTCATTGCTGATGATGATGGCCGAGTTTGAACAAACTCAGTTGGATGTACATTCTGGTGTTCATTGCTTCTCACCATCGGCAGTAAGCACGAGATCATGACGGGGCAACTGATCCCCGATTGCAATAAGCTGCCGTGAGTCTGCGCAAATTGTGCTTGCTAACCATGGATCATGGCCGATTCCACCTCTTCGACCTGTATAGTGCGCGGTAGAATAGAGCCAATTTTGAGGGTTCTGGATTATCCTATCGATATGCACCACGCCCATCGTTTTTAATACCTGCTCAGCCCGCATCAACAGCCGAGTTCGGCCTTGACCGCTATAATTCAACTTTAATTGCCATTCACGGGGCGGGACGGGGGCTTCCACGGGCTTTGGATAGCTTTATTATATCGCTACAGTGTCAAACAATAGCTAGGATGTGAATTGAAGGACGAAAAATTTTGACCTAAATAAAAGTGTCGGAAGTTCGGCTGGGTCAATAAAAGTGTTGAAGGCTTGACTGCCGTAATAAAAGTCTCGGCAATCTGACTTCAGCCAATAAAAATGTCGCGGAAACTGACTACTTCCTGACACTTTTATTGACCTTTAGAAAACCCATAAAAGTGTCGGGAACTGGCATATTTTAGTCTCTTATAAACAGACGCCAACAATTTTTTGAGCTCGTACCTCGCTTTGTTGTAGGCATATTTGGCCAAAAAAGTATCGGAAGATTAAAAGTGCATTTTGACCATCATAAATGCGTGCGACCCGGCGTTGAATTAGACCGGAAGGTCTGAAAATTCGATGGGGGAGATATTTAAATGATAGCGCAGTGGAAGGCGGGTCAATGGCTTCACTGGTGTCTTCTTTGTTTGCGCGTGAGTTGCACGTGAGCGCATTAAAAAAAGTGGGTATATATTCCTGCAATTGGCATTAGACGAATGGCACCGTTGTACCAGTTGGACTGGTCCTCCCTGGGGTACGGAGTCGGGAGTCGGCTAGGGCATGTGGTCGTGTTAGCTTCCCATGTCGTAGCATAGCCACAGCATCTGCTTGCCCACTACGTCCACGTACAGTGCCTCCCCGCCCCTCACTGTGCCTAGGACCCACTCAGCCTGCTCCACCATCAGCTCACAATGGCCGAGAGACACGTGGTGTGTTGACCAAAACCACAAAGCAATCGGTTGGCTTTTCGACGTGGTCGACTCTCCGGTTTTTTCTGAGCATATGGCTTTTTTGCTACCGCTAATTGCATGTATGGGACTTCTTTCTGTCGCATCCTACCGGTTGTCGTCCTCCCGGTCGGCTATCATCAATGCCCAATTTGTCGCTACTATTCTTGTGGGTCTCCTGAGCTTCATCTATGTCTACTGGACCGCCATATGCACTTATTTCCGTGAGTAATTTATGTCCAGAATCTGTTCTGCTAATTACCCTTTGTCAAGTATAACTGGCATGTCCAAATGCCCTAACCGTGTCTCCCCTGTTCCCCCTCAATTCGAAGTCCGCGTTCTGCGTTCAGCCAGCCGCACACCCTCCCAAAGGCGGGAGTTTGACAATTGCAGAGAATCGTTACCATATAACTCGGTGAGTCCCTTCACATAACTCTGGCGCTTTTTTCCCCTCTCTGTGGTGGAATATCACCGGCGATGTGGGTCGGTTTTCATTTGGCGGCCGCTTCCCTTGAGCTTTTCCAGCATTCGCCTGCCCTTCTACGTCCCCTCGGCGTAATATAACTGCCCGAGTCCCTTCGTACGGCCCTGGGGCTTCTATTCTCTCTGGGCTTGAGACTCAGGCATCACCCCGATGAAGATGCGCGTCACTTTTCCTGGTGCCCACTTCCAGTGAAAAATGTACAGGCACAACAACGGTTTTATGCTCCTTCAGCACTAATGCCACTTGGGATTTGGGGCCATTGCTGGCGCATGGCAGTACTCGTCGGGCCTGCGGCCTTGAAATTTTAATTTCGATCTTAATATTTAATAATGAGGTGTGGTACAAGAATATGACTATTGGATCTCAACTATTAAACCATCTTTGTGACATGTACAGCGAAAGGAAGATTTTGGATCGTCTGTTTGGCGAGCAGCGATGCAGCATTTACGGAGGACATTTCTTGCAAATAGAACGTGTAGCAGTGGGTCAAGTAAGGGCCATCCCACTCGGAGGGTATTAAGATTTTCGATGGTAAGCAGATTGCTTGACAACGTTTCCGTTATCGCAGCCTGATCGCGCTCGGGACAGCGCCAGAGATCGAGCTGAGTGGTGGAGGTCAAGGCGTCGATGACCAATGCTATGTGTGCAGGGGAATGATAATTGCTGAATCTGACGGATGAATGTCCCGGAGTTCGGAGCAGATTTCGGCATTTGTATATACGGCGGTGGATGTGGGCAGGTATGAGGGCGTCGAGATGCATTGCGCGTAGAGATGGAGCTTCGATGAATCCCAAACTATCAGAGACTGCCTTCTTGGCCACCTTAGCGTTTATCGCCCCGGGCCCATACACATAGTCCGACTGATATAGTTATAGAGGGTCTTAATGGAAGGCATCCATCTCGCGAGGGTGTTGAGATATCTTTTGCGAATTTACATGAACATTTCATGGCATACCGAATTCTTTCGCGGACGGATGCCCAAAATGGCAAAAACGGCCTAACCGGCCACCCATCTAAATCCTTCGTTGGCACTCGTACTGTTCATTGATTAGGCCGTGCAATGGTGTTACATCGTCGAATGGGGTGTGAGGTGGGATCCAACGGCGTAGTCATTGGCAAGATTCGGGGTGGCTGTGTCAATCACTGGATCAATGAATGAACGACCTCTCTTGCCTCCATCGTTCTCGTTCATGCCCAGCCTGACCCCGTCTAGGACTCCCCCAGCTCCACTCTCTCGCTCTGTTGACTCAAATATAAACACACGGCCCACCCCTGTTGCTTTATCTCTAGCTGTCAATGCGTTGCAGCTCTGGAATGGCTTATCGCAACAGATCAGGTATTTTGCTGCTCCTGCGCTATATTTACACGATCTAATCTGGGATTACAGCCCATTGCTGCCCTTAACCACCCCAAATTCAGGACCATGATTGAGATTGCTGCGCGTGCGACTAATGGCGTCAAGATTCCGGGCCGAAATGCGACAAGAGACGAGATCATAAAGCTCTTTCATGATCAAATGAACCAGTTGCGAATCCGTCTGCATGCGAGTTTATTTCCTTCCAATGGCCTGTGTATTTATCTGACTATGCTTCCGCAGAGCGACGCTGTATCCGGGAAGATCCATGTCACCTGCGACGCATGGCAGGCCGGAAATACTGAAGGTTATTTCGTCGTCACTGGCCATTGGATTGAGAAAACCTCTCCTGGTGTCTGGGTCCTTCGAGAGGCCATTCTCGGGTTTACGCGACTCAACAATGCGCATCACGGTGTTCGTTTAGGTCAAGCACTGTTTAAAATCATCAAACGCCTCGGCATTGAGCGTCGGGTGAGCCTCCAGTCAATTTTGTGATGTTCTGCTCAATTTGCGTTGAGTTGGGATATGTTACATGCGATAATGCGTCAAACAACGGCACCATGCTCGTCGAACTCGCGCGATTGATTAAGGCCGCAACCGGCCTTATATGGGACCCCGTCGAGCGCCGGATCAAGTAAGCACCTTCACACCTGTTTCCTTACTGCAGCCCTACTTTTTCTATAGCTGTCTCGCGCACATCATCAACCTCGCAACGCAAAAATTGATTTCCACCTACAGCAAGGCACCCCACTTCAATCCTCACGATCCTACGGCTCACATCCCCGGGGACGCATCAGCAGGTTCTTTGCGTGACGAAATTGGGCTTGTGCGCGCAATCGCTGTGAAGGTACGCCGTTGAGTTCATCGATGCTGCATGGGTATCATGACATTACAGGAGCGTTCCTCGGCCAAGCGCAAAGAGCTTTTCAAAACCATTCAGAATCGAACTAAGGCAGATACATCGGCGATTGCGAAACAGATGGTTCTCGATATGAAAATCCGGTGGTCTTCGACATTTGCCATGCTCCACCGCGGATACCGACTGAAGGAGGTGAGTTTCACTTGTTAATACTGTGCAGCGGGTTTTAACTATATTCTAGGCGGTTGATACCTTTGGCTTCGAAATTTCTCGCGACGAAACTGGTGAAAAGCGAAAGAAGTTGGCTGCTCTACAGCTCTCAGACGAGGAGTGGGCTCGAGTGGAGTTATTTGTCCACCTACTCCAAGTATTTCTCTTTTCCTTCCCAGCTCGACCTTCCTAACCGTCCCTCAGAGTGCGGAGAAGGCTCAACACTCGTTCTCTGCCGACCTCCGATCCACTCTTCACTTGGCTATTCCCACGCTCGAGAAGCTCCACAGTACATGGACTCGTCGCACCAAGGACACCAAATACTCCCAGTTCTGGGATGCGCTTAACGAAGCGTTGGAGAAGGTGGAGGAATACTATCAGAGAACTTCAAACTCTAACGCATACATGTCCGCCATGGGTACGTTTCTACGCCCTCAATTTTCTTTTGCATTTCTCATCTCCACAAGTCCTCGATCCCCGCAAGAAATTCGCACATTTCAAGAACCACTGGTCAGAGGAGCTGCAAGACGAGGCGCGTGTAAATATAGAAGAAACGGTAGTTTTTTATATTCTCCATACAGTGCAGGCCAACTAAGTGCTTCCAGTTCAAGGCACGATATCTCGAGATTCACGCGCAACGTACAGCACGAACTTCAACACCGCGCAAGAAACGGAGCACCACCGATAAATCTGGTCTTCGTGCACTTACTCCAGAGGACGACGATGATTCCGAGCTTCCAGACACTCACCTCGACCCCTCTAAGCCCTGGCGCGACGAGTACAACGGGTACCTCAACGCCCGAGAAAATGTTCCCGAAGGAATGTCAGCAGTTGAGTGGCGGGGGGTATGTTCTAGCGCTGATTCTCTTCTTCCGCTCACGGCTTCACAGATTAATTATCAACGTTATCCTGTATGGGGATCACTGGCGCGGGACTATCTCGCGATCATGGCATCCTCTGTGTCGTCCGAACGGGCGATCTCATCTGCCGGCATCACCGTCAGTAAACGTCGCAATCGCTTGAGGGGAGATATCGTGGAAGCGTTGCAGTGCTTGAAGTGCTTGATTTGCCGTGAGTTATTGTTTCTCGAGTCCGAGGTCGTCGATTTGGAAGCGGATGATTGGGAAGTTGCGGAGGAAGATGACGCTGAAGGTTGGGATTGCTTCTTAGACGACGATGAGGGCAATTATGACTCTGATAATGTTGTGGATGACGAACTGTAATCTTATTCATTGGTATATTATCTCAAGTTGCGACAAAAACCGAATATGGGGAACACAGGCCCTGGCTCAGGCCCAGGCCAGGCCAGGCCAAGCCCTGTCTGTGGGCTCGGGCTCGGGCTTGGAGAATCTCAAGCCCGAGCCCGCTCAAGCCAGGCCCAAGCCCGGGCTTTCAGGCCAAGCCGGGCCCTGGGCATCACTAGTGGCGCGCTTCTGCAATATCTCGCCCTGATTCATTCATTGTATTCTGCGGCGCGTTCAACGCCTAGACGCTCACCCCACCGGACAGCGATACGGACAGCGATAGCGGCCCTGAGTGCAGCGCTCACGGTGCCTTCCGACCGCGCGGAGGTGCTTCGTGCGCAGATGCCAACCGCAACTTGGTGGATCCAGACTACATTATCCTTGCAGGTATTGACAGACCCGATGGGCCCCATCGTACAAGGGTCAAGCTGCACCTCCAACTCAATGAAAATTGTCTATACGACGTCGCAATTTCCTCTAAAACTGCGGTGCGCGACCACCATCCCTCTGTCTCGCACCCCGGAATACTTACATCCGTGGTTTCAGTTCAAGTTCCAAACCGAGAAGGGCGACACATCTAATGTGTTGACGGGACCCATCACCCGCCCGCAAGTGCTATCATGTGTGGACCTTAAAGTCGAAGTGCAGCCCCTCGAAGTGCTCACAGATCACTCATAGCAATCTCGGGTTCATAGTACACCGTCCGAATTCCATTGCAGGCCGCGAGTAGTGAGCAGACCATTCTTTCACCTCACATCTCAATTGGACATAATTGTAAGGGCCATATACCATTATATTCCCATTTTGGACTACTCTTCAACTAACTACTATTTACTTCTATTTTTCTCATTATATAGTACGTCTCTAGTCACATGGTAGTCACATGATCATGTATTTGTAATGGCCGAAGAGCTATCAATATCACTATCTTTACTACCTTAACCATCTAACGACCTCCGTTACATTCGCCTAGCTCTCTTAACAGCAGGCTCATGTACTAGGTCTGCGGGTGCTCTTAAGTGTATCGGTCTCAACGATACAAGTTCTCTTTGAAGCATTCTCTTTGTCTGAGTCTCGGTGCGTCTATCAGCAGTAATTCCCTTATCCGCTGCTATCCGCTCTACGTCTGTATTTCATCTCTCTCTCAGAGCTTCAGAGCTCTATCTAGCATCCTCCTAGCCTCTGAGCTAGTCGTATATCGACGCCGCAGTAGATTTCTCAGTCGGCTTGTAGTGTGGCCAAATCAATGCTCAGACACAGATTTCTGGTCTGAGAGGCCCACTCTTTATCGATACCGACGTTCTCAGGGACTTGGAGGCTTATCCAAGTCCCTAAACACCAGTATAACTCCCCGAGTACTCGCCAGGGTCGTACGACGTGCATCCCTCAATAAATATTTGTGACACACCCTTCGGAGCCGTTACAGTAATTGTGTGCGCCGCATTGCAGCCTTCCCCGTGGTTTCGACCCACCCTCGGCAACGGCGACACGCAGCACTCAGAAATGGTTAGAAAGTGGGGCAGAGATGCTCATTGGCGTCGAGAGTATGCAGCCAACAATAACTGCGAAATTGTCTCATAAGCGCGCTGCCGGCGAGACATTACAGCTGGCCGATGACAAGGTATGTTTCTTTTCGAAAAGGTGGCTCTCTAATGCCTTGTATCCCAGCCTGCACCCTCCTGTCATATTAAAGAACGTATTGGGAAAGAATGGGATGCAGACGGCAAATCATATTCCTCGTACGATGTTGCATGGCATCCCATGCGCGAAACAAATGGCAATCCCCATCCAGTCGATATCAAATTTGGAATGGGGATCGAGTTTTACGGGAAGGAGGTCAGTTGCCATCCCATCCCGTTATTTCCCCAATGCCGAACTCATCGGCCGCTATCCAGGAGTGCTACATAACCAAGCCTCCGAAAATCTCACACGTCCTACGGAATCAGGTTATTCTGTGGGTCTTCGATCCTGAACTCAAGGCGAAGGTGCGCGGGATGATTGTACTTATGAGTGTGAGTGGCTGTTTTCCAATTCTGGATTTACTTTGATGGTTTGGTTGTGCGGAAGACATACATTCCAGACATCAAAATCGCGGAACCTCTCACCATTGTTGAGGATGAAGTTGTTAATCTTGCACTCAATCGATGCCACGGTATGCAACTAATCTGCTGGAATTCGCTGGCTCACTCATGATTGGCGACAGACCCACCTATCCCAGACAATGCACCGTTGCCCCACGATGCCGCGAACTCTGTGGCCATCGCTTTATTTGACGAACGCACGGATGTTGTTCCTAGCGGTCTGCGAAAAATGATGCAGCGACTTGCCCCGAACACGTCTGGCCGGAAAACAAAGAAACCACTGTTGATTGACTTGCCTCTGTACGAATACGTCTCCCGAGGCTGGGACATGACCAACGGACACTGGAGGAACACAGTTTGGCTCACGCTCGACGCGGGCTTTCTGGACGCTGGGCTCTCCTCGTCATCGGCTGCATGGAATTTAGCGCTACATCCAGCACCTATAACGGATGTTGGTCGTGTCTCTAGGGGAGGTGAACCTCGCCCTGCGGTTCGACAAGTGGAGCACGAAATTCTCGTGGACACGCCTACGGACGAGAACTTGCCACGGACAGGAGCCACCACCGTTCCTCCCGTGGGCGGAGATCCTGGTGTGGAGCCTCTTCCTTAAGGGCCAAACACTGAGGGACTATGGTTGAGGGCTTGGGCAATTTGGGCAATCTGAATGATTTTTACTTGATTCTAAACAGGTGTATGGCCCACTCCTACCTTGCTCTCTCCCGCAGCACTGGTAAACTTATGACCTAATATTAATGATGCGGATTTGGTCTTCTCGCCTCGTTGGTCTCGGCCCAGATTGCTACTCCGTTATATCTGAATTCCTGTCTCTCCTACACCCTTCACGGGATTTCTTTGTGTTCCTGACTTATGGCCTAACTTACCAGCAATATCGATGTCCTAGACAGACAACCGGTTCATTAGGTTCACGAGGACCTAGGTTGCGATTATGTTCAAAACCATTGAACAACATACACAACTTCCAGGCACAATTTTGAAAGTCTCCGGGCCGGTGCAGCGGTTCTATTCTGATGGTCGATATTAACCTGAATGCGTCGTCGGGTAACTGCGCCATCGTAGTGGAACCCAGATCGTCGAAACAGACATCTGGCTTCAAGGTAAATCAGTAACCAAGCATCAGGGAAGCTTGAAGATAGAGGTGTAGTGCCCACGGCGGCACAAATGCCCCTGAGCTTGTGTCGTGTGAGGATGTTTGCGATGAGGGAGGAATCTTGTTGTTCAAAAAAAAAAAAAAAAAAACCCTGAAGCAACAAGGCTCGACCCCGAGTCGAACGGGCTTCCCTCGCAATGTTCCGTTCACACCCACACATCAAGTCAGGGCGCGGTTCAACCGCCATCGAGCCGTACTCACCTAGGAATCGGTTCCAATATATGTGAGCGGCATCTAACCTGAGATCGTGAGTCGCACGAACTGATGCGAGCCTAAACTTAAACCGGTCCCCGTATAAGTGAAATGGATTTAATTTGCTGTGACACGTTGGGCTCTCACCTCAACCAGTGCCCTATTCTAGTTGTAGGGTCAAGCCGACGTTATCCTCAATCCCCCTTGAATATATTCCCTTGCATTCGCGTGAATGTGGGAAATTCATGGACCGGGACAGACGTACCTGGGACAAAGTGCCAAGATATGCACACAGTTGGAAATCTCCACCGAGGTTGAGGCGTGCAGTCAGTTGGTTGTGATGAGGGAGTCAGTGTGAGGAACATCAAAAGGAAAAAAAAAAAAGAAGAAGAAGAAAGGTTGGAAGGAAAGGTACATGGCTCGATCCCGAGTTGAACGGGGTTCCCTCAAAATGTGACCATGGACATTCCTAATGAAGTGAGGAGCGGTCTAAGCGCTATCAAGCCGTTCTATATCCCATCTGTCCTCGGATAAGTGAGCAATTTAATTCTGCAAAATTAAGACGCACAGACACATCAGACACGATTGAAATGAGGTGCGCCTCACTTCAAGTTGAAGTCAGGCGCACCTCATCGCATCCCACGAAGCAATCGCTCCCAAAATTCAGGGAGAGGGAGAGAGACGGCTGGGAGGTACGGAAAGATCTGCTGCAATGCCTCAGATTGAAATAAAAGTGGTACGCATCAAAAAAACAAAAAAAGAACCAAATTGTCGACTCAAGGCTCGACCCCGAGTCGAACAGATGTCCCTGCCTGTATTATAAATCACATACATCAGCAACGAGATGCAGATGCGGTCCCACCGCTATCGAGCCGATGCTACACCGATTCTGTCCGTGAATAAGAGAGCCATTTAATTATGCGAAACCAAGGCGCGCACGGAGAGGACCCTTCCGGGAATGCACAAGTAAATCAGTGCGCTTACGAAGGGAAAAACACAACACACACAAAAAAGCTGCCTCAGCGTCCAGGGCTCGATCCCGAGTCGAACGGGTATCCCTCAAATCGAAGCGGATTTCAAGGCTGGATGAAGTGAGGGTGCGGAGCCACCGCTATCGAGCCGACGTTCACCTGAATGCGTCCTCGGGTAAGTGAGCCTGAAATCGAAGTAAGGAGATCAACACGAGCCGTATTGCAGTGGAGCCGAGATTGCGAATGCCTTGAATTTGAATCCGTAATCAGTGATCAGTGAAGTCCTGAGAGACAAAATAAGGGGGAAGAACATAAAGTTGAATGAACATGAAATGAAACTCACTCCATCCCAGCGAAGGCTCGACCCCGAGTCGAACGGGTATCCCTGCTCGCAATAGGTGTACCACGAGATGCAGGTGCGGACTCACCGCTATCAAACCGCTCCTAGTCCGCATATATGTGTCCTTGCAAAAGTGAAAGTGCACTGTAACCCTACCCTCCATCTGTCCCTGTACTCGTACAAGCCAGTTAATTATTATTCGAAGAGTGAGGTGCACCTCAGCGCATTCCGCCAACAAAATCCAGCCCTCACAATGGGAAGAGAGGCAGAGCTAGCCGGAGGCGGGGTAAGATCTGCTACAATGGATAAAAGAAAATCATTACGCTGGGAAAAAGAGCTTACTGCAACCAGGGCTTGACCCCAAGTCGAACGGGTCTCCCTCGGAATATGTCAAGCATTTTTACGGCACGAGGTGAGGGTGCGGTCCCACCGCCATCGAGCCGATACTACACCGAATCTGTTCTCGCACTTGTACAAAGTGAGTGAATTTTATTCGAAGAGTGAGAGGCGCGGCTCATCGTGTCCCACCAATAAAATTCAGCCTTGAACTGGAAAGAGAGCTAGGGGAAGGCAACGAAACATCAATATGTAGAAGAAAATTAGCCATAGTTGGGGAGAAAAAAAGCTTGCCAATCATCTTTAAGGGCTCGATCCCGAGTCGAACGGGTGTCCCAGCTTTAGTGGGGGGGAGTTCAGTTCCATTGGAAGTAGGTGCGGTCCCACCGCTATCAAGCCGTTCCTACCCAGCATTCGTCCTCGGGTAAGTAAGTCGCGTCCTCCACGCACCCGATGCGGTCCGAATCAACCGCGTCACACCTCTGTGCCTCCGTCACCGTGACGTCACACGGCCCTCCTTTTGGTTCTCGAGTTAGCCCTTGAGCACAAGCGCTGTGAGGCACGAACTGCACTCAAAGCTCAAGATAGGCCTCGCTAAACAAGAAGCGGCAAGTTGCGTCACTGTACTTGCCAAGTCAGCTGATCTCGGCAAGTGGCGGTGCGATCTTTTCAGTCCCGACACCATCGACGACTTCAGGATCGCAGTGCGCACGACGGGCCATGCGCATCGCTGACTTTTTTGACCCACCCACCGTCCCTCAGGTGAAAATATTTTTATTTTTCGTTTTTCTTCTTATTTTTTCGTTTTTCTTTTCTGTTTCATTTTTTTTATACTATTAACTTAGTGGTGAATGCTGTGATGGAGCCAGACTGCGGGGTGTTTAACGTGCTTTGACGGCTGGCTTGTCGCAGGCATTCTCCGCTCCGGAGCCTTGGGTTTTGTGCTGCGGCTGGGGTCCGCCCTCGACAGCGAGCCCAAGGCTTCCACTCCCATCCACATTGCATCGCAGATGCTAGATTTTTTGTTTACTCTTTCGCTACATCCTCCGCTGATCATTAGCGAGGCCTGCATTTCTCGCATTTGGAGTCCGCATCCGTGGCCTCTTGTGATTCCTTTTCCGGCCGATTCCTTCGAATCTCGATGGCTTTCGATCGCGTTCCATCGAGGCACGGGCCCGACCATGCTCGCGTGCACTCCTGCGCCGCGCCTGTGCAGATCGTGGCATGGGCCGCCAACGGGGCACGTTCTGTTCCATGGGCTTCGATGCGTTCTATCGTGTTCTATCCACGTATCCGGCCCGAATGCCATCATCGGTCTCGCGTGCGCGGATCTGCTCTGTGCCCGTCCCTGGCCTTGGCCCCGGATATTGCGCGGATACTATCGGATCGCGCCATCGCCCAATCGTGCATGGGCTCCATCTGGACAGCGCTGCAGCCCCGAACCGGCCGTCCCATCTACTCTTCCGTGTCACCAATGCCTGTGCCATCGCGCCCGGATGCGATGCGAGGCGCAGTGCATACGGCGGTACGATTGTACGATCGCGCGCATCTGCTTCCGTGTCGCCTCCTGCTTCATCTCCATCGCGCCCGGACGCGAGGCGTGCGCGGATCGGGGCGAATCGTACGACGCATATTATCCTAAGTATTCATCATCTGTCACCGTCGCTGTCACTGGCGCGGGCCCGTAGTGTTCGCGTGTGTGCAGATGTGGGCGTCGATGTCAAGCACGGATCCGCACGCGCTGGGCGTAACGTCGCGGCGCGCTTGTCTTTTGTCTGTCCTGTCAGGGCTTAAGATCTTATAGTGGGGCTCCGTGGGTCCATGAGTCCGTGGGTCCGTGGGTCCGTGCGGGACTAATCGGGCATTGCGCACGCTAAGTACCTCCGTCCTTCCTTTTCCCTCCCTAATCCCCTTAAATTTATCCCTAATAATATGGATACTAACGAACCACACAGGAAGGCTTCGAAGTTGTCGAGGGGGCGCGCATGCAGGGCTGGAGGAGGAGGAGGCGTTTTAGGTTCGTTCGTTCGTGTCTTTGGTTTCTTCCTGTCCTTCCTGTGGATTCCATTCTATTTTCCGCTACTTTCCTCGAGTTTCGCCTGGCTCGACGGGGAACTCTCCTTCATTTCATTTGGGTCCTCGATGAGGAGGGATGATCTCTTGTGTTTTCTTTCTTTCTTTCTTTCTTTGGTCCCCGCCTGCTTGTCGAGGAAGTGCGGGTTCGTTTTTCGGTGCTCGGGGGCTCGGTCCGCGTACTTTTTCTTCTGCTTCATTTTCTTCCGTGGCTGCTTCTTCTTTTGCGTCCGCTTCTGCGCTGCGCGGGATCGTCCATCCTGCTCCTCCTCATCGCGGCACTGGTCGTTGTTCTCGTCCACGTCCCCACGTCCACCAACTTTCCGATTATTTTATTTTATTTTCTGTTTCGTCTGTGCTTCTCCATATTATCTTCATTTCTGTGCGCTCCGCTCTGACAGTGACACATGCTACAGTCTACAGTCTACAGACGCGGTTTCGTTTTTCATTTTTACCCTCGTACTTTACTCGCATCCTGCGAAGATGTTTTCGAAATTCGGCCGCGTTGATTCGATCGGCCTTCGATTGCCTTCCTCTTCCATCGATGCGCCTATTTACTCGTACTTGTGCGCGGGCGCGGGCGATCACACGGATAATAATCAGCGCATCGCATTGGGTCCGATCGCACCACATACGACGCGACGTGCTGCCCGTCGCGGGGTTCTGCATCAACGTCTCTCACCGCTGACACCTACCTGCATCCGGCGTCCGCGTCCCCGACCATCGCGATAATACCGAAGACCTCCGACTCGGACCAACTGCATAAAGTACCTGTACTATTTAGGATATCTATTTTAGGTAGAGATAGACTGTGAGTTACTGCGTGAAAAAAAATAAAAATAAAACTTTAGAGTAAAAAATAAAATAAAACGATGTTGCGATGCCTGATTTATTATAATTGTCCTGTTAATACAGGAAGAGCCTATAGCTAGGACTCCAGAAGTGCGATTAATCTCATGCAGCCATCCCTTTCCGAGTCTCGCTATAAAAATGAATGAATAAATATAACAATGCTACATACTGAGCACAGGTAGGAAGGTCACAAGGAACTGATATTATCCTATTCTCAGACTCCAATTAGTCTGAACAAGGCATACCTTCACTCCGTCCGGCCTGCCAGGTTAATGCATTAATTAATTACACTGTGCGCAGGAGTAAATCTGTGAGTCTGAATCAGGATTGCAGCTCTCAATGTGGATCCATTTGGGCGGAACGCGAGTACGATCTACCTACATAAGTCGCCTAGGACCTACTGTAAACCAGAGAAATGGTGAGAATTGGTCCGAGTTGGACATATTTCAGTTGGCTCTCTCATCTTGGAGTCTCTCAGCGTTAAAAGAATTGGCTGGGTACCTTTAGGAACTATGCATGTCCTCATCACGGGATTAGCTTGGATAATTAGCGCGTGTCGGGACTGGGGCAACAGGGTAAGAAGATCATTAGCGATGTGTGGGTTTAGAAAGAATTGCACGGGAACACATACCCGAGAAATTTGGAAAGTTCAGGCTAAATAGAATGACCAGAAATCGATTCCAGTCCATATTTCACGACTGAACCTCGTACCGCTGATGAGCTACAAAGACAGTGAGTTGTATATTATGGAAAGCCGGAGCACCACGCTTTTAAGCGAGTGTTGGGATCAATTGCCGAGTGATCGCCGTTTTTGGCTTCAACACTTAAAGTGCGAATCAAGGCTTATTCTGTCGCTCTTCCCTTGCAAACTTCTGGAATACATTGTTAGACAAGAGAGATGAAAGATCTGTGAATTGAGCTGGTAAAATCTACGGGTTTTCTGATTGCTGGCTGGGATTATCGGTGCGGTAAACATATTGGATGCTATCAAAAGGAATTGCGGCAGCGGAGGGCAAAAGGTCACAGAATAGACATAATTCCCCGGTGATAACAATTTCACTGAGATTAAACAGGACCAGCCGTGGGCGCGACACACTGAATTCGTCTTCGAGATCTCCGAGATGCCCGGACCACAATAAATTGACCAGTGGAGGTCTCCAAAGACATATTTTATGTTTTGTTCACCTGGATTTACTATTCATTGCATTGAATTAGGGTATGACTAGCAGTGTACCCGTGCTATGCCACGGACCTGGAGTATCATTATTCAAGTAACCATATGGGTCATGCTGAAAGCCTCCTTCAATGTACGCCAAATGTAGGTTGGCCACGTGAAGACGCCGCTCGTCGTCAACCTTCGGTTGACTCCTCACGGCCTTATAGGCAGTTTGTCTGCCAGAATCAGAGCGTCTCCTTTAATAGGGTCGTTCACAGTTCCCTTTTTCCTGCCCTTTTTCTCCCCTTTTTTTCGGGCTTTTTGTGGTTCCCGCCGTTTTTCACCGGGTTTTTTTCCCCTTTTCAATTCTGATATGTAAAAAGGGTTAAAAAGGGAAAAAACGAACTTCCCAGCTGAAAAACTGAAAGAAATCCATCGAAAAAGGGAGCGAAAAAGGGCAGGAAAAAAGGGAACTGTGAAACCCCCCGCCACGTCTCCCTTTTTCTGCCCTTTTTCGTGCCCTTTTCGACTCCCTTTCTCTATTTCATGCAGTTTGGGTGCTCCTATTGTTCCTCAAAGGTTTCATACCACCTCAGATGATCAAAAAAGACTGGGGTAAATTTCTTGGGATTTTATAACTCACTCAGTTACATTATTGAAAAAGGGCAAAAAAGGGAGCAGAAAAGGGAGTGAAAAGGGAGTAAAAAGGGCGCGAAAAAGGGCAACTGTGAATGACCCTAATGTATTAACCAGAACTTCCGTGAGTTTGAAATTATAGACACTTCAACTGTGGTAATTTCATGATATATTTTGGGCTTCATTTGTTCCTCCAGCCACTGCCTATACTTGATAGCTTTGACTGATCATTAGAATTGCTGTTTCTCATACAATTTTTCTGCATTATATGGTGCAATGTACATATGAATGGTTAAAATTTAAAACGACAACTTGGTTAATTTAGAATCTTTAGACATGAACAGAAGTGTTTTATTCTCCTCACTCGCCTTTGGAATTTATTCACATCTGCCTTCGTCTGTTAATCTAGGTGACTTCTTTCGATATATGCAGGCTCGGCAAGGTGGTTGATGCCTCCTCACCGTAAATTTATTTCATTCACCGATCATAATTTGGCTTGTCTAGCACATGAGCTCATCCCGTGCGCATTATTCAACGCCGTGTCTTCATCTTGACCTTCATATCACCAGTTCGAGGTCCACGCTCAAGTGTTTAACATCTGATTTATAATCAGCGACTGAGATAGGTGGAATGGTTCTAGTACCATTGAGCCTCGAGACGTGTTGAACCCAAGTTGAACCAGGTTGAACCGTGGGCTACATATACACGTGGACATCTCAACAGCTATAAATGGGATCTCAACATCTTGGTGGAGGAATTCAACATTTTCGTGGAGAGGCCGGAAGAGCTCAACATTACGACACTTTTGTGGAGCAGTTGACGGCATGTGGAGCCTCGGAACCCGGTCCGATTTGTGTGGTCAAAGACAAACCAAGTTGGATTCTTATATAGACTAGACCCCAGGGCATGCGAAGACCGGGAGCACAGACGATGAATTATGTTCCCTCTTTGACTCCAAACATTCATGGACCGGGATTTCATGCATAGGTCATTGCATAACCCAAGATATTTGGATAAACGTTGAATAAAAGACAGAACTACCTGACTTTGTTGAGGGCTGTCAGCAAACCTCGCCAATTCAACCAAAAAATTGCAATGTTTGGCGTGGTTGGATGCAGTATATTTCATATTTCTGCCTATATTACTACCTGCAGAGGACTACATAGAAGGAGATTCTGGGTTCAGGTCCTCAAGCGGTACACACCTCATGGGGCCAGTGTCAAATAGTGTTGGCGGAACGAACGTACTAGTAGATATCATGCAAACTTACACAGGTATAAAGATCGGAACAGGCCTAGGTGCATGACTCAATGAGAGGGCCGTAGATAAAATGTTGCGTTCCATGTATGGACATTGAGTTCGTGGTGCAGCACAAGGGGAAGATCAGAAAGACGAACTCATTTGCAGCGGCACAATACCGGCCATCACACAACATCTGATTTCATCGTTCGGGTAAAGCGTGGTGCTCCGGCTTTCCATAGTATATCAATAAATGTTGGGACCTCCCTCTGGGGTCTGCGCCAGATGAATATTACATTCCAACTAAGCAACCATCGATCGCAAGTCTTGACTAAGGGGAGAAGGCCAGTTTCAAAATGAATGGAGTTTCTGCCGATGCATGTGAGAGAATGGTCAGTTGCGGCTAGTTGGGAAAGAGAGCGCAAGCCAGACATAAAAAGGTCTGTCGTGCCCGTGAAGGGCTCAACCTCGAGTCGAACGGGTGTCTCTCACAATGACCGGGCTTACGCAGAAGGGAGTGGGGGCGCGGGCCACCGCTATCGAGCCGTTCTCACACCGATTATGTTCTTGAAGTTGAAGCAGATTTACATCGCCAAAATCAAGACGCACAGACACACCAAATGGGGTTGAGCGTGCCCAGCTTGAAGTCAGATGCGTCTGGAGGCCTTATCACATTCCACGAGGCACAATCGCTCCCAAAATTCAGGGAGATGGGGAGAGAGCTAGAGCTGCGGGGGGATAAAACATGTCCCAAGAGAAAATTAATACGACAAGGAAAATGGTGTCAACGACTTCTTAGGGCTCGAACCAGAGCCAAACGGGTATCCCTCCGTGGCGGTTCGGATACCAACAACGAGGTGAGGGTGCGGTCCCACCGCTATCAAGCCGTTCCTACACTAATTCAATTTATTCAGTTGAGATTCAAATGCTGCAGGCGAGAATCCAAGCGATTAATATTCATGGTTGGATGGATGGGTTCACGGGCGAAGGGTACTGCAAACGAGTAGTACAGGACCAACGACACCTGAAAAGAAAAAATACTGCGACCACTTCAGGGCTCGATCTCGAGTCGAACGGGTGTACCTAACTGACTTGAATCAAGCCATAGACGTCAATTAAAGCAGGTGCGGTCCCATCGCTATCGAGCCGTGCTTATTTTGCATAGGTTCTCGGGGAAGTCAAAGTAGCGCGAAATCCAGGAGATAGAGGTTCATGCATACACTGCGAATTAGGGGGTCACAGAGGCTTTTGTATCCGCCTATGGAGTGGGTGTGCGCAACCGCTATTGAGCCTGTCTTACGCTGAATATATCCGTAAATTAGTTTCAGGAAAGTAGCTGTGCAAAAACCAGTGGAGAGAGCAGAAATACTCGCGGACAGCTCTAGAATTCCTGGGTACGCGGATGGAAATCATCACCCAGGTTGAGGCGTGCAGTCAGTTGGTTGTGATCTGCTGTTCCGAAAATAAATTGAAGATGTGGTCCCACCGCTATCGAGCCGTTTGTGCTTGCTCGGGTCCTCTGGTAAGTAGTATATATAAGTGCCCATTGCCCCGATCTGTTACTATTTTTTGACCTCGCGAGGATAATTTGCGTACCATTTCTGGTGTGAACGGTAAAGCTGCATGATGGATTAGAGAGCTTGCGCAAAAGCTGCACGAGCCGCATGTGGCTTTTTTGCATTGCGCAGGGCCGCAAGGGTGATTTAAATTATTATGCTAATAAATGCCATTTGGAGTTAAAAACTGGTCTGTAATGTCTGGAATCTGTGTATTTTGTGGACGCCGTGGTGGCCCAAGCGTGGGAAAGCCAACATTTGACTGCATCAATACTGCTTGATTTCCACTCCGCCCCGCCACACCGGTTCTACGATGGTGCACGGCAAGAGACGTGCCAAAACAGTCCCCTCACACCAGCACTCGTCGCTCGACGTGTTTACAGGCCAAGAACAATGGAAAAACAGGATGAAAGTTCTGACATAGAGCCTGCCAGACTCGGAGGAGACTCCAGAGCCTGCACAAGATTCTGCCACACGCAATGAAAGCCCACCTTGGCTGGGCATAGAAGGGAGCCAGCTGCCATCGGACGATATCAGCATCCACAGTGACTCTCATAAGTCGTAGAAAGCCCTTGGGGGCGAAGAGAATTTGGACATACTGTACTGGGGTGTAGGGGAGCAACGTCCCGAGGACCGTCACACGGCCGTTGCCTTGTTTTCAGGCAACGGGGTCCACCGTGAGCGTGACCGTTGCTCATTAAGGCAACCAGTAGTTCAATCCACCCCAATCCTTGTACAACTTCTGGCTTGATCCCGAAATTCTAGCGGATGATTACGACGCCAACGGTGATGAGCAGAGGGCCAGAGGAGCTCAAATTATTATTTCGGGTTTTTTACAATTTTTTTTTAATGTCACGATTTTTTTGGGCAACTGCTCTCATCGTTACCGTGACACGCTAGGAAAAAGGCAACGCAACGGGCGGTCCGTTACCGTGACCGTTGCTCCCCTACACCCTGGTACAGTAGTAAAGAGAAAGCGAAAATGTGATGTCAGTGACATCATGTCTATAGCGAGTTGATGGCATTCGGTTCACTCAACAACCATACCAAACGTACCCAACGGCTACTGCAGGGCGAAATATACACATTCCATTCATATCCATGTGTTACAGGCCACCAAAGCAAAATTCCCCATGCGGATCTGCACAATGCAAAAAAGCCGCACACGGCTCGTGCGGCTTTTGCGCAAGCTGTCTATTACATCTCCAAGTGCATCTGAATTCATGCAGTCACAATTCCTGAGAGACAACCAGTCGTCCCGGCTTGTACCGCGCGAGGTTTCTCAGAATTAGGCATGTTTGCAATTGCACCTCGCTATCTGTCGACTCCATCAGGTGGGAAACGTGCGCCAAGACGTCTGTGGCTGCAATAGCTGCGACGCCAGACGGAGGTTCACTGAGTTTGCAGAGGACGAAAAGCGCTCTTGAGCGGACGTGAAGATCGGTGTTCCTACCCTCGAATGAGCACGAATATCATGTGTCTGATTTCTTATCCAAGGACTCACCGCAAGAGGGACACGAGCTGCACGCAGGGCTTTGAATTCAGCAGGACGGCCGTAGTGGGACCGTAGGACGCAAGGCGTTCCAGCATCCTACACGTCCATCTCAGGACGAGGGATTTCGGCGATCCCAGCAGGTTGACCACGTAGTCTAAAAGATTACCGTCGACGGCGGCCTGCGCGCCTTCGGGCGATGTGGCGATCCGATATAATATCTCTGCCGCAATCTCGATAACTGCGACATTCTCGTCGCTGACTAAAAATCAACACCAGGCTCAAGAACACTTGATGGAGACTCGCCGCAAAAGGGATACCAGGTATCTCACAACCGCCCGCGTTGTGGTTTCGTGACGCGCCAGTTGGCCCAGCATGACATGCGTCCATTTCCGGATCTCCTCGCTCGGTGATTCAAGCAGTTTTGCCACGCAGTCTAAAAGATTTGCGTCCACGGCAGCCTGCGCGCCTTCGGGGGATCTGGTGATCCGATATAATGTCTGTGCCGCACTCTCCATAACCGCGAGATTCCTGCCGCTAAATAATAATGAACAGCAGGTTCAAGAATACATGATCTGGACTTGCCGCAAGAGGGATACGAGCGGTTGGCACGGGTTCACACTCAAGATGGCTGGCATTGTGTTTTCGTGGCGTGCCAGCTTTCCCAACATGCCACACGTCCATCTTCGGACCTCCTCGTTCGGTGATAAGAGCAGTTCGGCCACGCATTTCAACACATTGGCGTCCACAGCAGCTTGGGCGCCTTGGGGCGATTGGGCGATCTGATATAGTGTCTGTAGCACACTCTCGATGACTGTGAGGGCCCCATCGCTAAATAAAAATGAACAGCAGGTTTAAGAACATATGATTGAGACTCACCGCAAGAGAGATACCAGCTGTGCCACGGCCTCCCTCACCGCTGTGGTTTCATAGCGCGCCAGCCGTCCCAGTATGCCACAAGTCCATTTCCGGACCTCCCGTTCGGTGATTCAAGCAGTTTGACCACGCAGTCTAAAAGATTTGCGTCCACGGCAGCCTGCGCGCCTTCGGGGGATATGGTGATCCGATATAGTGTCTGTGCCGCACTCTCCATAACCGCGAGATTCCTGCCGCTATATAAAAATGAACAGCAGAGTCAGGAACACATTATTTAGACTTGCCGCAAGAGGGATACGAGCGATTGGCAGGGGTTCACAATCAAGATGGCCGGCATTGTGGTCTTGTGGCGCGCCAGCTCTCCCAGCACGCCACACATCCATCTTCGGACCTCCTCGTTCGGTGATAAGAGCAGTTCGGCCACGCATTTCAACACATTGGCGTCCACAGCAGCCTGGGCGCCTTGGGGCGATTGGGTGATCTGATATAATGTCTGTAGCACACTCTCGATGACTGTGAGGGCCCCATCGCTAAATAAAGATGAACAGCAGGTTTAAGACCACATGATTGAGACTCACTGCAAGAGAGATACCAGCTGTGCCACGGCCTCCCTCGCAGCTGTGGTTTCATAGCTCGCCAGCCGGCCCAGTATGCCATGTGTCCATTTCCGGACCTCCTTGTTCGGTGATGAGAGCAGTTTGGCCACGGATTCCACCACATTTAAGTCCGCGGCAGCCTGCATGCCTTTGTGCGATATGGTGATCCGATACAATGTCTCTGCCGCAAGCTCGATAACTGCGAGATTCTCGCCGCTGAAGAAAAATCAACACCTGGCTCAAGAACACTTGATGCACACTCGCCGCAAGAGGGATACCAGCTGTCTCACCACCGCCCTCGCGGTGGTTCCATGGCGCGCAAGCTCTCCCAGCATGTCATCCAGTGTCCATGTCCGGACCTCCTCGTTCGGTGATGGGAACAGTTTGGCCACGGATTTCAACACATTGGTGTCCACGGTAGCCTGCATGCTTTCGGGCAATGTGGCGATCCGATACAATATCGTTGCCGCAATCTCGGAAACGGCGAGATTCTCGCCGCTGAATAAAAATCAACACCTGGGTCAAGAACACATACTTGAGACTCACCGTAAGAGGGATACCAGCTGTCCTACGACCACCCTCGCGGTGGTTCTATGGTGTGCAAGCTCTTCCAGCACCCCGCACATCAGTCTGCGAACCTCTGCGTCCGGCGAGCCAACCAATTCGCCGATGAGATACAATACAAGGAAATCCGCTACAGCTCGTGCGTCGTCCTCGGATGTGACTCGCGTCTGAAGATCCATCAGAATTGCGCTCTTCGTGGAAGACGATACATATTTGTAACTACAGGCTCGGTCAGCCGAAGGACATGAAGGGAACAGTAAAACACCATACGCCAGATAGCTTGAGTAAATCTCCATACTCTCTTTTGTAAGTGCGGTCCGACTATGCTTTCTGATGAAGGCCAATGCGTCACGATGATACAGGAACCTCATCAACGGCTTCGCGGCTGCATGTAGGTTGATGTTCGGACCCACTGGGTTGCTGTCCGACCACCAGCTAAGCACACTGTCGAGAGTCTGCTGACGGGTTAACGGGTGCATAGAAGGGGAAGTGGAGAGAACGGTGTAAAGAGCGAGAAGAACGGAAGCCTTGTTTTTGATCGATCAACTATTTTTAGGTTTTGCACAGCCTGACTTGTACAGCCATTTACCACTTCGGTTCATGTTTCTGTGTCGACTAGGGGCCGACCACCTATATAGCCCAAAGAACCCCTCTAGTTAGAAGGGGAGAACATATGGGTCTCCCCTTCTAACTAGAGGGGTTTTGATTTCCTTAGAGTGTACCCGATAAGTATCCATTAATTACCCTCCAACTAGCACAAGAGAAACTGTCAAGCGCTGCCGATGCCCTCCCATCATGACCGTGATCGCTGCCATCAAGGATGAGCGGCGGCATCGCCCCGACACTTCCCATCAGTGCCATCAAAGCCGCCGCCGCGCGCCCATAATTCATCCGTTCTGGCCCAAAAATGACCGTAATCTCACGAGGAAATTCAGGGCATATTGAAACGCCAAGGATGAGAAATTTAGGTGGGCGGGCTGAAGTTAGCTCACCCAATTCCTTTCAATGGCTGTTTTGAAGTCGGACCGGAGAATAAGTGGCATGGGGGCACGGAGGACAAGTATATTCAATGTTATGGGGTATGAAGAACGAGTAAGGGTATGACTACTTCCTGATGAGTAGTGAGAGCGCGCAGGAATTTTGGTGGGTGGGCCACACGTCATTAACTTTGCACCTCGAGAATGCTCGTCAAGCACCCCGAAATCACTTTGTCATCTGTTTCCTCTTTTGACGTGTTCGCGTTGGCGTGCGGCGCGCCCTTGCTCTCCTTGGACGCGTGCACCGTCTTCGACCCATTCACCTCGGAAGCCGGCGTCTTCGGTGGTGCCTGCCGTGAAACCTCGACTGACTAGGGACCGGGATATGTTCTTGAAACTTGCTCGAGGGCAATGGCGATCCCCATCTCTGAGGTCCACAATAAAGACAGCGGGGCCGGTGCAACCTCAAAGAGGTGTTGATCGAGACTGTCTCCCCGGTTCAAGCCAGGTGCGCCAACTTGAAGGTTTTTGGATGCCGCCGTTCACTCCAAGTTCACTCGCTGTCTAGTCTGTAGTTAACCGCGCCACCGTGTTTGGTGGCCGCGTTATTACAAATCATCGGAGTTTGAAATCTTGCCTTGCTTATTTAGCACTTCCAAACCCTCCATCCTCAAACTTTGGGAGAGAGTTTGTATTTAAATCCATCTCTAACCCCAAATATCTACTCAAAATTTTCATTTTCGACTTCCATTCTCGCGGAATAGAAAGAGCAGATTATGTCAGGATTTGTCAGCTGTCGAGCCATCAAAGTTCAAACTCATAGTTCTTTGACTCTGCCGCCGCGAGTTAGGGGGGAAAGTTGCTCGGTTTATGCCAATAAATACTACTGTGACTTTACATTTGTGAAAAACTTGTTTTGGAATGCATACCAGCCTCTGAATTGATTTTGTGATTTGTAATAAGCAGGCCACTGATCGCTCGATCGACCTTATCAACAGACTACAACATGCGAGGTACGAGCACTAATATTGTTGTAGTGTCTGTTTATAAGAGACTACTCGCTGTCTGCATTCCGGCTGTTGACTTGTGTTCGCGTGGAGTAATCGATCACTCGAAGTCTTCATTTATCCAAGGTCCAAGGCAGAAAATGAAGTTTGAACTTCTTGTGAATGGCCAAACTGTCAGTGAGAATGTAGCAAGGAGACGGGATATAGCGAGAAAACAAGTCAATACTCCGATTGCGAACTGATGCAAATAATCGCGAACTGATTTCTGCCATTCCTCAGCAATCTGCACTGGTTTGTTCAGCCTCAAATTGGGAGATGCAAGTTGAGCATATTTAATGAGCTTGTACGATTTTTTTTTTTTTTTTCAGGCTGAGGAACATTTTCAATAGGAAATTATAGCGCACCCCTGCAGGGCTGCACATTTATTTCTAGGTTCCTCTAGGTAGATACTATCCACATTAATATTTTCGGGAATATAGAGAGGGAAGAAGGAAGCTAAAATCGAAATCCGCTACCAATTATGATCGCGAACTGATATTAGGTAGAATCTATTCCCAACTTATCTTTGTGATCGCTCCTCTCTTCCATCCCGCCTCCACTTCCACATCCTCAACTTCTCTCACATCCGCACCACGTCTGAAAGCTGGCCTTAACTGCAGCCTGAAGTCCCGCAGCAACATCTTCAAGACACTCTCAACTACCAAAACGACTTACAAGTATTCTTTCCCATCAATGTTCACTTGGCCAAAATGTAGACAAACGAGTGAAACGACGGTGGGCTGCGTGACTCCGAAGGCAACATTGTGTCCGTTGGGAACTCGCCCTCCATTCCGACTCAAAGCCCAAGCTCTTGGGTCACTTGATTGTCCCCAAAGGTAAGTATTATTGCTGCATATATCATCGGCAGGTCAACACAAATGCCACTGGTGGACGCGCATGCTCAAACCCCAATCCCGGTACACCTCAAACCCGAACACCTCGTAGGTTAGGTCACCATGCCCTAGAACCAATGCCGCACTCAAGTCCTTTAGCAAACAGACGACATTGCTCCACAGGATCGAGTATAGGTCACTGCACACCTCTACTCCTCGGAATTCATATCTGTACAGGAAGGTATTCAACCAGTGTGGGTCTCATGAACGTGTGTGTGGGAGGCTTGTCCCTGACTATTAGCCATTGACGATGGCCCTGGTTCTGCGGATGCGAAGCACGCAGCCGAGGGCTCACCATAGCATGTGGGAATCTGCCCCACCTCTTCCTAATTCCGGGGAAGTAGACGGTAGGAATACTGGGTTACACCAAGGTTACACCTGCGCCCCGGCTCTGCGATGTGTACCTAGGCCGACCCGCTTTAAATGGGCCACAGAGCTGGCCTTCTGTTCGCCTACAAAAACCATAAAATGACCACAGGTGCTGATCAAGACTCGCTGACGATTATTACGCGACGCGGGGCAAGGCGGATAGGATCAGCTCGGCCTGCCCCAACATGGAGGCGAAGAAGAGAAGGGGTGCCGCCGATAGTACCTTGGAGTGAGGGCGTGCGCAGGGTCGATATTCAAACGAAAAGTCAAGCATTGTTGATTACTGCTGACAATGTACGCATTACGTACCGCACTGGGCTACTGCCCAGGCTGCCGCTCTATCTACTGCAACGCCAGTATAATTTCGGATCATAACACGAGTATTTTGGAGTCAAATTGGGCACGAGCCCCCGACTCCATGCCCCAGGGTCTCGCCCCTGACCTATCAATATACACTGAATTTCCTCGTGAAATTACGGTCATTTTTGGGCCAGAACGGATGAATTATGGGCGCGCGGCGGCGGCTTTGATGGCACTGATGGGAAGTGTCAGGGCGGCGCTTGGCGATGCCGCCGCTCATCCTTGATGGCGGCAATCACAGTCATGATGGGAGGGCATCGGCAACGCTTAACAGTTTCTCTTGTGCTGGTTAGAGGGTAATTAATGGATACTTATCGGGTACACTCTAAGGAAATCAAAACCCCTCTAGTTAGAAGGGGAGACCCATATGTTCTCCCCTTCTAACTAGAGGGGTTCTTTGGGCTATATAGGTGGGGCCGACTACTGTCGTCTCGGACCTTGCTTTACAGGAGTGCACCGGGGGCGCTCCGCGCCCCGGTGCTGTGCCCAAGCTGTGCCATTGTTGACTGGCAGTCAGTGTTAAAAAGCAGAGCCTCGAGAGCGGTCGGAAACGTCCGAACAAAATTCAAAGGTTTTAATTTTTAAAACACTTTTTGTTCAGTGCTATGGCAGGTTTGGTTCTGTTTGTTCCCTGCAGGTATGCTACTGTTTGGATCTGTTTGTTCCTTGCAGGTTTCGGCTAGGTTTCGAGGTTCAGTGATATCCTAAGTTTGGTCTTGTTTGTTCCTTGCAGGTTTCGGAGAAATTAATTGTCAGGTAGGGAGACCTAGCTAAAGCAAGGTGATAGGAATGCACCCGTGCTGATGATCAGATCTATTTGATTGTTGCGGTGGTGCCGTTTCATCCTACACAGCCTGTCAGCCCCCGGGCATTGCAGGTTGTTGCATAAAAAGATACAAGTACCGTAGCATTGTGTATGGGTGAAACGTAACGCGTAACGGTGGGCCCGTTTCGTTTCAACAGTAACACGTAACGGACACCTTGTTTCACAGGTTTTTTGCATTACGGTCCCAGAAATCCGGCATATTTGCATTAAAAAATGGAATTTTTTTCGTTTCGTTTCACAGGTGATGGGTCATACGATCAAAATGCATCTGTTAGAAGAGTCCACGCCAGGACCGTTGTGCTGCCGCAGGTAGGAATTCGGCATGAGCGGGAAGAGGAAATTTTAGTTCGCTCAAGAGGAAAAAAAAAGGTTGAGTTCCTTTAGTGCTCGATCCCGAGTGGAACGGGTGTTCCTGCATCATTTGCGGCTGGCGAATCTTCTGAAAATTGAAGCAGGTGCGGACCAACCGCCATCGAGCCGTTCTTATACAAAATCTGGGCTCGAAGTCAAAGCAAAGTTAATTCCGGGAGTTGGAACTCGTCGCATGACACTACGGATGGAGAGGGAGAGATGGCTGTGGAGGGATGAAGCCTTTCTGGAATGCATAAACATTAGCATGTGTGCAAAAGAAAACAAAAAAGAGGCGACCATTTTCATGATGTCGGCTCGACCCCGAGTCGAACGGGTGTCCCAGCCTTATTTCAAGTGGCCGAGATTGCAACTAAAGCGGGTGCGGTCCCACCGCCATCGAGCCGTTCCTGCCCTACATCTGTCCTCGCACAAGTCAAATCAATTATAATCCTACCCTGAATTTGTCCTCGTACTCGTACAAGTCAGTGAGCTTCATTCTAAGAGCGCGAGGTGCACCGCATTCCGCCCCTCCAAGAATGCCAAACTGACGCAGGTGCGGTCCCGCCGCTATCGAGCCGTTCATATAGTGAATCTGTCCTTCATTAGCTCAGACAATTATGGACCTAAAGCCGTAGGGCAGCATACTACTGGACCAACTTTGCGGATGGCTGATGTTATTTTGTTTTTCGTTGAAGCATAGAACTTCGAGCAAGCACATTGAAATCCGGGAAGAGTCGCACACGCTTGCAAAGAAATATGTCCTGCGATGCATAAAATCTGGTGGGTGATGCGGTCCGAATCAACCGCGTCACACCCCCGTGCCCCGTCACATCAATGATCACACACCCATCTTTCCGCTTACCACGGTCCACGGATGGCAGGCGCCTCGCGCACGGAACTCCTCCAATGGCTAAACGAGCAGTGCGGCGCCGGCGGGGCCTACCTCCAAGTCCTCGACAGCATCTACTACGGAGACATCCCCATGGCGCGCGCCAAGATGCAGGCGAGGCTCGAGGGACCCACCCAACTCTGCCCTACTTTCCATCCATGCATCCCCGCTCGTTTGCACTCGTGCGTCGTGGCATGATACTACCCTTGCGTGGATCGCGGCATCGCTTAAGCTTGGGCGTGTACTCATCGCGTTTGTTCCATCGGGTTCAATGGCTCTACGCCCACGCGTCATCGGCGACTGGTGGCGCCATCGCCAGCTCCAATATTACGTGATCCCGCCATCGTCTGCGTGGTGTATGAACTTGGTTGCATCGCGTACTTCAACAGGGCTACTCACTCGCGTCGGTTTCCTACTTTATGCTCTCAATCTTTATCTTATCTATGGTGCTCGACCTTATCTATCCTGACGTATTCTATTCTATAGACGCGTTTTCGCTGTTCCATCCCTCGCACTCCTCTCGGTCGCGATGATTCGATCGGCTTCATCGCTTTCCATAGATGCACGCATGCATTCGTGCGACTCGGGGACCGTGGAATCACTCGCGTCCGATCGCACCACGTACTATGTATCCCATTCTCGACGTGATGACCGTCGCGCGGTTCGGCGTCTGCGTCTATCAGCGCCAACACCTGCATCCCGCGTCCGTATCACCGATCACAATGTAACTTTGCTATTCAGGAAATCTGTTTTAGATTCTAGGTAGAGAATATGAATGCTGAAAATTGGCCGTTGTCGGGATGTATTCAGAGACGGGGATTTGAACGCCACGCCATGCTGCGAGTTACTGCGTGAACAAATTTTAAAATTAATGATGTTCAGAGGACGCCTGATTTAATTATTCCGTTGATACAAGGAAATCGGGATCGGGAGGAGCCTAGGAGAGGCAACTCACGCAACCCCCGGTTCAGCTTTTTTTTCATAATCATCAGTCCGAGTTGGACATATTAAGTTGATTGCGTCCCCGAGTCAAACGGGTGTCCCTGCATCATTTGCGGTGGGGGGACCAATCGAATGCAGGTGCGTTCCCACCGCTATCAAGCCGACATTATCCTCGATCCGCCCTTGAATATATCCACTTGCATTGAGTCCAGTATATGTGAGAAATTCAAGAAAGGACAGCCGTACTCGGACGCATAATGCCGAAGTACGCAGATGTAAACTCATCGCATGGCTTTCACCAATGAAATGCCTACGATGAGGGGAGGGAGTCAGTGGGAGGAACCTGAAAAAAATAAGAACAAGAAAACAAACCGGATTTCAAATACCTCGGCCCCGAGTCGAACGGGTGTCCCCTCACAATATTGCACACCAATGCGACGCATGGAGTAAAGGTGCGGTCCCACCGCTACCGAGTCGTCTCCAGCATACATCTGTCCTCGAAGTTAACAAAGATTTAATTGGAGGACCGCGAGTCACACCTCATGGCGTCCCAAGTTGGCCAACCCGAATGACCACGCACCCAGAATTTAGCCCTCGAAGAGATTGCGAGAGGAACATGTGAGCCTTCCTGGGATGCATAGAAATTTAATACGCTGAAAACGAAACAAAACGAAAAAAAGCAAACAAATATTGTCCAGGGCTCGATCCCGAGTCGAATGGGTGTCCCTCGAAATGTGAAGGTGCTAACCGACTAATGAAGTGAGGTTGCGGTCCACCGCTATCGAGCCGTTCATGCTACGTAAGTCAGCTTGAAAGTAATGAGACGGGTGCAGCTCAACCTACCCAGCATCGCAGTGGAGACGGGGATTGACCGCCAGGTCGTCGAAATTGAAATGCTCGATGACTGCCTTCAAGTTCAATCAGTCAAAAGTGGTCGGCGAAGTCTTGGGAGACGGGATAAGTGGGGCTGAAGGCTTGACAGAAGGAAAAATTCCCTTCAGGATAGTCCGGGCAAATCATGAGGTAAGGGCGCGGTCCCACCGCCATCGAGCCGCTCCTGCACCAAATCTATCCTCGTACAAGCTTTGGGTCAAAGTGGATTTCATTCGCAGATCGCGAGTCGCACGGCATTCCGTGCCTCCAAGGATGACACGCTCTCTCAAAAGAAATTCAGCCCTCAAAATAGAGAGACAGCTATGGAGGCAAGGAACCATGGCCTGCAATGCGTAAGAGAAAATTAGTACGACAAAAAAACAAGGATTCCTCATTTGGGCTCGATCCGGAATCGAACGGGTCCTGCATTATTTGCTGGATGAATTGGTAAATTCAAGCAGGTGCGGTCCAACCGCCACCGAGCCACTTCTAACTCCCATCTGTCCTTGAATGAGTGGACAATTCAAGTCGGCGATATCAAGACACATCGACAATCTGAACACGATTCAGCCCTGAGAGTAGGAAAAAAAGAGAAAAGGAAATATGTCTTCTGATGCATGCAAGAAAAATAGTACGCTGGGAAAAAAGAAGCTTGCCAAAACGCCCAGGCTCGACCCCGAGTCGAACGGGACTCCCTTATATTCCATGGTCCTGGATCGTGTATGGGATAAGGGTGCGATCCCATCGCCATCGAGCCGTTCTTAAACAGAGGCTGTTCGTGGATAAGTGAGTGAGTTAATTCCGCAAAGTGAAGTGGAGTTTGATTATACCTGCGAGGTCCACAACATGAACAACGAGTCTACCGAAGATCCTGTAATGCATTCAAGAAATTCTTAGTACGGTGGAAAGACCGAAAAAAAAGCTGCCAGTCCTATCTCAGGCCTCAGGGTTCGATCCCGAGTCGAACGGATGTCTCTCAAAACCTGATTGGTTGATATTCACCAAATGAAGTGAGGAGAGCGGTCCCACCCCACCGAGCCATTCCTACACCTAATCTGTTCTTTCATAAGTGAGTGACTTGATTCGCCAAAATCATGACGCACTTGCGCCGTATCGCAGTGGATCCAGGGATAGGACTGCAGATCGTAGGAATGGACATCCACATCATCGATAGGTTCTTCCATACACTGCCAATAAGTTGAATCAGTAATAGGCGAAGGCTCGGGGGAAGCTGAACTCACCTCCGTCGTCCATTGCATACATTGGTTTCAACTTGAATCAGACCCTGTCAGAAGATCGAATGTATCTGGTAGAAGAATCTATGGCCGGACTGCTCTGCTGCAACACATAAGGAATTCGGCGTGAGCATGAAGGAAGGAAAAAGAAAAGAAAAATCACAACAAACTACAGCCCGACCCCGAGTGTATTGCTGTCAAAGAAAGACAGGTTTCTCCCCACCACATGCAGGTCGATCCGACGTTATCTCGATTCACCTTGGAATCAATTCTCTTGTAGATTCCAGAAGTAAGTGGAGAGGAACAGGCATAGTCGGAGACCACATGTACATCGAGCCGGGTGCATTGTTTTTCTGGGCAAAGCTACAAAAATACCCTGAACCGTCAAGAAAAAAAGGGGGGAAATCAGAAAGGGCTCTATCCCGAGTCGAACGGGTGTCCCAGCTTTGTTTGCCGAAGTCCAGTTGATTAATTGAAGCAGGTGCGGTCCAACCGCCATCGAGCCGTTCTTATCCTGCGCGAGTCCTCGGGTATGCTAGCTCGAAAGCAAAGACAGGTGCACCTGCATCTGCACCGCATCGCAGTGGGTTGGATGGGATTGGACGGCAGATGATTGGTAAGTTCTTGAATAGACTGAATCAGTGATCAGTGAAGCCTTGGGGACAAATGCGTTGGAGGAACACAATTTTTTTTCTTTCTGGATTTCGTGCATGCAGGGGAGGGGAGGTTGAAAGGGTCGTGGAAGGAGTACAAGAATCCTATGACAAATTCAAAATATTTGGATAGGAGGGCAGGTTTAGAACCCTACTATAGTAATTATTACTCCGATGGCGGCTGACGTTGGTACAGTCGTGAGGGAGTTATGTGATGGTCCACTAGAAAACAATCTGTGGAGCTGTGGAGACAGAATTTTGCGCTGCCAAATGAGCCACACGCCTGGAGCTACCTCGCAGAAATGTATTCAATATTTTTCGGGAAGAATGTCGCGAAGGAGGGCGGGGCAGAGGACGCAGAGATACGTCATATGTTCTTGAGCTTTATATCCACCGTTCATTAGTCGCCTTGATAACTGCTGCGCCGCGCCGCTCCCAAACTGCGTCACTTGAAGCCACCCAGTCCCAGGTGCTTTTATCTTTCTCTCCGTCGCACTATGAACAACAAGCAGGGAAGAGACTAGTGAGCGGATGGGAGTGTGGTTGACGCGTTTATCGTAAGGATCGTGACACGTGTAACAAACGCTATAAAGTACTCGGTAGTCATTATACCCGACGCTTGATGTTGGCGCTCAACCACTCCAGTCCCTCATAAAGACCGTCGCCGGACGTCGCACACGTGGCCTTGGGGGAGAAAACGGATTCACGTGGGCGCTTAGATGGGCGGCGTAGAGCGCTTACCTGAATGTACCAAGTCCGCTGCCTCAGACCGTGAAGGCCGAGTTTGTCGGTAATCTCCGTAGCGTTCATCGCATTCGGCAAGTCCTGCTTGTTCGCGAAAACGAGGAGGAGGGCATCGCGGAGTTCGTCTTCGTTGAGCATCCGCTGCAGCTCTTCGCGGGCCTCAGACACACGTTCCCGATCATTAGAATCGACGACGAAGATGATGCCCTGTGTGTTCTGGAAGTCTTTTCGAGGTGTAAGGCCAGCAAAGGGGCGAGAAAAAAAAATAGGACAAACAATGATTCCACAGACGACGAATCTTGTCCTGGCCACCGACATCCCAAACGGTGAAGGAAATGTTCTTGTACTCGACAGTCTCGACGTTGAAACCTGATTGAATGCGTTGAAGCAACTGCGGGAGGCGAGACGACGTGGACTCACCGATCGTTGGAATTGTGGTGACGATCTCTCCCAGCTTCAGCTTGTACAGGATGGTGGTCTTACCAGCGGCATCGAGACCGAGCTTATAGAAAGGAGGATCGTATTGCGTACACAACACATGAAAGGTGATATCATACCATAAGAATTCCTGTCGAGGCCCGCAATGTCAGAAAGATACGAAAGGAATCGCCTAGAAGTACGCACGCATTTCTTTTTTGCCAAAAAGGCCGGAGAGTAAACGAGACACGGAAAGACCCATGATGGAAGAGCGAGTTGAAGGAAGATGTGGAAGACGGAGAGCAGATGCTGTGAGCCTCTTTACAAGTTGATCGTTAGGTAATCGATGCCCTGGTGAGTTTGTTCTATCCTCGCGCCGAGCTCAGATTTTATGCTACAGGACGTTCACAGAGGACACGTATGCTCACGTATCTGCACCCCTCTGTACGTGGTTGTGCTGCGGCGGCTATCCGAATTCTGACACAGTCAACATCATTCTGACTCGACGGCTCCGCTGATCTCGTGTATTGTGTTCCCGATGTCGCTTTACATCAACTTTACATACTGTAATGCAGATTCCCACTATTTTTAGTAGGTGGGTCTTGGGGTGCCCTATCACACAATGATGGGTGGCTGAGTCGCAATCATCCCACCCCTCTTCGAATTGTCTCACGCTTCACCTAGCTGTCGTCTTCCACGCAATTTATTTCCTCTCATACCTAATCTTTAGTACTTACTGCACCTATTGGCCAAGGACTTTTATTTTTTCCTTAGTCCCTTTACCAATGCCCGGGCTCTCTTCACGATGATTTAGAATATCTCTTGAGTTTCGGAACCAGAACGAGTTTGCTCCCCGGAATGGAGTAAGCGTAGAGTTGCTTCAGTGACCTATTCGTTAAAATTTCCTCACTTTAGCTCTGCTTCAAACTGCCTTGGAATCCTTCCAGGGGGAAGGATCCCCAGAGGGTCTGGGGAGTTTCAATCTTCCTGACTTAAGTAGCCCCGGTGTTTTTTGCACAAGATCAAAGAAGTAGAAAATCAAAGACGACTCGAAGTAGTGTAACAATTTAGATGAATCATGGCATGCTCACGGCTAAAATACTGAATTTATGTGCAGACAATTGCGGGAGCAAATTACTCCAAGATAACATCATACTTAGCGGGCACCGTGTACCATTCGTTTATCTCAATGGTGCCGCGTTAAAACCGGGGGCTGGTTTAGGGGCCCGGAGAAAATGCCGCGACTGCCGCGGCAGTGCGGGGAACTGACGCGGCATTGCGGGGAATTGACGCGGCGGTGGCTGTGCAATTGCCGCGGCGGGGGAAAAGTGCCGCGCACTATTTATCTCCTTCCACAGCACGTTGGAAAGCTCAACTAAAGTTGGGGGAATGTTCTTACAGTTAAATACATCTTTTAGAACAAGAAAATCTTCGATTAAAATTTCAACCATATGCGGACTCGTCCCAAGATGGATCTCAACCACACACTCCATGCCCCAGTGCCAATGCAACAGCCAAGAACATCAATTGAAATGGTTCCTGTGCCAAATGACTTCCATAAAATGGCAGGAGTTCCCGGCTTCCCTTCACAAATGAAGTCAGACCTCGCTGTTACAGCATAATAATGTTCAACTCACCTTTCAAGAGCTTTGAGCAACTTGAAATACCCACAATATACCAACGTCTGTGCGACACCTGTCCCCTCACATTCCCGCAGCGCCGCGTCACATCCCCGCACTGACGCGTCAACGCCTCGGCAATGCCGCGTCAGTTCCCCGCACTGCCATGGCAGTTCCCCGCAGTGTCGCGTTAGTTCCCCGCAATGCCTCATCAATTCCCCGCACTGCCGCGTCAGTGCGCGGCACTATTTCCCCAGCTCAGATTGATGCAGAGGCGAATCACAATGGTGTCTTCACTTTAAATTAAGGACTAGTCAACTGGACAGAATATCGTATATGACTTTCAACATTCTTTAGTTCAGATAACGTGATTTCCAAGCAGTCTACGGGCAACAAGATCGCATACGCGGTCATTGATGCCCTCAAAATGGCCCTCCCACAAATCCGCTGGACAGAGGCCTCAAATAGGATGGAGGTACATTGAATCACCGCGAACCATATTTGAAAATACTGGTCTCTATTGAAAAAATTGATTCTGGGTTGCTTGTATTTCAACCTGGCGGTATTGCACGCTAGTCATTTTGAACTCCAGCTGGGATAGTACTTCGCATGGTGCATTATGTGAGTTACGGGGACATATTATATTGAATATCACCTTATTCAGATTGAATACGACCACAAGTTCGTGCTATCCAAACAATGTATTAAACAAATTGCAGACCATAGCCTGAGCGGCCCAAGCTCAAATTTGATTAGTAGAACGTGCTCAGCAATTCTGCAGCATAGTATTTGCACTCTGCATGTCGGACGGCCCCCGTTGCTTGACTGAGTGTTTCCAGCTGGTTGGATGTGGTTCAACGTCACCTCCCAATAATCCATGAAGTGATTTGTTCTGATATCTCAACACATAAAATTCAGGGTGAATGATTGAAGTTGAGAGCAGTTTAACTTACCCTGATTAGAGGAGAGGCGTATTTTACTTTCGGATTGGTGTCCAGGTAGCCCTCCAGGACCCACAGGTTGGTTGCATATACCCTCAAGATCAAGAGGAGGAGAGCTGATATATATTGGCTGCTCTTCAACAGTATAATCCTGAATAATGCCGAGGAATCCAGAACTGCCTCGGATCACAGAGCACGTCGGTTTTAATACAGTGAGCGCTCTGGGCGGGTGCTGAACTGGCCCACCTCCGAGGGTGAGGACATATATTACTTACAGTGTTTGGAACAAGGATGTGGATCGGAACAATATCGAAGGACAGTCGAATAAATGCTCGATGTACCAATTTAATCGGTGACTTCCAGGGAACCTCGCAGTCTATCAGCGACTTGTCAAAAATTGACCAGCAATCCCCGCAATGCCACTTCAATCGCCCTCCTTTGTCAATGGAAAGTAGCTGGAGCAGGGAATGAAGGTTGGTTACATCAACTCGAGAGCATGGTTGATCAGTATTCTGGGTTCTCATTGTTCAAATAGATTACCCGGGTAGGTAGGTAGGTAGGTAGAATTACACGGCACGGTCCAGCTCAGGAACGCCGGTTTCCAGGAAGTATCCCGATGTACACGCACTATATATAGCAACACCATCGTCCCTGGACCCCTCTATACCCTTATCAGCCAGAAATCCTCTGGAACATCTCACGATGCTCTTAATATTGTGGTCCACAGAGAGGGGAGCAACAGCCAATCCATGTGCGGACAGCCATCTTTGCTGAAGAGGCTTGCCTATTTTGTAGTATAGCAGTCTAATTCTCAGCAGCATTCAACAGTACCACCCACCTGAGACTTAATGCACAGAATATTTATTTATTTGAATGTATTAATAAAAACCATTGTCTCAGTGGACACAAGGACCTACATTGGGGTGAATTGCGGGCAATGACCTTCCAGTGAATATTTGAGTTCCAGACGGACTTTCAGGACTGGGCACGTGGCGTGTATTGGCTGAGATGTACCATATCCTTCGCATGATGTTCAACTATACGCACTGTGTTCTTGAGGTAATATTATACCCATCACTTGCACAATTCATCTCTACGCCATTCATGCTCTGTTTCGTGGGATTGCCTCGTCATCCATACGGTGTCCCACATTGATGCAATACTACGGCACTGCATCTCAATGGCAAATCTCCACTGTCTATCCTTCCTTCCGCAGGAGAGCAGCACCATGTCTGACCATAACTCGTCGCACTGCAATTTTGTCGCAGTATCATGCAGTGCGCCTCAACAAGGTCTGAGGCGAGCTGGTAGAATCATCGTGAATTTGTCTGCAGATACGGTTAAAGCGTATTGAACATCAGTGACACTGATTTAGCCGAATTTGTAAGTACCTGTGGAAAGAGAATCCTGCAGCATTCCCGTGGCATTCAAACTATCGAACCATTCTGTCCGTTCCAGTGCAGCAATGAATTGCGGGGGTATTAGAAAAACTAAAGACAGTCAACATATGACAAGAGTTTCATTGCATTTGGACGATTACATGTAATTTATATTTCAGAGAATTCTGCAACTGACTTTTCGGAATTTTTTGATGATGATGAGAGGCGTGGTCAACCTCAGCGGTCTCTCACAGTAAGGTTCAAAGTGTTGAAAGTAATCAGTGAAGGTGGACACATTCACTGGGAGAACTGCGTTCAACATCTGGAGCTGGTTTCTTGGTTCGCCCCTCATTCTACGGTGTGCCACGTGAGGGGCGCACCAGAAAAAGAAAAAAAAAATGTGTAGCTGGGTCACCACAGTCCTTCACAGCAACACACTTCCACGGTGGTACCGGCCACAGTCTAATGAGGTTGAGATCATACTCCAACCACAGGTCAGAGAGATTCCTCTGGATACCTCTCCAGGACCAAATTAAGACCCAAGATTAGTCAAGATCCAACCTCCTCAGGGTATTTAATCTTGTATATGGAATGAGCAGGGAATTCAAGTCCTTTTTGTTTCCCTCACTCTGCAACTTCCATTCCATGGGACTGGAGATCCTGTGAGATCCTTGGCACTGTCGCGCCACAGCCAAATGAAATTTTTGCAACATTGCGTGCTTGGGATTTTGGTAGAGCAGGCAATCATGCGGAGGCCCCAAACTTCAATAGTTCTTCCGGTTCCATTCAACAGGAGAAGAAGGGAAAGTTAGGTTAGGCCTCTGTGCACATGGTCGCTGTATGCCTCGGTAGTCGGAGTATGAGGTGTCAACTTGAAATTCATGTATAGGCTGAATATTATCTTCCAATATGTTTACATGTCATTGAATATCAGAACTTTGTGCCTGACACTGCCTGTCAGCAATTTTTTGGTGATACCAAGGCCTTAACAAGTTGTGGGCAAACTTGGGCACCGTAGCGAGCGCAGAATACGACTTGCATACCGTCATTCTACAGGACTGACTTGATTCACAGGTTTAATCCGCCCCTTTATTACCCTCTGTGATTGTTTTGTGTTGAAATTGAAGCCCAGAACACCAATACCATGATGTTTTAACCAGAAAACGGCTCGAAAAATCAAGATCTACTCCAAAATCGGGGTTGGTTTAGGTTCTGCGGATCTTCATCTATTTTCAAGCTCGAGAGGTCAAATGTGGCCATATTTACCTTTCACCGATCCTCTGAGTCAGAATTCTGGACTGGACCATTAATCCTGTGATTTTTCGGCCAGAAATTGGTCGGTTAACCAAGATCTAGTCAAAGCCTAGTCATAAAAGTGGGGTGCTTGAAGACTCAATAGTTTTAACATTCAGAGCGGGTTTGAATGGTACAGACAATGTACTTGGAGTGCTAAACCTCGGGCCAGCTTGAACTTTGGTTAGGAATGGCCTGCGGAACGAGTTAAACGAGGCGCGGCACTTCACCCCTTTGCCGCGGCAGTAACACAGCCACCGTCGCGTCAGTGTCGCGTGACTGACGCGGCAGTGCGGGGAGTCATTTCCACCCAGCCCCGAATCAAACGCGGCAGAGAAGCCTGCGAACGGTTGAACCACGAGTGTCAATTACATACTAACTGGTTTCTTTTACTAAATAGTGACAAGGTGTAGCTCAAACGCCGGAACCCCTGACTTACGACACACTAATTTTGCCAATTCCATCCCTCACCGATGAATCGCTGTACACCTGATGCGCGCTTTCCCAGTACACTTCCGCGTCGGATCGGTTACCTATTGAGTTCAATATATTTCCGATGCGAGACAAGCAGTTAGTAAGGCTCCAACCTTTTGTTTTCCGTGTGTGGATCTGGACACAACACACGGAAAAGGTTCCAAAACGTTTTAAAACAGTTTAAAACAGTTTATACAAGGTTTTTTTTTTCGGGTACAAAAGCTGGAACAGGCGATGCCGGTTATAGTAGTATATTTAGCCTCGACCACAGTCCAACGTCGCCTTTTTGAACAGCCCCTCCTTTATCCACATCTTCGTCAGCATAGCTTCGGAAATCGTGTTCGCGTGAAGCGAAGCACGAGACTCGTGGCAGAGATGGCGCGCGCTGGAAAATAGGCGCTCGACCGATACACTGGTTCCGGGAATGGCGAGGAAGTCGCGGGCCATTTTGAAACAATCGGGAATTCGTGCTCGTGCTCCTGCGTGAAAGGAGTTCAGCAACACGTCTTTAAAATATATCAAGCAAGAGAAAATTACCTTCCACCATGCGAGTCACCCCTATAATTTTTGAATGCATCCCAAAAGCGCTTCAATTCGCTTTCAGGAGGCGCCTCGGGCTCCGAAACGTCTTCCACGTTCGCCATGCAGATATCGTCGAGGAAGGAGCCGAACGTACCGGGCCGGGAGGCTGGGACCACGACCTTGGGTTGGCGCGACTCCTCGTTATTGGCATGGATCTGCTGGTACGACTCGTAAACATGCTCAAATAATACCTCTGCGCGAGTTGCGTTCAGTGATTCCGATTCGCGCTCGTTGTCGATCTTGCGAAACCATGCGATCCCCAAGGATGGGTGAAGCACTACCGGCGCGTCAAAGACTCCGTATGGCAGCAAACAACCATGATCACGTACATGTCGCAATAATGTTAAGTTGGCAGTCACAGGCCTTCGAATAGTAATTTTGCAACTTTTCGAGGCCCGCGGCTGCCGCTGTACGAAGACAAGGGAATTTCGCATTGACTTGGGCAGACTGAAGGTGTTTGAGCATTCCCTCGTACATTGGGAGAACCCAAGGCAGAGTTGGCGTGCGCGAGCGGGACATCTGTTCCGTGACCTGCGTGAAAACCTGTCTGAATGTCAGGAGCGAACACGAAATCGAGAAGCAAAAGGAAGGTAAAACCTTGAGCAAGCCGCCAAGGGCTTCAAGATGCTCCCATTGTTCATCACTGAGGGAAAGCGGCCGCAGCTCCGGGTTCTCGAAGACCCATGTATCGATCGCCTGTCGCAGATGATGAGAAAATATTATGATGCAGATTCTAAACTCACTTCTCTCAAAAGCAGCCCGCGACTGATCATCGCTTCGGTATAATTCCAGCGATGTCTGACGTCCCTGATAACCATGAGAGACGACAGCTTCCGGCCAGATGGGGCCAACTTGTTGCCGAAGACCCTTTCGGCTGTCGTGCGGAAGCGCTTTCGACGTTGGGGCGAGGAGCAAATTTTTGTGGCTATAGTACGCAGCTACAGAGCGTCAGGATAGTCTAATATAAGTGAGTACCACTCACCTTTTGCACCGGCATCATCTGCTTGAACTCGGAAGCCATCCCAGTTAACAAAATTGCCTCGTCGTTCTCTTGAGCGGTGTCATCGGCATTGTCATCGAAAACTTCCCGCTCAAGCTCTTGTAGGGCGGGATAATTGTCGGAGTTGTAATGGAATGGCGCATCCTTGTTGGGGAGATAGTCGTCAGTGATATCCGGATCCACGACGTCACCGAGTGCTGCCAGAATTTTCTGTACTACGAGGTTTACTACATGGGCAAGGCAACGAATCTGAGAGTTGGCTGGCACAAATTGGATGTCAAACTTTTCCCGCAGAAGACGCGCTAAGGCGCGCAGGAGAACATCATTTGGCGGGGCGTTATCAAGAGCCACGGCTAAGAGGTAAGGCAAATCCATCAGTCTGATGCGCCCAGAACAAGAATCATAACTTATCTTTTCCAGCGCTTTGAAGTCGTTCAGTTGTTTTGCAAGACCCAACGCCGCGTATTCACCTTCATGCTCCTTGTCCTCAATGGGATGGAAGTCAAGCACACGCTCGATGAGCTCCCAGTCCGAGGTGATCCAGCTTGCGATCGAACCTGCACATTATGTCATGGAGAGCTTCGTCCGAGATGATCCACATTGAAGTCGTACCTGCGAACGTGTATGTCATCGAGCGCGTTGTCCAAGTATCGGTGGCGACAGCAATCTTCGACTTGACGTCCTGGGCTCAAGTTAGATTCCGGTACAAATTTACAACGAGAGACTTACCGCCAGCTCCGACATGACAAGGTTATACATGTCGACATACATCGTCGCCAGAGTGTTGCGCACCGTGGTATCGCTCGGCAGTATATAATGCGTCTGAAGGAAGGCAAACAGACGCTTGATACCGGGGGTCTCGCCCGTCGTAAAAGGAAGATCATCCTCGATAATCCACGCCGCCACTACCTTGAGAAAATTCTTCTGTGTCGAGTTTATGGCAGGATTGAGCTTGCCTTCGACCAGGAAATCTGCCATAATTTTGGCCGAGCTAGCGGATATATCACGGGTTTCCCCGGGCTGCACGTCGGAGGGGACGGGGATACCATCATGACGCTGACGGCAATGCGTGGATAAATTACCAAGATTCGGTGCTGGCTGCTCATCTCCAAAGAGCTGCTTCTTGCCGACCTTGCGTTTAAAGGTGATCTCCCTGGAGTACAAAACAGAATCAGCGCATGAACGATGGCAGATAAAATAGAGATAGATTTTTTACAATTTACAGTGACGGCATTTTTGCAATTCTCTTCCACTTTGCAGCACAGGGTCATCGTTTTCAAGCACCGGTAATAACCTTTTAAACCTTGTAGAAACGGTTTATAAACCGTTTGAGCTCACCGACACAATAAAAGGAGACGGAAACGGTTTAAACCGTGTATAAACGTTTATACACGGAAACGGTTGGAGCCTTAGCAGTTAGCCTCGCGTTTTAAGACACCCATTTCCTTTGAACCCTCCAACACGGTCCGGAAGAGTGACAGTGCTGCATTTGTGTCGCCCTCATCCAACAACATGTCGCCAAGAAACAGCAAGGACTGGTATGTATGTGATAGATGCTTGCTCTTTTGGGCGAGGGCGAGATAGGTGACTGCCCAGTTGAATGACCCCGTGGAATTCAACGGCCAGGAATTTGAATCACCGAGTCTACTCAGACACTTGAGCATCACTTGGATGTTGTTGGTGTTGCGTGCAGCTTCGAAACATTTTATATGCAAGGTCGGGCCAATGCTGCTTCGGCTTGTCGACAGGAGCAGATCTGCTGTTAAGATATCTGAAAGCAAAAGGCCATGGGTCCAGTCTAGATATTTTGATCTTTCACGAAGATGCGTGATCTTCTCCGCAGTTCCTGGTGGCGAATTGAAACAGATGAGGGTTTCTATCTCAATTAATGCCAGAGTAGCATATATGTGATAGCGGGGAGACCTGAGGGGAGAGGTCTGCTGAGATATGCACCGGTACAATTTGTACGCCTCGACATATTGGCTCTTGTCCAAGAGGACTTCAGCGGTGACATCCAAAATCCCGAGATCCCGGTCTGAGCCTTCTAAGCCACTGCTAACCGCAAGTTCTCGAGCTGCCTGCAATATTTGGAGTGCGGTTGCGAGATTCCCCAAATAAACAAATGCCTGAGCCTCGTAGACAGCACATTGTAGTTCATCCAGGACGGTTCCTATCTTCCTTGCCTCTGCCTGGCCCTTTGCTGCATACGAGATGGCTGAATGAAACCTGCCCGCCTCTAGTTCAATTGCAGTACGAGAAGTATAATGCAAAGGTCTCAGCCGATCCCCATCAAATGCTGCCTGAGATATTAGAGCCATCCCTGTGTTGTTGAATTCAGCGGCCAGCGTCATATCTCCGACTCTTACATAGTAGCTTGCAGCAGAATGACACAAGAGAGCTACGACGGGGTTAGTAAATAATTGAATTGCTTGGAGTAACGGGCAATGAATGATCCACTGTGGAAGGGTAGCTTGTCTCCCTCGTCGCCAACTCCCTTCTCACGCCCCGGAAGCATGAAGCAATATCGATACCCAGATCCCGTGTTATATTATTCCACACTTTCACTCTCTCATATTTGAACATTTCACTGACGCAACCTTTTTTCCTTTGATTTATCTCCCAGATTTATTCAACTACTGTGCGAGGATGTCCGTGCGCATTCCACAGTCAAGGCAACTTCGACATTATCTCAAGATATATTTTTGGATCAAGCACGAATCATCCTTTATTGAGTTTCTGGACATTTATACACTTACCAATCTGATATACCACAGACTTACCATTTTCCTTCCTACGTACCGCCAATGCGACGAGCCAGACCCAAGTCCTCGGCCTTCTCGGACTACGCCGGGGATTGATTTCGAAGTGGCTTGGGCACCCACATTCGGCGCTGAGCGGGGCAGCGTACATCTCCCTATAACGTCTTTGCGTAGCTCCCGGATTGCTCGTTGGGTGAAGGTTTGACTTTTAGTTGCGGCTTTTCAACCATGGACACTATTACATACATAGATTTTACTCATCATATTTATTTGTTTGTACTGGACCCACACGGATCACTTCTCTCTTAGCCACGTACCACCACGTCTACATCTATTTCGGAGCAACCTCGAGCGAATCCATTCACATTTGATTATATCTGAGCTAAGTTTTATATATTACATACATTATTCATTGATCTACGCATAGTTTGATTCACCTTCAGTTATTTTCGATATTCTTACTGCAAGCCTCGACACCCAGCCAGCACGACCTTGGCACGACCTCAGTCCTCGTGAGGACAAACCCTCTCTTCCACACCACCTTGGTTTTTCACATTCCCCGCAGAAATCGTGGCCTTCATTGTTTCAGGGATTTCGAGCCTAGCCTCGGAGAGTGTCACAGGGGGGCCAGAACAACTCAGCCTCAACATGAAATATTTCCACCGCAACCCAGTGGATTTGAAATCTGCGTATTTCGGCACCAAAGGCAAAGGAGGACTGTCCGACTTCAGCATAAATTGGGAGAATTTGGTGAGGTTTATGATGCTGTGGAACATGGGCTCATCCAGCGAGCCCTCCACCCTGTCCACATGAAGTATGAAGTTGTTTATGTTTCCGATGTTGGCTGTCAGCTGAGATGCCAGGTCCTTGTTGGCCAGCTGCATGTGGGTGTCCCATAAATCCAAAAGGTGTTGCCAATACGTGCCTAAAGAATCTGAAAGAGCCTTTTTGGGTGGATAGACTCTTTGAACATAGTCTCGGATTGGACTCAGCGCTTTAATTCGCCCGTCCCTGTCGATATATGCAAGAGACGTGCAAAGCAGGATTGATTTGCATTCCAATGGGCTGGGTATTGGAACCATGCCGACTGCCAACTCTGCATCGGATAAGCCATCTGGAAGAACCGCTAGAACAGAAAGAAGATCGAGTGCTGTTGGTCTTGACATCATCCGTGGACTGCTGAGGGAAATCTCTATAGACCTGTCCAGATTGGAGCCTCTGTCATGTCCAGTTGAAACCAGAGATGTATCCCCGGCTTTCCAGCGCGCAAGGGTACCTGAATATCCTTCTGAGCTGGCCGCGCTTGCCATGAGGCTGACAGCGAGGGGAAGATGACCCGTTATTGACATAATTTCCTCGAAGTCAGATAATTCAGCCATGCTTGGAGGGTCTGAAATATCATAGAAGATCTGGGTAGATGCACTTGGATGTAGAGGCCTCAAAGGAGGCAGGAATGGTCGATTCCACTTAACTTTGCCAGGGCGTTGTGCCCCACGCATGGTTATCTTTGGCGAACATTTAATCATTTTTCATCCAAGAACACGGTAAAACTCACCAACAGAGCCAGCTGTCCTACTTCTGAAAGCAATGCAAGAAATTCTTCAACTTTGTCCCGGTATTCCGTGCATTCCCAGGGCGTCTCCAGATTATCCAGAACCAACATGGCTGGGCCACATTGCACAAAGTATTGTATGATTTGCCTGGACAGTTGCCGCGATGGTTCCAGACCCAGATGAAGTCCAACAGTGGTTACCAGCTCGTAGCTGGTATTTACCGTATCGCACGACACGAACCAGCGGTACGCATATTTGGACACAATATCTGGGCTGTGCAATGCTGCCCTAGCCAATGTGGTCTTGCCGATTCCTCCAGGACCTAGAATCGCAATTCGAGCCGGAGTGGCCATAAGAGCACCAACAACCTCTCCCAGTTCTTGTCTGCGTCCGTGGAAAATCTGTGGACTGGCTGGCAGTAGGGATAACAGGCTCGTGCTGAAGCAAGAGACAGTTCAAATCCTGCCTATATGGGGGAAAATAAAATAACTACCTGCTGCCTTGAACAGTTGTTCTCATCTGACGTTTAAGTTCAGGTGCGTGAGCGCAGAGGGGCTTGAGAAACGCTTACTGAGTCCCACACCGCTTGTTGTGACGGATTGTTTCTTTGAAGCAATAAAAGGAGTTCTTGGTGACGCTCCCGAGTGTTGCTTTCCAATAAATCCACCGCGACCGCAATATCAACGAAGCTCCTTAGCTAGGGAAAATTGAGTATCACTCGGCTGTTTCATCTATTCGTAATTACCTTCATAGTGTCACAAACCTCCTGCAGTTCAATTTCGCAGGTTTCTAGCTGAGTGGCGAGCTCTCTGCGTCTGAAGAGTCTCCTGATTTTGCCCAGTTCTTGGTGGGAGCGTACGGACCCATGAACCTTCTGAAGAATACTGGAAAGGAGCGTCAAACCACGTACAAAATATTCGAAGCCAGAAACTTACCTCGCGAATCTTCCGATGATCTCGAGACATCCGATGGGAAGATTATATTTGTGCGTAACACACATCGCTCCGATGACACACTCCACCACATGCAGAAGCTGAACGATGCGATAGTACACATTCTTATTGACTTTGGCCATCTGAAGTTCAGTCATCCGGAAAGCTCAGCAAACGGAACAGACAATGCACATACTTCATGCCCCTCAAGAATTCGCAAGGTAAGACTGGAAATCGGCTGTAAGAATGGAACACAGTAGGTTTTTGCAATCTGCTGCAGACTCTGGGCCGCAATGGTTGTATATTCGAGAAGTTCGGAGTGTGAGTTCCCATGGGTATCTTCTACCCATCATGTTGAGGGAAGGAAAGAATGGAATATTGAGAGCCTACCGTTTGGAGATGGGTCCGCCATGTTGAATATCTGATTTCAGAACAGAGAAGCAAGAGCGGGGTAAGAGAGAAAATTTGAGTGAACGTTTCCAGTCAAAAGCAAAAATATTTTTAACCGTCCGCCATCGCTCTCCATGGCTTCTCAGGGCTCAATTCAAATGCGGGAGAAGATCAACGTCAGGAATGACTGCTTCATGGAATAGAAGGCGGCATGAATGATTAATGAGATGCCTGTGCGTGCTACTTAAGATTCAGTGGAGCATTAGCGGGAGGCCGCGTACAGCAACGAAAACAGCAGAGCGTTGTCCACACATCGAGGCAAGAGGTCACAGATCTCTGGATCTTGACCGCCATCAACAACACGTGCCATTGATCTCAGTATTCTCAGCGCGTCCCGGCCCAGTTTTGTTACCTACATAGCAACTAATATACATATTTAGTGTTCAGAAATTCACTGGAATATTCTGGGATCCACTGGTTCAGTCTCAGGTATTGCATCTCAGAACACCCAGATTTATGTCCAAATTTGGAACGAGAGGATTTCGCAAAAACCGTAGCATCCCCAAAGTTGAACTATATTTCAGGCACAAATTAGTGGTTATATAGCCTATTTGAGCTCATAAATCACTCATATGCCAGCCAGAACATGCCCAAGACGCATCGAAAGTGCTGAGATCAAAGACCAAATATTTGGGGAGGGGGGGGGGGGTCTCACGTGTTGTTGATAGCGGTCAAGATCCAGAGTCTGTGACCTCTTGCATCGAGGTGGGTGAGAGCGCCCGTCTCTGCACGCCGGCAGGATCCCTGGCAATTCATAATACGATACGGACTTACCGGAAATGCGAACACCACATTGGAAGAATCACGAGAAGTCTATTTGAATGGGTAGACATCGAAAACCGCAGACGTTTCGGTAATACGTCCTCCGGATCCCTGTGACGCAAATTGAAAATGAAACGGAGTGGAGGGAGTGAATAGTGAATAACCAAGACCAAGAATGTAACGTCGCGCCCAATAAAGCGCCACATCCCAGTCAGATGTATACGTGTCAGCGCACACTGTCTCTTTTCCTCTCGTGATGCCGAGCGTCCCTTGATGGTGCACTCCTCACCTGGCACCATGTCGACAGTGGCGAAAGCGCTTGGAGTCGTAGACTGACCTTGTTTCTCCACGCGCCTGTTACCTAGTGCTTGATACAGCAGTATCCGGGCCCGTTTTGCACCATGAAGCGTTGTAAGCGCGGTAGTAAACATGCTGCTTGCAGCAGCACATCTCCCTCAGTTCTCAAGAGTTAGAATCAGCCGTGATACTCATCCGAACACTCGTTCGCTCTTCAAGCCCGAGTCGTTTTTTGTTATCATGGAAGCGCAGCTATAGAGCTACAGCATGTGAGCCTGACGCATACCCAGGTACGAACATGGGAGAATGCGTTCGGAATACTCCGAGTTTAATGTTGAACTCGCCGGTTCGGGCCTGGGGGTCACCGTGCTGAAAAAGCGGTTAATTCAGGAACAGTTCTTTACGAAAGGCTGACCTTGATGGTTTGTCTTAATGTCACCTTTCCGAGAATCATGCGGATTGTGTGGGGACAAGGTGGCAGACGTGACATCTACTCCTCCGCTTTGAGCCTTCATTTTATTTCCGCTTGACCGTATCATTGCGCACATCCACCGGAGATTCAATTGAATCTAGGCCGGGCCGCCGGAATCCAGCCTGTCTGAAACTTTCTTTATCTAGTGGTTCAAAAAAATCTCGTATATTCCATCCCTTTCTGATGGAAGATGTAAGAGCGCAGAAGGCGTGTGCGATTGTTTTCGACAATAATTCACGACGGCCGAAATGCACGCCGGTAGGTATCTGTGTAAGAATAGCGGAACATTCTCATCAAAGCATCGCGAAAGTCGGGGAACTGCACTAACTTGACATCGAACGTCTTGCAGTGATAATCATCCCCGGTCTTACGTTAGTCTCACATACCTAGTCAAAGGCGAAGCTCATCCTTCAGTGCGCAATCCAATGCAGGTAAGTAAGACCATGAATCACCGGCCTACGGTCACCGCTCTTCCCGTGCCGCCTTGCTTCCGCGGTTCTATGGTTGGTATTGTCCAGGCCGGAGATATTCCGCGGTCAAAATAGATTCGCTACGCCAAGAGGTGACACATCAACTTCCGTAATAAGTCACGTTTCGACCCCTCCGTCAGCAGAAATGGTCAGCCACCAGAGCTTGAAAGCATTCGGGGCAAGGGGTGGTTGATCTCTGGATCGGTCAGACTGATCCGCTAACCCCCCCCCCCCCCCCCCCCCCCCCAGATGAGGAAGTAAGTCCGAAAGCTGATTCCACCTTGAAATCCTTCTCTTTTGCAGCATTAGAGCATTAATATGGCTAATTTATTCATTGTATTACATTTTATTCATTGTATTACATTTTATAACACATATCTTGAGTTGGTTTTCATAGTTGAGCGCAGTTGAACTTGCTCCGAAAATTACGAACATCCGAAAGCAGTCGGAAAGCTGTCAAACCCACCAAACAGGTGACTACCACGCGAGCTGATGGATATGCTCGATCCAGAGATCAACCACCCCTTGATTCGGGGGGAGCAATCAAGTCAATTTGAGCAACTTCAGGTGTGCAAAACACAGAATACATTAGAACGGGGCCCAACTACAGTGAGAGACGAGAGGATATGAGTGCTGGTGAGGGAGTGGCAAATTGATGGGACTTCCGATATATATATATCATTTGGGGGGGGGAGGTTCTCGCACGTGCTTTGATCTGTGTGTGCGATAACGCGATTTGACACCTCTTGCGCTACGCTCTGGCTGGTGAGCTCATGTTGCGGGGTCGACTTCAAGAATGATCCATTGCCAATGATGGTTCGAATGAAAAGGTAATCATTGGTAGTCACAGGAGAGAAATCACCTAAAAGCGAAATCATCATGCAGTCAAATAAATTTGCAAGCGGAGGAGCATAGACCGCCATGAATGTATTCCAAAATGAATGCACGTTACTAAGATCCGGCAACCACTGACGGGCCGGGACGTCTCTCTGTCAGAGAAAATGGTCCCCGCAAATGTTTGTCTCAACAGTGGATAGAAAGCAAGTGATATCAATTCAGTGACCCTGAAATGAAATGCAGGATGGGTACATTCCTCCATTTCCAGTGAAATACAGGGGAACCCGCTAACCCACATCCGGCGGCATTGCGACCACAACTTTGCAGCTAGCTGCGGCTTGAAATCCCCGATACTCATTTGTACAGCAATGGGACAGATTTGGGAACATGACTCAAATTCAACTACAGCACTCGGTGTGGCGTAGCCGAGATGTGGAAGAAGAGCAGAGGGAACGCAATGGGGAACACTGGTCGAAGAAGCTGTGAAATCATCAAAATGGAAAGGGTAGAGAATATTAAAAGGACAGATAATAGGACTGAGGTGGCCGTCTCCTCCTGCCTATTTCATCCTGGTGCCCGCGCCTACCGCAAATATGCTGCGAACGATTGTACTGGTGGTCTCGATGTATTTGAGCGGTGCCATATGTGCCACTCTTCCTACGCGGACACTGGTAAGTAAATTTCGCCTATCGTTGCTTCCATCGCCTCAGAAGTCCTTTACAGATGTCTAACATAACTCCAATTGCCTATTCTGGCTCCCCAAACTCAACTCCCACTCCAGTTCAGAGTGACTTCAGTGCGACCTCTTCGCCACCTCAGAGTCATGTGCGGCTCCCTCATACTGGCATGTTATCAGTCTGACAAAAAATTACAGTCACTGCCAGTGATGATCCCGTTTCCTTGCAAACGACAAGGGTGTACTGGGTGTGGTTGTGACAGGTTGAGTTCTGTTGCGGCCCTATCATTTTTGGACGCAACAGCATCATAAACCTTCGGGAAATTCCAATGATGACGCATCATTTCTGCTCGATTTTCGTGCCGCGTCTCTTGTAAACAGACACTACCGTACAATCTGGTACCTCGATTATTAACCCTGACCATAATTCTCGTTTGTTTAGTCACACCTTGGCTTGTTTTGTATTCCATCCGGACCATTGTATTTTCCCTGCCGAAATTTCAGTATTCATTTTTACTTGCTTTCATTTCCGATGGCATCACACGGAGCCTCTAAGCTGGGGAGTGGTTGAAATCCCCCCCCTATCCGGGGTATCTATTTGTGTTGGCATCGGCGATACGTCACGAGGATCTCTTAGGGCTGTTCACCGTGCCCGTCACGGGCACGGTCGTCATTTCGACGGGAGCGCAACGGGCAAACCCGTCCCGTTTCCGTCCCGTCATGCCAAGTAGAAAAATCTCTACGGGACGGGACGGGCAACGCGACGGTGACGGATCGTTGACCTTGTATTTTTGCCTAGAAATATGTGGCAATTGGGCCTAGTGTCGTCGTTTTCAATAAGTGGAAGAAGGTGGGTCAAGATGCAGGAAAATCTAATTACGTGAGCAGTTTTGCACTCCATAACCTGTATTTTGAGAGCTGTGATATTAGAGCTGCATCGGATGCGATACCTTGGGACTCCGTTCTCAGAGTCGGGGAGCTGACAAGACTGTAAAAGTAAAAAGTGAACAAAAAATTCAATTCATAGTCAAAGAATTTTCGCCTGGTTGAGACCCTCGCACATGTGCAGGCGGGGATAGTGACGGAGTGGATAAAATCCAGGTCGTGAGTCATTCAGACTGCTTATAACCACTTCTGCAAAGAGCTCAATACTATAGCGGCGATTTTCGACTCCAAAAGCCATCGAAATTTGCGTGATCTATCAATGATTTATGCGCTCACCGTTATAAGATCCGTCGCCCGTCGACGGCCGTTATTTCGACGGCCGTCGAGTCAAAAAAACCGTCCCGTCGCCGTCCCGTCGAAGAAATTCCAAAGGCCTTGACGGAACGGGTCGGTTACCCGTCGCACGGAACCCGTAGAACCGGCGCGACGGGCACGGCGCACAGCCCTAAGAAGAATCCTGTGAGTCATACAACAGAGTCATGGCGGAAGCGCCATCGAAAGATCTAGAACTAGGCTGATGTCGTCATCCAAGGCGACGCCAATGGCAGCCATCTAGAGGACTATGAGAGGATTGTCGGGGAGGAATTGGTCGAAGAAGGGATCGTCGGGGTGGATGGTGGCGAACGTAAAGGAAGCACTGATCTATATCAAGATTCGGTCCGCCTTCCCGGTTGGTATCTCGAAACCAACTCAAAGACAATGAGAAGAGGTTAATGTATTTCAGAGGCCCGTGAAGTGGGCGACGAGATATTCGAGAGGCCATTGTCAACTTATTGCGGGGAATAACACGCAATTACGACAACAATTTTTATTAGTGCGCTCAGAGGCGCCTTCCGCTCTTAGCGGCGTAGCTCGTAGGCTACTCGGGTGGGGGGTGACCTTAGGCTATAAAACCTGGCTGAAAACCCACTCCGAGACCATCGGCCGCCAGCAATCTCCCATATCCTCCACCTGGCGCAAGCCAAACGTGGGAAAGTAGGAGATGATGGTGGTAGCGGATCAAGGAGGCCCCGATTTCTTTTGTCCACTTAGTAGTGGTGGGAAAGTTCGGTTCAGACTTTCGGTTCGAACTCGAACCGAACTGAACTGAACGCGAAGTTCAGGTTCAAGGTTCAGCAAATGTCCGAACCTGAACCGAAGTTCAGGTTCGGGGTTCGGCCCAATTTTTTTTCTTTCTGAACCTGAACCGAACCCCGAACCGAAATGCCATTTCTGTGTAGGATTTCAGCGATTTTATGGTGCATTTGAGTTGCTATGACCTCACAAATTCAATGCTACAACACTTTGAGAGCGTAGTTTGGGTACAAATACCTATTTAGTTGCATTCAGCGTTGTAGATTCCCGTTTTGATTGAAATACGGCCTCACTACCGGCTTCGGGTAGATCTGAGTTATGATTAAATTGGTCCAAATGGTCTGAAGTACCTTCAGGGATGAGCAAATGATATGCCCTGTACACATACTGTGACATACGGTGCCTAGTTTTCGCCTTCCTTGCCTTGGATTTCTTCATTTTGGGTTGGGGAAAAAAAAGGGGACGCGTGGCTAAGCGGAAATGCCACGGGTCCTAGCCGGAAGACCGGCTGCCGTAATGATTACGCAATGAGACGTAACGACGGTCGTGGGTTCGAATCCCACGCAACCGCAGAAAAGTATAACGGCTATCTAATTTCGGCACGGACACCCTCGACGGCAACAACTGGTGAAATACCAGTGAACCAAGCAGGTGACCTTGGAATGCTTCTGCAGACTGAGGATCACCACACCAAACGCTCCAATTTAAAATAAAAATAAAAATAATTTGGGTTCGAACCGAGTTCGAACCTGAACTGAACCTGAACGCGGGTTCAGGTTCAGGGTTCAGCAAATGTCCGAACCCGAACCGAAGTTCAGGTTCAGGGTTCGGAAAAAATGGCTCTGAACCGAACTGAACCGAACTTTCCCATCACTACCACTTAGTGTAAGTGTCTCGGAGGCTCTCTGGGCATCTCGGGGAACCTCCTTTTTGTCTTGCATCGCCGCAGGGTGCTGCGGACGTGGCAAGGGGGTTCGGATCCGCGAAATCCACACTATACCTCGAATTATTCCCGCTATCTATATTGATAGTGGGTTTTGTACCCAGCTCAGAAAAGTGATCGAAGCCGGATTTTCACTCCCGTATTTGGACAACATGATGTCATTTTTTAATCTACCTTTATTTGGAAGCAATCTTCAACTTTTCCGTCACCTGTCAGAACACCCTGTACATCACCCCTTTCCGTCCCCATCTCCCCAACAAAGCCTCACCTGCTTTCAAGCCCGTCCAAGTTCACTATGTCTCTTTATGACGAAGGCTTGCCTGTTGCTAGGGTGTCTTTCCAGCGATCACCGAAATCCTCTTTGTCTTCGACGTTCTATCAAAATCTCGTTGGAGTAAGGGGCAACCACTTGCTTTTCACAACTGCTATCCCAAGTTTTTCGTCCTATTCGAACCTCGTCGAGTGCAATATTTCTCATGGGTTGCAAACCGATGTCGTGCTTGGCCTCGACTGGGCCGTCCACACCCCTGAATCTCTCATTGGTTCTGGCTATCGCCTCGACAGTACTTTCGATCCATGGTGCTTTTTCTCGTATCCTACTCACCCGATTAATGATCTCTTTTAATATGACTGACTTTTTTTTTAGGCCTGAGTGCTCCGCCTCTGCCTTCCTCCGCCTCGGTAATCCAGGTAGGCTGATCTCTCGCCCCCCTCCCCCCTCCACGGGCCACTCGCTGTTCTCCTCGCTCTCCGATCCTGCCCTGCAGATGCACACTCTGAACTCACAACACGACAAATGAGCGGTTGCATTTGGTTCCTGGGCATACCTTCCGTTCTATCTTCCCCTTGCATCGGCGAGCTTGTGAGTCGACAAGCTATAATATTTCCATTTCTGTTTCAGTGGTGATTAACAATTGGCCTGTTTGCATTGTTCTCACGTGTGATGCTGGTCTCGTCAACTCAATCGATACTGCCGTGGCTGGAATTTGGTTAAATCAAGTTCCAGATTTATCCCGCTTGTCCGGTTTGACACATGGTGAGTATAATTTCTTAGATTTTTTATTCAGTACTCGCTGCTCTGGGGTATCGTTTGAAGGATGAAATATGGGGCTGGCCATGGCACATATAGCAATGCAAACCACCAGCTTCGTCAGCTTAACTGCTGTTCTCCTGTATTCACACTTGTGAGCAGCATTTTTGTTTCTTATTCTCGGCCTTGACTACCCTCCCTTTGCTGCGTCGAGATCATCCTTGCCATTATATTTAACGGCTCTTCCATACACTCGTCCCATTACTTGGGAGTTTTTGGATGCCCTCCAGCGACAATGACTCCCTCCAGCTTTTCCTGGCACATCTGCGTAACTTTTAGCTTTAAACCGATCTTTCTACTGTTAACTTGAGAACCGACGATGTTCGTTTTTACTGGTCAAAATGCATAACCCCGCTTTCCACGTTGGATGGTTTTTAGGCCCTCATGGAAATATCCGTCCATTTTTCCTTCCCATCTCATCATGTCACCCTGTAACATCTAAATCCCTGGCACTCGGAATATGTAACCCTGCTCTATACTTTTATGGTTGAATGTCACTGGCCAATTTGGTTATTTGCACCAGAAATGGTTATTTGCACCAGAAATGATTGAGTGTTTGTTGATTAGAACCGCCAGAGCCGAGATAGTGGGCCCTGCCGCGTCAGCGGGCTACACAGTTTATTTTTTTTCAGAGAAATCGGCGACCCCTCCCCCTCTCCAAAAAAGGAAATTCCCTTTTTCGGAAGGGATCAAATGCGCTGGAGGCCTACCAGCGGGGGTATTTCAGGTGTCAGAGGTGTTCATTATGCTCAGGATGGTCCCCAAGATGTTTTAGATCGGTCAGGTATATAATCTTATGAAAAGAAAGCCCTCGCCTTCTGGGCCGACTGCCGGAACACGTGATGGCTTACTGTGTTCGGAGAGGCTGTGCTCAACTGATAACAACTGATTAGCCAAATATGGCAATAATGTACCCCCCTCTAACTCAACAACCACTTCACTTCCCACCTTGAGGTCTATATTTTCTGAAACAGAATTGAAAATAGTCTCAGAATTTGACAACATTGAAAAAATCTGGAATCCGAAGCCCCTTGGGACGTGGACATGTATGGATCTCACGCAGGCAGGGCACAGGCTAATTGCTGTTCAAAATCGACGCCGACACGACGACATGATGATTCACATCAATGATGCTTTCAACACAGCTATGCTCAGGCTATGCCACAGCTTTTCGAGGATCCGGAATCACACATGACCTTCGTTGCCCTCCTTCAAATATTCTCTTGTGTCACGTTTCAAAGCAAGGGGGTCCAACGATAAGAATGGCTGACATGGGGTGGGGGGGGAGGGGACCCGGGACCCTTGGAAAAAAACTTTTGTAGGTCAAAAGTTTTCTGACCAGAAATGGCCTGGAAATTGGTTTCCGGGCCTCCAGGGTGGTTGGAATAGGTCATACCATTTGAAACAACCCTCCACTGAGGTCATTAAGTGACGTCTCGGCCTGTTCCGAGCGGATTTACCTTTTACGGCCATCTTTGGCGCTGTTTGTGAACGGCATGACAGTTGATCAGCACTGCCTTCTTTTTTTTTTTTTTTTTTGGAGCATTGGGTCTAAACCTAACGATACTCGGCATTCCAAGTCGTCCGCTTGTGTTTCTGGTTGTGAACCAGATGTTGCCGGGGAAGATCTCCAGGAGGAAATGCCGTTACGAACGATAATTACAAGTGTGGGACTCCAGCCTTAATATTAACCAATGCCATTTCTTACCCACTAAAACCCCCTTTCGTAAGTCCAATCATCCGGCAGTGATTCTTCATTCAAAAGCAGACCACTCCAAGTGTTGGCACTGCCTTCTCACCTTTTGCTTCTCACCGCCAGCTTGCCGTCAGCCTTCTCCTCTTCTCCGATCAACCCCCGACGTTCGGTGCACGAAGATGGTTTGTGAAACCGAATGGGTTAGTAATTCCTTTTCACGTTGTTCTTTAAATTAAATACTTCTTTTAGTATCGCCGGGAATGCTTTGACGTGTCCATCCTGCTCGTCTGCTAAGCGTCATAGAAGGGCGGCGTAAATTCTTTTGCATCGGCTTAATGTCGCCATTGGATGTTCGAAGTCGTATTTAACATTATCTTCCCCATTATTGTTTATGAGCTGCAGATATAATAACGAGTGAAGGTTATAGTGTCTCCCTTAATTTATTCAGATTTGTTTATGGGACCCCCCATCTGCATTGCTCCGTTCTTGCCAGCCCCCGGACAATTCCGCCGGCAATCAGTCCCAAAAAGGAAATTTTCCCAGGAGGGGAGGGAGGGAGTCCACCGACCGCTCAGAAAAAACTTTTGTAGGTGATATCTTTTTCTCTTATCGTTGGACCCCCTTGTTTCAAAGACTGCGCTCGGTCAATTTGGTCATGGTCAGCAAGGCACAGGCTAGTTAGAGCTAGTTGCTGTTCTGAATCGATGTCGACACGACGACATGAAGATTCTCGTCAATGATGCTTTCAATGCAGCTATGCTCAAGCTGTGCATTGCTACAGCTTTTCAAGGACCCGTGACCTTCATTCCAACTTCATTCCTTCAAATATTCGCTGGTGTCGCGTTTCAAAGACTGCGCGGATTCTCCGGTTTGTGGGTCGCTCAGTGTTTGGTGATTTATTCGCTTCCGTCGCTTCGTTCTCCCAAGCATAGCAGAGTAACAAAAATGGCTGCGCGTCTCTTAGGACATCCGGATCCGCAGTCACACACAGCCTTGAGTCGCAGCGCACGTTTTTCAGAGCCCTCCTCTGATTCTGACTCACCATTTCCCCCTCCTCCCCCCACAGATTCTTCGCGCAAAGCTGCACACATCTTCGTGAACTATCTCCTGTTCGAGACATCTCATGTTTGGCAATGGCTACCGGATACACAACAGCCACTTCTATAATGTCGGCGGCGACGTAAACCTCGAGACACACCATAACCTGACGATTATGAACCACGAGCCCCACCACCTGGCTTTCCAGTCACCATCGGGCGCGCGCTTAGGATTCGAGGACAATCGAGCAACAGTATCCCACCAACACCTTATCCACGATTATGAGCCATACGAGGGGGCCTTTCCACCCTCAACGTTGGGGCTCGATGAAGCTGGAGGATCCCAGCGCGAGCGGGCGGGAGTCGCCAGGAACTCGCATCATGGCATGACAGCGAGGTCAGCGCCCTACGGTGCGTCTAGAATTCTGCGGACAATATCCCTTATTCTCATCACTCGTAGATATTGCTTCTCACTCACGTCGTTCAAACATGCGCACTAATGAGGTGCAGGCCCTGGAGCAAGCGTCATCCAACTCGGACGCCTCAATATGGTCGTCTGGCGGACTGGCCGGAACTGTTCACACACCTGAATTCAACTACCCATCATCCGAGTCGTCATTGTCCTCTCCCCTTTACACCAACCTTGACTCCCAAATTCCTTATCCACAGCCCCGATATCCTGTCAATCCACACTCCAATGGCACGACAACTCTCGGCGATTTTTCGACGGAGTGGGACGAGAATTACGGGACCATTGAGTATCCCTACCATGATTTGAGCCTGCCGCTCCCGTTCCCGACTACGCGGCCGAGTCTCTGGATGAGGAGCACCGGCATGAGGACCATTTTGTCACATACTGGGAACCCTCCTCCCGCCCGGGTCCCCCACAATCCATCCACGGCGGAACATTTTTCACTGCGAATAATGTCATTAACGCGGAACGTGTCAATCATAATTACAATCACGGGGAGGCAGGAATAAATATTCTGCACCGAGCCGTCGCGCTTGAAGCACTCTACGACTCCGCTGACAGCCTATATGTCATCCGGAAACACGTACAAAAATGCTGGATACCCTTTACAATTGGGCGGTTCAAGACGACTCGGCCCAGCCAATGCATTGGCTGCACGGGCCTGCTGGGGCAGGAAAGTCCGCCATCATGCAGACTCTATGCAAGAAATTGCAGGAAACGGGTCGCCTTGCAGGGGCCTTCTTTTTTAAACGGGGCCACACGACCCGCGGGAATGCCAAAGTATTGTTTGCGACCCTTGCCTATCAGCTCGCGCTCAACAATCGTAATTTGAATCCCGCAATTTCACACAGCGTGGAGTATGATCCATCTGTCGTGGGGAGGTCCATGGATGTCCAGCTATGCCAACTGATTGTTGAGCCTTGCCAATCGCTCACGACCTGTCCACCTCTGATTGTCCTCATCGATGGCCTCGACGAGTGTCAAGACGAAGGCACTCAACGAGATATAATACGCTTGATTGGAAGCGCCGTGGCTGTCCACCAACATTCCTATACCATTCGATTTCTCATTGCCAGCAGGCCGGAGGCCCATATTCGGGAGATTTTCGAGGACCCTTCTTTCGATGAGATCCTTGATTCCATGAATGTTTGCCAGTCATTTGAGGACATCCGAACATACTTCTGTGATGAATTCGCCCGCATCCATCGTGAACACCATACTATGGTGAACGTTCCTACTCCGTGGCCATCGTCGGAAATTCTGGACAATTTGGTGTATAAATCCTCTGGGTATTTCGTCTACGCGTCCACGGTCATCAAGTTCATCGACGACAAATATTTTCGTCCGACAGAGCGGCTAGCGACGGTGCAAAATCTCTCTCCAACTGATTCTGATGCTCCATTTGCGGCTCTTGATCAGCTATACATTCAGATTCTTTCTGCGGTCCCAGCCCGGTTCCGCTCCAGACTCCGCGATATTTTGCATGGTGCCGTTATGTGCCACTTGGAACTATCACCGGACCAATTCGATCGGCTTCTTGAGCTGGAGCCGGGGGATGTCCAATTAATTCTTCGTGGCCTGCACTCTGTCCTTGACATACCTTCGTACTCTGACCCTGACGAACCTCCGGACTCGCGTGCCATTTCGGTGTATCATGCATCTTTTTTGGATTTTCTACAAGATCAACATCGCTCATCGATTTTTCATATTGATCCGGAAAACCGCATGAATGTAGCTCGTGCGGTTCTCAGAGCACTTTCAGATGATAACCACTGGCTTGACAATCCCGATAATCCTCTTGCATGGTATGTAGCTTTATTGGATTTCGGCGTCCATTCTCAGAACATTTCATGTGTAGGTTCCTCGGAGCAGAGGAACTCATTGAATGTATCACCTCAATTCCTCCTTCAGCAGAACTCGTACCCCTGATTCAACATCTAAACCCAGATTTTCTCTGGGGGAGATTCTCTTTACGCTACAAGGTCGAACACATGATACAAAAGTTTTTATCTTGGTTGAAAGTGAGTCTTATATCTCCCTACCCTCTTTCAATCGCTAAGACCTTTTGTTACACAGACAATTCGACCCATACCTGAAGATTTACTTCAGTGCTGGGAAGACTACCATTTCATGTTCTTGTGGGATATCTTGTATGATCCCACGCGGTTCGACTGCAAATTCAATAATGAGAACTTGAATCAAATCTTTTCCCTATCCCCTCAAATGCTCCGGGTGCTCCAGACCAAGATGTCCAGCTCATCACTGGTTTCACTCGCAGACTGTCGTCGATTTGTGGCTCGGTCTCCTGAATTCGCGCGTATTTTCCAAGCTCGTTGGCTGCTCTATAGTCATTTCTGGGGGTTTCACGGCCCTGACCTGGCGAGCCTACACGAGCTACGGCTGATATTGGGTGTATCATGGGATGATATAATGGCAACTCTTTCTACTCTGCGCTCAATCATAGGAGGATCTCAAAAACGAGTTGCTGTGGGTTCAATCACTATACTTGCAGTTTCGTTGGAACTCTACCCTGCCACCATACCCGACTTGATCAGCGACTTGGGCTGTGGTTTACTTCGTCTCGTTCAGCGAATTGGTTCAGTTGGCGCTGTCCCGTTTCAGTGGTGGATAGTCCATTTTGGTAGTTCATCGTATCAGCCGGAACGAACATCTCGCGGGAATCCCTTCACAAGCCACGGTGACCATTATCAATGGGGTTCACTTATCAGATGTTCTCCACTCTCAAGCCCCGAACTTCTTTCCCAGCTTCAGAAATTTGGCCGGCTCTGGAATTGGTTGTCTCGTCACAGCCATCCAGCAGATCGTCTAGATCCGGAGGACTTCTACAACGTTGTGCAATGGCTCAAGGTCGGCACAAGGCCCCACAATGTGTAAGCAGTTACTCACAACCTTCCAGGCTTTCCCAGATCCACCATTGGAACTCATTGAACGGTGGCAAGGTTATTTGACTAAGAGTCGAGAACTATGTCAGGGGTGGTGGACTGATGAAGATTGTGAAGAGCACTGGCGGTCCAGAACACAGGTGAAGGTTAACTTTATTTTTATTTTTTGAGTCTAACTAAGGGGGACTAGCGGAAGGTGTGCTTTAATGAATCCTCTCCAACATTTCAAGTTGACGAAGAGGAAGTAATTCAATACTGGGAGCGCGTGGTAGAGGAGATGCATGCAGATGGGTCGGACGAAGACTCGTTCATTTACTATGGATGAATGGACTGATAATTGTGCTGCTCAGAACCCTCGCCCGAACTCGTACCTCGTTCGGCTCGGGTCCGTCGCCAGGGGCTATTTGAGTGGATGGCCGCTCAGAATCCTCTGCTCTAAGGCATAGCACAAGTTAACTCGCGGGTGCTGTATTATTTTATTCAATTCGGCAGGGGGTGTGACGGGTGACAATTTGAACCAATTCGTCAATTCGTCAACCTCGAAGTTGGGCGTGACATAGACGAAAATTTCGGCATACCCCCATCTTGCTCTAGAACGATGCCGGCAATTCGGGAGTTTGTTTTAGGCCATTTTCCGAACTCATTTGCTTTTTGTAACGCAATATGGCCGATAATCTTGCCGATAATGCAGTTTTCCTTGGTCATACTGTACTATTTCGACCAAATGTTCAGGTGACGGGTGACGGAGGGTCGTGAACTGAACAAATTTGGTACATGTGACGGTGACAATTGGGCAATGAACATCTTAATTTTTCACACCGCCAGAGAGTCAAAAACCGAATTTTGAGCGATGCTAAATTGACAAAAAAAAAATCGTAAAAAAATCGCGAAAATAATCTAATGTTCCTCCCAAGCCGGGCCCAGATACCGCCGTGCCACGATTTTCTTGCGCTGGCCCCGTCCCAAAGCCACAGGCAGGTCATCGGACTCATCCTCTGCCTCCGACGCCTCCGCATTTCCCGATCGGGCAATTCCCCCATCATCACCGACAACAAAATTGTCTGCGACAGAGGAGCCGCCGGAAGAGAGGTGGTCAATGAGGACTTCAAGAGGGATATCGCAGTCGTCATACAGAGTATCATCGTACGCGTCTTCTTCTACATCCGCACTGACTTGAATATGATCAGCTGACTCGGAATTGAGAGCAGCGTGAAGTGCCGGATTGGTCGTGCGAAGCTGGCGCAGACCAGCGAGAGCTTCGGGGGAGATGAGCGAGGCATGCGAGAGGTTCCAGTCCCCGACATGGCACAGCTCGAATGCCTGAATACAATAGAACAATTAGATTGACGTAGAGAAAGAAAGGCGAGTAGAAGACGGACCCGCATGATAACAGCGGGATCGCTAAGGTCATTGATAGCCTACACGACCCACCCGACAGACCGGTCGCGAAGGGTTCCCACCGTAGTGTCGAGATTGATATCGTGCACTGCCTTGTCAGCCTTGATCTGTCGTAGCGCCTCTTCGACGATGTCACGATGGGCTGAGCGTCTGATGCTGAGCTTCAGTAGACGCTGAATACCGACATCCAAAGGCTGCCAGATGCCGGTACAGCCCCCGGGGACGTATATGATGATGATGTTAGGGTGGTTTTTCTTCATCCACGCACGGAATTCTTTTGACCTGTGCACCGACCAACAATCAATCAGCCAGATGGAGACCTGCGACGATGGAAGGCCGAGAGAAATCTTCATCGCCTCGAAATACGGCGCGATGATGTTGTCGGCGAGGAGGTGCATGGTGTCCATGTTAGGCCAGTAAGTCGCGGTCCCCGATGGAAGCATGATGTAGCCGAGCGCCACAGCTTCGGCGTACCGCGCGGCGTTGGAAGACGGGCAGGATGCGGCTTTCTTCCCTTGAAAGATGGCCTGCATTGGAAGTAGCTTGCCGCTCGCCGAGATGGAAGGGACGAGGCGCTTCTCCTCTTGCCCAACCACGGCAACCTGTTTAACACCGCGCTGAGTCCAAGTCGAGCCGGTACCCTGCTGGTATACGATTTGTGTTTGGTCGGTATTGACGATAAGCGAAGCGGGGACGGCCCAATCACGAATGACGTGAGCGAGCCGAAAGAACGACTCCCGTCCCAAATCTGTAGACCATTACTCAACTGATGTCAATTAGAATCAGCACCAATGCTTAAAAACACGCTGAACGACTCACTGTGCACGAACAAAATACCTCTCGCGTTCAATAGCGGCAGCGAATGCAGATACATCGACTTTCTGCGGTCCTCTCGATCGTCGGGGTTGCAGAGGTGTATGTCCACGCGCTTGAGCTTCGGAATGGACAATTCGTCGAAGATAGCGTCGAAAGTGCGCAGTGCGGTTTCGAGCTCGCGCCGCGGCGGCTGAGCGCCGTGCGTGGCGAGTGTAATGCTTATCTCGCGTATACCGTTGGCCGGATCGAGTGTCGTCAGGAGGGGAAGTAGGAACGCGATGTCCTGCTGGGTCGGGGCGTCGAAGTGGAGCTGCGTCAGGGCAGGGAAGATGCTGAGGGGCACGCATCCGTCCACGTCGGCTGCGACGTATTGGTTAATTGAATAACCATGGCCCGAAATGCGCCAATAAGCAGTGGCAGGACTTACCTGGAGCAAGGGTTAGCTGCCGTAGCGAGCGTTTTGCTTTGGTCAAGATGCGCCCGACGTCGGCGCACATCGAGGAGGATATATCTGCGTGCGTGATGCGCGATAGGTCGAAGGGGCACGAAGCGTGGACCAGCCAGCCCGCGATGGTGGGCGAATGGATTAAATGGAAATGCTCGATCTTCCGCCGCGAGGACACAAGCTCCGGAGTCTCATCGTCGTCGGATCGATATAACTCGCTCATAGATATCTCGAGCGTCTGGAGATGCAGCGTCGTGGTGGAGAAGAACCAAGACAGGAATTCGTGTGTTTGAGAGGTGGAGCACAGCTCCGCACGCCGGACGGTAGGGAGCTCCATGAGCTGCTGCGCGAGCGCCACCGCGTGTTTTTCGACGCGAGCCATGAACGTCTTTGTGCGGAACTGGATCTCTTGCACGAGGGGAAGCCCCATCGCAATTATTTCAGTGAGCACATCTGGGTGAAGGAAGACCTCTATGCGCCGGATGTGTGGGAGGAGGTGCGGAGATTCGATTAAGATTTCGCGCAGTCGCCGGCAGGCTTCGACCTCGTCTGTAGCCGCGGTGAAGTCGAATGGAGGCCCGCCACGCCTCCGCTTTCTGGGCGGTCGGATAGTGATTGAGAAGAAGAGCTGGGATTGAGCTCCGGCGCAGAGGGCTCGGGAGACGAAGCAGCAGGCTTTAAGATCGGTGCGGGCCCGCACGAAGGACAGAACGTGGTTCCAGAGTTCCTGAGCCAGAGCAGGACATCGAGTTTGCATGATTGTCTAAGAGAAAGTATCGGATGTCTCAAGTGTTAACAGCAGTACTAGTAGGCACCGCGTCAGTGGGCGTCAAAGTCCGCACAGCATTCACGCATGTGGCGGTGCCCGCCGTACAAACATGCCTCCGACCGTTGCTTCCTGCCAGCATGGGAAAAATCGGGCTCGATACCGGTGTGTGTGGGAGAAAATAAAAAAATAAACAAATAAACAAACGAAAAAATACTGCGGGGATAAATCATTGTTTGGAGCGTGTTTGGCGAGAGCTTCCCCGCCTCGGCAAACAGCATCAAGCTCACCGCCACCAGATAGCGAAAGTAGTTTTTTGTATGTTCACATGGGGTCCTATAAATCCTATAAATTCTTGAAAAATCTTCCTCATGTGTAAAGTTTAAAATACTTTTTAAAGCGGTATCTATCCAGAGGTGAGTTTTTAGTAGACTTTTTGACTGCTCGGCAAGATACTGACTGAGTTTGAATCTCGGGCCGATGATTAATCACGTCAAAATGTGAATATATTCACACGCCTGCTCAATTAATGCTCAATCCTCCCTCTCTTCCTGCTTCCTGAATCAGCCTCTGCACCCCATCCTTCTGCCTGCTCACAGGTTGCTGTTGTCTATCAGTACTCATTAAAGGGCTGATTTTCGTTAGGAAAGCTTGAACAACGCACTGTCGAGTCCAGCTCGAGCCAGGCCCCGGGAAGCTCATGCAAAGGATTGTCCGGAAAAGTGGCTTTTTCAAGGTGAAAATTTTTGATTTCCTTGTCCAAAGAGTGACTTTTTGAGGCCAGAAATTGGCAACCATTGTACTGAAAGTGGCTTTTTTCGGCGAGATCTTAGATTTCTTTTGCAAGTTGGTTCTATTTTGATCTCACTATCAGGATATTTCGCCAACCGAGAACCTCGATGAACCCGGAACCCCGCGGCCAGTATGTTGTATGTCTTTTTGGGTAGCGTGGCGGATTTTTCGCATTTTCTGTTGATTTTCTGGGAATTTTCATCGCAACAACCTCATGATAACCATTGTCGGAAAAGTAGACTAAGACACCTCATCTTTGAGGATTTTCCTGAACAACCTTTTCCAGTCTCGCTCTCGACCTGACCTTTTTTTATCGGTATTCCATCGACTGCCTTATCATTCCTCTTGTGTTCATGTGGTCTCGCTTTGCTCATGTCTCTCAACTTGAAGCTCTTTGTCCTGTAGACTCTGGCTCTCAAAAACTATGTACACTATAATTCACCGGGACCTTCTCAAGAGTTGAGATGTGGCTTGTTTTGTTGCTAATATATTAGTGTTGTCCTTATCTGATGTCCTCTAATGGCATATATACAGTTAACCCCCAAATCCATCACTGTGTTGTCCTCCCCTGGCAATGTACTGATCAACTCTGAATTGTGATTCAGGTAAGGACAGCTTTTTGTACTGGGTTTCATTGACATTGCGCATTGGTCTTGCCTTACCCTACAGTATCGCACTGTCTCCATCGCACACCTACCTCACTGCTTGCTTGAACTTCACCTCAACGTGACCAAAATGTTTTGGCTCAAATCTATTCATCCTTGCTAATATCTTCGCAAACCACTCTCCTAGCATCTCACTTTAACCCAAATTCCCTTCCACCTATGGCCGAAGTTCTGATTTTCTTGGGGCTAGGTAGCTTGCCAGGTAAGCATTATTAATATACTCTCAAAAAACTGGTTTGTTCTACTGCATGTGCACCCCTACCTCCACTCGAAATAAGCAGCATGTTTCACGCGTCGCGCACATCCCGTAGCTGTCTCCTTCCTATGTTTGCTGGCTGCGCGCTGTATCTTCAGACTTGGAGCCAAGGTAGATGTTCCGCAGACATTTGATACATTTAAATTAACTGTACCTCTCCTCACCGCTGCAGATCTGTACACAATATACTCGGATATATGGGTGTCCAATACAAGTCGGTACAGTAAGTAGCTTCAGTGGCCGCAAAAATATTAGTAACCAAGGATGAAGTGCGGAATATAATATATCTAAATTGAAGAGGCATTTATGAAAATGTAATATGGAGTTGGGAATTTTCTTAAGCCCACACAGAGAGAACGAACGATTATCGACGTCGAGCAACGTCTGCCAACATAGCCGGAGGCTATGCCCGGCTTCCGGACCGCAATTCAAACCCCGCCGCTATCTGGTTGCCGGTATCTGACACTTCCATCAGTATCGAGCTTTAAAATCGGTCATTCCGAGGGCTTTATTTCACCGGAAATAGCCTGAGGTTGCCCGCTCGGCAGCTTCGGTTTTAATCGGTCTCCCGACCGACTCGCCGTCACCCTTGCAATGGCGGGGTTTGAACTCCACGGCGGAGATCCATTTCTTTTTTCCGTGAGAAAAACAGTTAAAAAAATGGACTTGCGCTTCAGTGTCTTTTTCAAGTAATTTCACTGGATGGTAAAATTTCGGACAATTTTTCCTAAATATTTCTCCCCGCAAACGCATACCTTTTCATTTTACCACTGGAAAAAGACAAAGGACTTCTTCCTAGCTTTTCCCCAGAAAAATGACTAGAAAACTCACTGAACCGCATCCATTTTTCAAGCCCGTTTTTCTCACGGTAACAGGAATGGACCTCGGCGCGTCAGCAAAGTGAGTTGGATTGACTTTACCGAGACAACCATGAACTACTTCGACAATCATGATAACGAATCAAATACTGAGTCATTCGGTGGGGTGAGAGCAACTGCAGCCACAGTTATCGCATCCACCAGCACCGCAGCCATACTCGTTATTGTCAGTGCCGCAGTTTGAAGCAGAGATGCACGTATCCCATCCACCAAAGCCCCCATTGCTCGCGGTCCAACACCACTCCCCACCAGTCCCGCAGACTTTCCAGCAGTAACCTACACCGCTTTCCACTTCACAACCAACGGTTGGGCCTGACGTGACGCAAGCACGACGAACGAGACCTAGAAATGATAGAATGGTTAGCATCAAGTAAGAGTCGGTGCGGATAATTCTCTCGTATTTACCTTCGAGACCATTGTGACTAGGCCTGGTCCCGTTGATCCCGAGCGGATGTCCAGCGCACTTGCGAATGGCTGTGGGATCAACGCCTTCGGGGAGGATTTCAGGAACTTCCATGACACCAAGAGCACCGCATTCATCGGCAGTGTTAACAGCGCTGGAAGCAGCAACTTGTGATAGCGCAGCAGCGGCAAGGGTAAAGAAAATAGTTGAGCTTGAGAATATCATACTGATCACTAGAACAGAGTCAGTATGGTTGGTTTACTAAGAGAATTCTCGGCTTACCAGTTGGACGTTTAGCTGATGGACTTTGTTGGTCTGAGTCAGTTGCCTGAGGGTAGTAGGGCTTGCTGGCCAGTCTTTTATACTGCTTCGATATTTATGTTTGGGGACGTTGGTGAGTAAGCCTCTCGAAAACTAAGCAGAAGCTGTGTGGCGCCGATGTGTACGGGCCGCCAGCAAAAATCTACCTGGGATCGATTGATTTGCTTTGAGGGAGCCTTCTTCGCTTACAGTCCTCGATCCATTCCATCGGAACCTGGTAGTAATCGAGTCTGGGCTCAATATCGTCGTAGAATGAAGTTGTTGGATCCGGAGGCAAGGTCGCATTGCGATCCCGGCGTGGCCGGATTTCATGTGAGCGAGTTCGCACCGAGTCATGAGCTAGGCGGATGTACCTCCCTGGTTTCAAATTCTTCCTCCAGCTACGCTGGTTCTGTGCGGCCATATTGATGAAATGGACGCCACCACCTCTCTGTTGGTCCCCGCTGAGCACCGCTGTGTAATTATCTATATTTTTGGGATGGTCGCGACTTGCAACACCACTGTAGTAATGCAGGACCTAAACACCGCGAATCTTAGCTGGACCGGAATATGCATTATAGTGCTGAATCTGAACCATCAGAGTCCAAAGAGTTCTGCAGCACATGGTCCGAATTCCACTCGTATCTCGCTGCTTTGAGTCAACCATGTTGTTTCAGCCCACATGCTGATTTATGCCAGTTAGTTACTTAAGCGGCACGCCTGGTGATACGCCAGCGTTCTGGCCTCGTGTTTGGCGCTATGGCATCCAACCGTTCAGTAATTTCACAGAAACACAGCCCGTCAAAGCTGTTGTTACGTCCCACAACGGGATATCGCACGGGCCGGTGACGGGTCGGGATTCTACGGGTCCCCTGAGCCGGGAAGGTGCCGCGATTCTTTACCTCCGCATCCGCAATCAACCTCGCCGAAGAGCAGCAGTGCCGACATGTACACCCACGTTGTGAGCAGGTTGCCTTTCCTACCAGTCATTACGATCATTCTTGAGATGTAAACGTTCTCTCCTGGTTCCTTGCTGGTTCCTCCGCCACAGCCGTGGAAAAAGTACGCGTAAACTCACAGTATCACGACTCGAGAAGTGTTTAACGTTGACGGGCGGGTATGGCCGCCGCCCGACAAAAATAAAGCGTTAATGGTACCCCGTGGTTGGATTACGAACAGTTTCGTGCCCTATTGCACGCCATATTACTAGTGCCGTGTTTCGATTGACCGGACACGTAAAGCGAAGAAGGCGCCTGGATGTTCTTAATAAAAAACGACCCCAGGTGGATTTTGGGCAGATCAGTACCCACTGCCAACGGGTAGCCCGTACACATCGGCTCCACACAGCTTCTGGCTTACGATAGGCTTACACTTATATCCGTCCCCAAACTTAAGAAGCATCTGTTAGAATACGGTACTTTCTTTACAATCTCCTTCCATTTCGGACTTCTTTGCTTTCGGAGTTTCCTTCCTTATTCGTCCGTTGTCACACTCGTCACGCTCAGGGCTCGTCTCCTTACGCGTTCGCTGAGGGTGATATGACGGTTCGTTTGTACAAATATTGATTTGAGCGCGCGCGTGTGATTTTCCGTGCGCGCGACCACAAATTGCGCGCGCGCTGCTATGTGCATTAAATATGCTAAGTACAGTACAACTATGGACCAAACTACACTACTGTCTTGGCACAGCAAAGAGTGCTCACAAAATAGGTACCAAGACTCAAATGTCTGAGGTCCATGCGCACGAGCGAGGAGCGGGAACAACGACTGCTACGAGGGCCAAAGGTCGAGCCAGGAGTCAAACTGACCTGTACACCGTCGGGTGACCGTCCGCACAAAGTGCAGCACCCAATCGGTTGCGACGAAGTAAGGATACTCGCTGAAAGGCAACTAGAGACAATTAAGGGTGTTGAATGAGCGCTGAGGAGAGTCAAAAAAATAGAAGGCTCACCTTTCTCCTGCTCAATGCACCATGTTGCCGGTTACACCGCTTGTAATCCCCCGGACATCGCAGGCGCATGCGGTAGTTTGAAGCATCAAAGGTACGCTGATTAGAGAAAAACAGTGATGCATCAAACAGGGCTGGGTGGAAATGCCGCGCGTGCCGCGCGACTGCCGCGGACTGACGCGGCAGTGGCGCGGCACTGACGCGGTGGTGGCTGTGTTATTGCCGCGGCAAAGGGGTGAAGTGCCGCGACTCGTTTAATTCCTTCCGCAGGCCATTCCTAAACAAATTTCAAGCTGGCCCAAGGTTTAGCACTCCCAATATATCGTCTGTACCGTTCAAACCTGGTCTGAATGTTAAAACTATCGGATCTTCAAGCACCCCACTTTTATGACTAGGCATTGACTAGATCTTGGTTAACCAACCATTTCTGGCCTAAAAATCCCAGGATTAATGGTCCAGTCCGGAATTCTGACTCAGAGCATCGGTTAAAGGTAAATAAAGCCACATTTCACCTCTTGGGCTTGAAAATGGATGTAGAAGATCCGCAGAACCTAAACCAACCCCGACCGTGGAGTAGATCTTGATTTTTCGAGCCGTTTTCTGCTTCAAATATCATGACATTGGTGTTCTGGGCTTCAATTTCAACACAAAATAATCACAGAGGCTGATAAAGGGGCGGATTAAACCTGTGAGCCAAGCCAGTCCTGTCGAATGGTGGTATGCAAGTCGTATTCCGGGCTCTCTACGTGCCCAAGTTGCCACTGCCCATGGATACAAGTACTGTTTGACATCAGGTGTGATGCTTGACAAACATTCCATTTTGAAATTTCGTCAGTGGCCATGGAGGAGCGTGACCGGTGCAAAAAACTTGACAACCGGCCCAAACAGTTTGTGCTAGCTTTTGCAGAATATTCAGAGAAGATTATTCTGCGTTGCAAGAGCAAAGGAATCTAATCCGGTGTTTGAGCCTTTTGAAATGGTTTACCTGATTTTGAACCATGTTTTCAACTTGTATTGCTACAGACAAGGAATGGGTCCTAAAATTAAGGAATCTTAGTGGACTTTGGTGCTATAGGCACAGGGGAGCATAGAAAACAATGTTTGCGAATTTTTGGTGGATTTTTCAAACCAGCTAGAGCTGGCCTGCCTGGTGCATGGCCAGGACCAAATTTCGTGATTTACTGGGGGTGTGATGCATACTAATGATTTGAATAAAATAATACGATTCCAGGCATGGCATTATGATGAGATCTGCGGCTCATTATCAAAGGTAACCTCGGGTTGGCAATCCAGGTTCTACTCGTGTTCAATGTTCTACCTGGAATTAACCGCAGGATTAAAACTGATGGTTGCGTTGGTTGTTTTCTGAAATACTTTACAATGGTAACATTCAACATGCCCGAGATCGCTGAGGAAGTTGATGACCGCAATTACAGAATCAGAGGCCACAGAGGTACTGTATAAGTTCTCAATAGACATGCATTAATGAGGGGCATTGGTCCTGATGTACAACTCCATGACTGTCTCAAGCTCAGCGGAGAGATTTAACCTCAGAGTTCGTGATCCTGATTCTGGAATCCATTGTACCTGTCTGAACGCTCAATGGGCCCTGACGAAATGTCGAAATGGAATTTTGGTCATGCATCACACCCGGTGTGAAATTGAACGAAATAATACATCTTTGTCCAGTGCTCGAATTTGAAGCCAGCCTCAGATGTTCATCAAAAGCCCTTGGTGGTCCGTTCACAATTTAAAGCTCACAGTTCAGTGAATCAATTGTCCCAATTACTTTGTGGTAAGTTCGTCGCGGGGCTGGAAAAAGTTTGTCGCAGCACCTGAGAAATTTTATGTCGCGGGCCCAACCTTGTGTCTCGTGGATCACTGATTTGCGCGCTAAATAAAGTCACTGATTGATGTCTCTGTTTTTAGTGCGGAGGGGGTCAAAGGACCTGCTTTTGTAGCACGGAGGCCGAAAGTTTCGCGCGGGATTAAAAGTGCATTCAGACCGCCAGATATACATGAATTCCAAGTTGACACCTCTGCGCACTAAGTTAGCTAACTGATGACTGATCTACGTACAACATAGGTAATTATAAGCCTGCGGACTATCAAACCGGATACTCCGACTGCCGAGGCATACAGCGACAGTGTGCACAGAGGCCTAACCAAACTATCCCTTCTTCTCCTGTTGAATGGAACTGGAAGAACTATTGAAGTTTGGGGCCGCCGCATGATCACCTGCTGTACCAAAATCCCAAGCACGCAATGTTGCCCAAATTTCATTTGGCTGTGGCGCGACAGTGCCAAGGATCTCACAGGTTCTCCAGTCCCATGGATTGGAGTTGCAGAGTGAGGATAATACGAGAAACAAAAAGGACTTGAATTCCCTGCCCATTCCATATACAAGATTAAATACCCCGGGAAAGTTGGATCTTGACTAATCTTGGGTCTTTACTTTGGTCCTGGAGAGGTATCCGGAGGAATCTCTCTGACCTGTGGTTGGAGTATGATCTCAACCTCATTAGACTGCGGCCGGTACCACCGTGGGAATGTGCTGCTGTGAAGGACTGTGGTGACCCAGCTACACATTTCCATTTTTTTTTCTTTCTGGTGCGCCCCTCACGCGACACACCGTAGAATGAGGGGCGAACCAAGAAACCGGCTCCAGATGTTGAACGCAGTTCTCCCAGTGAGTATGTCCACCTTCACTGATTACTTTCAACACTTCGAACCTTGTCTTTTCAACTGTAAAAAACCACTGAGGTTGAACACGCCTCTCATCATCATCAAAGAATTCCCCAAAGTCAGTTGCGGAATTCTCTGAAATATAAATTCATCGTCCAAATGCAATGAAGCTCTTGTCATATGTTGACTGTCATTAGGTTTTCTAATACCCCCGCAATTCACTGCCGCACTGGAACGGAGAAAATGGTTCGTTAGTTTGAGTGCCACGAGAATGCTGCAGGATTCTCTTTCCACAGGTACTTATAAATTCAGCTAAATCACTGTCACTGATGTTCAATACGCTTTAACCGTATCGGGAGACCAATTCACGATGATAATCGCAGCTGGCCGCAGACCTTGTTGAGGCGCACTGCATGATACTGCAACAAAATTGCAGTGCGACGAGTTACGCTCAGAAATGGTGCTGCTCTCCTGTGGGAGGAAGAACAGACACAGTGGAGAATTGCCATTGAGATGTAGTGCCGTAGTATTGCATCAATGTGGGACACCGTATGGATAACGAGGCAATGCCACGAACCAGAGCATGAATGGCGTAGAGATGAATTGTGCAAATCATAGGTATAATATTACCTCAAGAACACAGTGCATATAGTTGAACATCATGAGAAGAATATAGTACATCTCAGCCAATACACGCCGCGTGCCCAGTCCTGAAAGTCCATCTGGAACTCAAATATTCACTGGAAGGTCAGTACTCGGAATTCACCCCAATGTGGGTCCTGTAGCTCTGTCCACTGGGACAATGGCTTTCAAGGCATTGATCCATTCAAATAAATACTTAGTCTGTGTATTGAGTCTCAGGTGGGTGGTACTGTTGAACGCTGCTGAGGACTAGACTGCTATACTACAAAATAGGCAAGCCTCTTCAGCGAAGATCACATGGATTAGCTGTTGCTCCCCTCTCCGTAGACCACAATATTAAGGGCATCGTGAGATGTTCCAGAATATTTCTGGGTGACCCATTTGAACCGCGAGAACCCAGAATACCGATCAACCATGCTCTCGAGTTGATGTAACCAACCTTCATTTCATGCTCCAGGTACTTTTCATTGACAAAGGAACGACCAAGAGGTCGGGTGAGGTGGCATTGCAGGGATTACTGGTCCATTTTCAACAAGTCGCTGATAGACTGCGAGGTTCCCTGGAAGTCACCGATTAAATTGGTACATCGAGCAATTATTCGACTGTCCTTCGATATCGTTCCGATTCACATCCTCGTTCAAAACACTGTCAGTAATATATGTCCTCACCCTTGGAGATGGGCCAGTTCAGCACCCGCCCAGAGCGCTCGCTGTATTAAAATCGACGTGCTCTGTGATCCGAGGCAGTTTCGGATTCCTCGGCATTATTCAGGATTGTACTGTTGAAGAGCAGCCAATATATATCAGCTCTCCTCCTCTTAATCTTGAGGCTACATGCAACCAACCCACGGGTCTGAAAAGATGCCAGCTGAGTACCGCAGCGGTGCCGCGGACCTTCTCAGATTTTCTGGAGGGTTACCTGGATACCAATCCGAAAGTAAAATATGCCTCTCCTCTAATCAGGGTTGGAACAGAAAGTCAAACTGCTCTCAACTTCAATCATTCATCCTGAATTTTATGTGTTGAGATATCAAAACAAATCACTTCATGTATTATTGGGAGGTGACGTTGAACCACATCCAACCAGCTGAAAACACTCAGTCGAGCAACGGGAGTCGTCGGACATGCAGAGTGCAAATAAAATGCTGCGGAATTGCTGAGCACGTTCTGCTAATCTAATTTGAGCTTGGGCCGCTCAGGCTACGGTCTGCAAGTTGTTTAGTACTTTGTTTGGATGCAAGAACTTGTGGTCGTATTCACTCTGAACAAGGGGATATTCAATATAATATGTCCCTCACATAATGCACCATGTGAAGTACTATCCCAGCTGGAGTTCAAAATGACTAGCGTGAACTCCCGCCAGATTGTAATACAAGCAACCCAGAATCCATTGGTTCAATAGTGACCAGTATTTTCAAACATGGTTCGCGGTGATTCAATGTACCTCCATCCTATTTGAGGCCTCCGTCCACCGGATTCATGGGAGGGCCATTTTGTTACCCGTAGACTGCCTGGAAATCATGCTATCTGAACTAAAGAATGTTGAAAGTCATATACAATATTCTCTCCAGTTGACTAGTCCTTAATTTAAAGTGAAGACAACATTGTGCCTCGCTTCTGCATCAATGTGAGCTGAGGAAATACTGCCGCGCACTGACGCGGCAGTGCGGGGAATTGCTGCGGCAGTGCGGGGAACTGACGCGGCACTGCCGAGGCGTTGACGCGGCAGTGCGGGGATGTGACGCGACGCTGCGGGGATGTGAGGGGACAAATGTCGCACATACGTTGGTATATTGTGGGTATTCTAAGTTGCTCAAAGCTCTTCAAAGGTGAGTTGAACATTATTATGCTGTAACAGCGAGGTCTGACTTCATTTGTGAAGGAAAGGCGGGAACTCCTGCCATTTTATGGAAGTAATTTGGCTCAGGACTCTTTATTAATTGATGTCCTTGGGTGTTGTATATGGTTGCACAATATTTTCATTGGCACTGGGGTATGGAGTTTGTGGTTGAGATCCATTTTAGGACGAGTCCGACATATAGTTGAAATTTTAATCGAAGATTTTCTTGTTCTCAGAGATGTATTTAACTGTAAGAACATTCACCCAACTTTATTTGAGCTTTCCAACGTGCTGTGGAAGGAGATAAATAGTGCGCGGCACTTTGTGAACGGTGGAGATCTGTACGACAAAGGTCAGTACAGTAGCTCTCACGTAGTTCAGGATAGGAACCAGTGAATTAATATTTACCTGTACGACAAAGGTCAGTACAGTAGCTAGTAATGTAGTAAGTAAGACTGTAAGTGTATAGTGGTAAATATTATTTACCTCTCACGTAGTTCAGGATAGGAACCAGTGAGAGAAATAACAAAGAAAAGATGCGATCACATAAGTGATCGCGCACACGTGCTAGACGCGTAGAACGATGAACTCAAACTCTAACACTCCTCCTCAGCGTACTAAACGCGTCTAGTCAACCAATAATGCCCACCATTGTGCGGAATTTCTTGAAAAGAGGTTCTGGAAGTGGTTTGGTGAAGATATCAGCCATATTTTCAGATGTGTGGACATAAGTGAAAGTCAATTCTCCGCGTTCGACGCGGTCGCGAGAGAAATGGTATTGCACGTCAATGTGCTTAGCGCGGGAATGGAATGATGGATCCGCCGTAAGTATCAGAGCGCCCTGATTATCACAACGGAGAACAGTTGCGGACTTTTGCGTATATCCAACTGCGCGCAAGAGCATACGCAACCAAACGGCTTCCTTGGCAGCATGGCAACATGCCATGTATTCAGCCTCGGTGCTAGAAGTTGCGACAGTGGTTTGCCGCTTGGAACTCCATGAAATGATTCCACCTCCAAGAGCCATGCAATATCCAGATGTAGACTTCCGTTTGTCCAAATCACCAGGCGGTGCGTAATTGGAGTCGGTATATCCAGTGAGATGAATGGGGGAACGTCCTCCGAGGACTAGAGAGAAGGATTTTGTTCCAATGAGATAGCGTAATATACGTTTGGCTGCAAGCCAGTGTAGTTCACCGGGGTTTTGACAGAACTGGCTAACCACTCCCACAGAGTGTGCTATGTCTGCACGGGTTGCGACGTTTGCATACATCAAAGATCCGACCAGCTCTCGATAAGGTACGGCAGCCATGCGGGCTTTGGCAGAAGACGTCGATGGGGACATTGAATGGGCAAGTGGTTCTCCATGAACCATGGGGGTGCGGACAGGGTGGGCATTTTCAAGTCCAAAACGAGTAGCCATTTTTTCGATATATGTTTGCTGGTCAAGAGAAATAGTCCGGGCAACGCGATCGCGTGTGACACGAATTCCCAAGATCCATTTGACAGGTCCGAGATCCGTGATCTCGAAGTGCTTTTGTAACTCATTCTTGAACATTTTCATCTCTGCTTTAGAACTCGCCGCGACGCACAGGTCATCGACATGGACAGCCACCAGCGACGAGACCCCATTGCGGTGTCTGGAATAGAGGCTGTGTTCAACGGAGATGCGCTGGAATCCGAGGGAAATCATAGCAGCATTCAGGCGCTGATTCCACGATCTGCTGCCTTGCTTCAGCCCATACATCCCTCTCTTCAGTTTCCACACCCAGTGCTCCTTCCCTGGGACCTCAAACCCCTTAGGCTGCTCCTGCCAGATCTCCTCCTCAAGAAGTCCATTGTGGAAGGCAGTCTTGATATCGACGTGATCAATCTCATAGTCAAGTGTCGCGCCGGCATGTAGGACCATTCGGAAGGATTAGAAACGGGACGTAGGTGCGTAGGTCTCACGGTAGTCTTGCCCAGCAACTTGTGCATATCCCATGGAGACTAAACGAGCCTTGAATTTCAGGATCTCGCCATCGCTGCCTCTTTTAATTTTGAAGACAGGTCGCGATCGGATGACCTTGCGACCGTGAGGCACGGATTCACGTGGCACGAGCTCGTACACACCATGGACCTTGATGGAATCAAGTTCTGCTTGGTACGCCTCACGCCATTCCTCGGAGAAAGGTGAGTTTTGCGCCTGCTTCCATGTCTTCGGCTCATCATCAGATGCAGGAGTTGCACTGAAAGCCCAGTACTCATATTCGGTGTCGTCGGCAGCATGAGCTGCGAGCTCCTCCTCAACTTGAGTATCATCAACTTCTTCCACCGTGGCCTTTTGCATCTTCGCCTCTGCGCGCCGCTCTTTCGCACGCACCTCGGCTGCACGGGCTTCTGCAACGGCTGCATCTTTACAGATATCTGGAAAGGCTCCGTCGTCCCCTCGTGCCTTGCGTGTGCGTTCCGGGCGACGTGTTTCTGGTATGGGCCCAGGTGCGTGATCCTCAGGCTCCTCCTCACTTTCCAGCTCGGATTCATATGGATCAATGCCCAGGGGAATCTCAGCGGTTGGTAAGAGAGCGGGGATGTCAGCAGTGTTGTCACCAGGCTTCAGTGGGACTGGTTTCTTTGCCACCTGAGCCGCTGTCAACGGACGTGGCATTTCGTCCTGAGACTCGATGAACTCGACGTTGCGGGTGACGTGTATCCGCCTCGTTTTACGGTTGTAGCAACGGTAAGTGTCCGTTAATGAGGGGAGTATCCAATCATGACACATTCAACAGACCGATTAAAGATTTTGGGATTTTTATTCTTTGGGAGCTTCAAGACGAATGCATGGCAACCAATTTCGCGCATATGGGACAGATCCGGCTTGTTGTCGGTCCATCTTTCGTGTGGCGTCTGTTCGGGATTCCGGAAAGCGCTAGTGAGGGTCCGGTTTTTTATGTATGTCTCTGTAAGAATCATTTCCCCCCACATGTTGCGTGGTAGGTTTGCAGATGACAACGAGGCCAGTGCACGGCTCATGAGCGTATGATGTGTACGCTCAATGAGGCCCATCTGCGCCGATGAGTAGGGTGCAGATGTCTCTTTCCGTGTCCCATGTTCGCGTAGGTAGCGAATAAAACCCGCTGAATCAAACTCTGACCCGACGTCAACTCGAAAGATGCCAACTTTCTCGCCGGACTCCGCTTCAACGATGGCCTGCCATTCAATTACTTGTTGCGCAGCATCGGATTTCCGTTTAAGAAGAATTGTCCATTGCTCGTGCGTGAAGTCATCAATTAACTGTAATGTATACAAGTATCCTCCTCGCGCAGCTATGGCTTGTGGTCCGGCAAGATCTGCGAACACTTTCTCGAGCTTTCTAGTCGAACGCGGCCCTTTACGCCGTTTGGGAATAGGCTTCTTTTTCTGCTTTCCGAGAATGCAGTCAGCACATTTGGCCGGGATGTGGGACAAGTTGGCATCCATACCGGTTACAGCGTGTCCGCGGGCCATATCCAAGACAGTGCCGATGTTTACGTGTCCAAGGCGGCGATGCCATGTCTCCAATGTCGCGGCGGCCTTTACGGCAATGTTTGCTATGATCTCGCATGCCACAGTGCGGATTCCGGCACGGGATGATATTTCTGCAGGATCAGAGACAGTGGTGAACATGGCTGTCTCGCAATTGAGGGTGTAGAGTCCAGCTGCTGAACGGGTACCGGTAGCAATGATATTGCCTGATGGACGTTTTATGAGACAGTCACGGCTACCGAACGTCGCGTCATGCCCATCATCGCAGAGTTTGCCAACTGATATAAGGGTGATTGCGGCCTGCGGGCAGTAAAGGACATCTTTGAGGATAAAGTGACGGCCCTTCCCGACTCGCACTCGTACTTCTCCAATGCCTACAGCCTTGATTGATGATCCACCAACACCGGACACAGTACGCATGCATGGTGTAATTTTGGTGAAATACTCGAGAATCGGGCAGATGGAGCTAGTGGCGCCCGTGTCGAGGTAGAGGATGAGAGTTGCGAGAACGTCTGGCTTGTTAAGCGCCAAGTGGACTATATCGGCCGACACGGTGGACCAATCAAAGGAGGTGGTTTCTCCGCGGGGTGAATTCGAGTCTGCGAAAAAAGATCTGTATCCGCTCGCATCGCTCGCAAATGCAGCCTTCTCATCCGACTCGTCGGAGCTGTCATCGGCGACGGCAACTTTGACCTGCTCTTTCCGCGGCTTCTTTCCCTTTCCCTTCGGTGGTTTTATGCGCCCTCCGGGGCCATAGCAGTGATCCCAGTCGTGATACTTCTTTGCACTGCCTGTGCATAGCGGGTTCGCACACGGTCCCTGACCGTTGGGAAAAGACTTGGCTGTTCTACCCTGTGCCTCATATTGCTTCGTGAACGGCGCGAAGGATGCTTCATTTTTGACAGTCTCGGCATTCTCTGCATTAATTCGTACTTGCTCGTGCTTAATTCGCGCAGCCACAGCAGTTGAGGACAGTGTCCCAGCACTGAGAAGTGTGTCTAGGGAGGATTGAGCATTGGCAAATTCCGCTCCTGCCATGGCATGGAGCAAGATAATGCATCTCCATTCATCCTCCGTGGGCAGTTTGATGGCAAAGAAAGAATCTACGAGGGTGTCTAGCTTCTCGGTCGTCTTCGCGAGGGCAACATCGCGGGAATATCTAGTGGCGAGTGCTTGTTGAAGGATAGTGAGCTGCGACAATGCTCCCGATGGCTGATGGGCGGCTCGGAGTGTGTCCCAAGCCTTTTTCGCGATTATTTCGTCCTTGATGAGACGCAAATCCGTGGTCCCGATGCGTAACCGGATGCATGAAAGGACAATCAGGTTCTCGTCGAGCCAATCCTCGTACTTTGGATTGTCAATCAGAATCGGCGGGGAAGAAGTATCGTTGATTTGTTTTTGCGGGGTGATAACCCCACGGCCAGATATGTATCCCCACAAGTTGGCGAGGACGAGGGCCGATTTACAATGTGATTCCCACGTCGGCCATGAATCTATGGATCCCTCTGTCTCGTACGTGAGAGTATCAAAGGTTTGAAACTTTGTGCCCGACATTCTGACGGGCTAGCGGTAGTTGACTGGTTGAGCGTGGATATGTGCGCTGTCGGGGCCCTATAACCTGTGAACGGTGGAGATCTGTACGACAAAGGTCAGTACAGTAGCTCTCACGTAGTTCAGGATAGGAACCAGTGAATTAATATTTACCTGTACGACAAAGGTCAGTACAGTAGCTAGTAATGTAGTAAGTAAGACTGTAAGTGTATAGTGGTAAATATTATTTACCTCTCACGTAGTTCAGGATAGGAACCAGTGAGAGAAATAACAAAGAAAAGATGCGATCACATAAGTGATCGCGCACACGTGCTAGACGCGTAGAACGATGAACTCAAACTCTAACACACTTTTCCCCCGCCGCGGCAACTGCACAGCCACCGCCGCGTCAATTCCCCGCAATGCCGCGTCAGTTCCCCGCACCGCCGCAGCAGTCGCGGCATTTTCTCCTGGCCCTTCAATGGATCATACGCATACCCTTATTCCGCTCCAGCAATTCTTGAATCTCCTTCGTGGCTTCAGAACCTAGCGGTACCTCCTTCGCGATGCGAATCAATCCGTCATGAACTGCTAAACTATCGGAGCACTGAGGAAACATCCACCTTCTCGGCTTGTGCCCGTCGAGGACGATTAAAAGATGGAACTCCATCCGCCCACCGCTGCTTGCGGCGCGAGCGATGTGCTCATCCCAATTTACATTCCCGTATACTGTAGTATTTCATTCAAATCGACAGTCACGCGTCACGCAACCCCCTGTCGATAGCGAAATTTGGCAGGCGTCACGCGTCACGCGGGCGATTGTCGAACCTTCCTAGCGTCACACAGGGCTCAAAATTGGCTTTAAGGCACAAAAAAACCCAAATTTTCGTTCTGATGTCGAAAATTTCGCTGGTGTCACCCAAATTTTGGCTGTTGTCGAAATGTCGAAATGGTTTTTTGGGTCACGCGTCACACCCGGTGTCGATTTGAATGCATCAGTAAAACTACAGGTTTGTCTTTGACGTCTTTGGCGTCTTTCCCAAGACGTCAAAGACGCCAAAGACAGATTTTTGCAAAGAGGCGACGTCTTTCACTAAGCAGGTCCCCTCGTCTTGGGAAAGACTGGAAAGATGTCGATGTCTTTGTGTAAGATACTCAGAAAGACGCTTGAAAGATGGCACGAAAGACTCAAATGGTTACTCATGTAGGCTTAGCGGACAATTGATTGGGGAAAGCGGTCATTCATTGAGCAAGTCTAGACAACGACAGGCTAAATATTGAATCAGAGAGTATACTCACCTCAATCACGGGCTAGCCGCGAGCGTCGCGGCGGACTTGCGCTCGGGCGCTCCACAGACTCCTTTGTGCGCTCCGTCACCTCCTTCCAATGGGGCTTGTCCCATCCCGGAAATCTGAATAATGACGCTGCACCTGCACCAACAGAAAAGGGTGCTATAAAGGCCAGCATCAGTCCGATACATGGTCAACATGATACTCAACGCACCTTAAAAGAACCTCTGAACCAATTATCGGTAGACTTGATATTGCTTCTGACACAGTGCATTGATTGGCGGCGCGCGGACAGCTCAAAGGGGAGTTTGATGGGCTTGATGATGGGGGACTCAACAGCAGCTAGCAATGTTGCTTGGGCCTTGGCACTTGGATAAGCTCAGAGGGTAGATGGTTGTGTCACAGGATTGAGGGAGCCTTGAGCACTTGACGAGATGCGCGCATTGAGAGGCGCTCAGGCGGGACTCTTGGGAGTCTTCGCGTCTTGCGTAGGAAGCGGGGGGTACAGCAACAGAGGGATTGAAGCCCGATGTCTTGGACAGGAAATCTTGAGCCGAGGATACGATGAAAGAGAGGAATGCAAGGGCGGGGGATGGGGGAAGATGAGGGCAAGAGGCAAGAGCGACCAAGGCAACGAACCATTTGATCCCATCTGTCATGCGATTGCGTGACAACGGGACTGATCCGAGCGGAGTTTCAATGACTTGTCGGTTTCAAAGTTCTCACTCTCTCCACCAACTACCCCAAACCCGCATTCCCCCTTCAGACAGCTAGTTCTCCGAGCTGGATTTGTACCTCGCATTTTATATACTTTCTTTTTCCCATCAGAAGGTTGCTCCCACCTTTATTTTCATAAATCACGTTAAATTCCCTGAACCGTGCACACATCGATGGACAACCTGGAGACCTTCATAAACATGGTTGAGAAGCCACAAGGTGAACGTCCAAACCTGTCAGGCTGATGTATGTACAAAAAATTCTTTGTGAAGTACTCAAAACCGAAAACACCCACCAAAGACTAAAGAGGTCGTGCCCAAGACAAAGACACATCAAAGACTCATTGCCAAAGACCTAAGACCGTGCCCAAAGACAAAGACACTCAAAGACAGATCTCAAAGACGTAAGATGCCAAAGACAAACCTGTAGTTTTACTGATGGAGCACATCCTCCCTCTCTTTGCCTGCGTGCACACGCCGACTGTCGCCCTCTTCGTGACGCAGCTGTGCCCCGCGGGCTCGCTCTTCGACATCATGCGTGGCAGCGTTCCCCCGTGTGAGGACGCGGGGCGCATGTTCCGCCAGGTCGTGCGTGGACTGCGCTACCTGCACGTCGAGAAGCGCCTCGTGCACCGCGACGTCAAGCTCGAGAACGTGCTCGTCGACGAGGCGGGCGTGTGCCGCATCGCGAGCTTTGGCATGGCGCGGGGCATGGACGAGGGCGTGCCCATCCCGTCTGCCAACGTACCACCCTACGCACACGCCCACACCCGCCGTGACCACCCTAACACCACCACGACGGAGTTCCGGCCCGGCTCGCTCCCGTACGCCGCACCGGAGCTGCTCAACCCCCCGCCGCTCTCATCGTCCTCTATAGTCGGCAAGACCAAGTCCGGCGCGTTCGCCGGCAAGTCCGCGTCCGCCGTCGTCTATGCGTCGAGCAAGACCCCCGCACCGGCGCAGGACATCTGGGCGCTCGGTGTGATGCTGTACGCGCTGCTCGTGGGGAGACTCCCCTTCATGGACTCGTTCGAGCCGCGGCTCGTCTTGAAGATCTTGGGTGGTGAGCCACATTTCCATTTCTGTTTCTTCCGTTTCATTTCCTTTCCACCAATATACTCCACGTCCCCCGTATCCACCGTTTTTTGGCTCTCGTACTCCTCTCCCACCAGATTCTATGCTTCACGCTTAGCCTTTCATCATACTGCTGACACTAACCCGCCCCTCCTCCAGGTAGCACCCCGCCTTCCGACGTGAGCGCCCGCACCCTCGACGTCTTGCGCGGCTGCCTCGCGCCGGACGTGCAGGAGCGCTGGGGCATCGAGCGCGTCGACGTGCAGTCCCAGGAGGAGAACGTGCAGGAGGTCCTGGAGGTATGTATCCGTGCTCACTTGACCGGTCGGACTGAGGGGGACTTGGCCGATGCAGAATGCATGGGTGACGCACCATAACTCGAACGAAAGCATGAGTGTCCCCCACGGCAACACTCAGCTCACACAAACCGATATTCCAGCCATGTCTTCACCATCAGAACCAGCCATCAGCCAGGAAGCCGATGCCACTGCGCCTTCCGACGAGCCTCCGCTCGCCACATTCGTAATATACACGCCCGAAACTCTGTACTTACTTCCACTTCTGAACTCTGATTATTGCCTACTAATACCTACGTTTGGTAGGCACCGATCTCTTAACGACCCCACAGCTATTCGCCCGGGTGATGTTCAAATCCTCGAGGAGCACGTTCCCGAGGGCGGAAACAATGTATCGATGCACATACCAACGCAGGCGGAGAACTGGGTCGAGCAGCACCATGACACCATCCTGCTTAAATCAATCCGCGCCGCTGGTCTCGCTGGGCCACTAGCAACAATGCTGTCCCCAGATACGCCTGCGCTCTCGCTCTTCGGTTCCATTCTCAATGATCGTGTTCTCGAGCTCGCAAAAGCGTTGTGCGACGTCTCTGCATTTACGGTAATGGTCTGCCCCGCTGAGGACGATCCGTTGCCGAAATTTCTTCAAGCTCGCGGGATGGACATTGCTGCGATAAATCTTGGGTACAGCTCGGATGGCAGCTACGACAGCGTTGACACCCCACCGGACAGCGATACGGACAGCGATAGCGGCCCTGAGTGCAGCGCTCACGGTGCCTTCCGACCGCGCGGAGGTGCTTCGCGCGCAGATGGCAACCACAACTTGGTGGATCCAGACTACATTATCCTTGCAGGTATTGACAGACCCGATGGGCCTCATCGTACAAGGGTCAAGCTGCACCTCCAACTCGATGAAAATTGTCTATACGACGTCGCAATTTCCTCTAAAACCGCGGTGCGCAACCACCATCCCTCTGTCTCGCACCCCGGAATACTTACATCCGTGGTTTCAGTTCAAGTTCCAAACCGAGAAGGGCGACACGTCTGATGTGTTGACGGGACCCATCACCCGCCCGCAAGTGCTATCATGTGTGGACCTTAAAGTCGAAGCGCAGCCCCTCGAAGTGCTCACAGATCGCTCATACAGCAATCTCGGGTTCATAGTACACCGCCCGAATTCCATTGCAGGCCGCGAGTAGTGAGCAGACCATTCTTTCACCTCAAATCTCAATTGGACGTTATTGTGTGCGCCGCATTGCAGCCTTCCCCGCGGTTTCGACCCACCCTCGGCAACGGCGACGCGCAGCACTCAGAAATCGTTAGAAAGTGGGGGAGAGATGCTCGTTGGCGTCGAGGGTATGCAGCCAACAATAACTGCGAAATTGTCTCATAAGCGCACTGCCGGCGAGACATTGCAGCTGGCCGATGACAAGGTATGTTTTTTTTTGAAAAGGAGGCTCTCTAATGCCCTGTATCCCAGCCTGCACCCTCCTGCCATATTAAAGAACGTATTGGGAAAGAATGGGATGCAGACGGCAAATCATATTCCTCGTACGATGTTGCGTGGTATCCGATGCGCGAAACGAATGGCAACCCCCGTCCAGTCGATATCAGATTTGGAATGGGGATCGAGTTTTACGGGAAGGAGGTCAGTTGCCATCCCATCCCGTTATTTCCCCAATGCCGAACTCATCGGCCGCTATCCAGGAGCGCTACATAACCAAGCTTCCGAAAATCTCACACGTCCTACGGAATCAGGTTATTCTGTGGATCTTCGATCCTGAACTCAAGGCGAAGGTGCGCGGGATGATTGTACTGATGAGTGTGAGTGGCTGTTTTCCAATTCTGAATTTAATTTGATGGTTTGGTTGTGCGGAAGACATACATTCCAGACATCAAAATCGCGGAACCTCTCGCCATTGTTGAGGATGAAGTTGTTAATCTTGCACTCAATCGATGCCACGGTATGCAACTAATCTGCTGAAATTCGCTGGCTCACTCATGATTGGCGACAGACCCACCTATCCCAGACAATGCACCGTTGCCCCACGATGCCGCGAACTCTGTGGCCATCGCTTTATTTGACGAACGCACGGATGCTGTTCCTAGCGGTCTGCGAAAAATGATGCAGCGACTTGCCCCGAACGCGTCCGGCCGGAAAACAAAGAAACCACTGTTGATTGACTTGCCTCTGTACGAATACGTCTCCCGAGGCTGGGACATGACCAACGGACACTGGAGGAACACAGTTTGGCCCACGCTCGACGCGGGCTTTCTGGACGCTGGGCTCTCCTCGTCATCGGCTGCATGGAATTTAGCGCTACATCCAGCACCTATAACGGATGTTGGTCGTATCCCTAGGGGAGGTGAACCTCGCCCTGCGGTTCGACAAGTGGAGCACGAAATTCTCATGGACACGCCTACCGACGAGAACTTGCCGCGGACAGGAGCCACCACCGTTCCTCCCGTGGGCGGAGATTCGGGTGTGGAGCCTCTTCCTTAAGGGTCAAACACCGAGGGACTATGGTTGAGGGCTTGAGCAATCTGGGCAATCTGAATGATTTTTACTTGATTCTAAACAGGTGTATGGCCCACTCCTACCTTGCTCTCTCCAGCAGCACTGGTAAACTTATGACCTAATATTAATGATGCGGATTTGGTCTTCTCGCCTCGTTGGTCTCGGCCCAGATTGCTACTCCGTTATATCTGAATTCCTGTCTCTCCTACACCCTTCACGGGATTTCTTTGTGTTCCTGACTTATGGCCTAACCTACCAGCAATATCGATGTCCTAGACAGACAACCGGTTCATTAGGTTCACGAGGACCTAGGTTGCAATTATGTTCAAAACCATTGAACAACATACACAACTTCCAGGCACAATTTTGAAAGTCTCCGGGCCGGTGCAGCGGTTCTATTCTGATGGTCGATATTAACCTGAATGCGTCCTCGGGTAACTGCGCCATCGTAGTGGAACCCAGATCGTCGAAACAGACATCTGGCTTCAAGGTAAATCAGTAACCAAGCATCAGGGAAGCTTGAAGATAGAGGCATAGTGCCCATGGTGGCACAAATGCTCCTGAGCTTGTGTCGTGTGAGGATGTCTGCGATGAGGGAGGAAATCTTGTTAGTCAAAAAAAAAAAAAACCCCCTGAAGCAACAAGGCTCGACCCCGAGTCGAACGGGCTTCCCTCGGAATGTTCCGTTCACACCCACACATCAAGTGAGGGCACGGCCCAACCGCTATCGAGCCGTACTCACCTAGGAATCGGTTCCAATAGATAGGTTGCGCATGAGCCGCATGCGGCTTTTGTGCATCGTGCAAAGCCGCACGGCAAATTTGAAATCTGAGAGGCTTCAATTAAGTATTGTGATATAAGCTTACCTGAGGCGAAGGAGAAGTGCTGTGGGGACGGGGAAGATCCTCGGTGTTGCCTCTGCTGCGTGGCAGACGTGAAAGTATGGAAAAGGTGAGTGATGCCTCTGTGATGCCTGAAAAATCTGGCCTCCTACGGGTGCACATCCAAAACATAACACTCACGGGAGTGGAATGTGAGATTTAGGAGGTGTTGAATGGTACTTCAAAAGACAAGAACCAAGAACAGTGAAGAAAAAGCCATGGAATTGCACAATGCACAAAAGCCGCATGCGGCCCATGCGGCTTTTGCGCAACCTATCTAATATATGTGAGCGGCATCTAACCTGAGATCATGAGTCGCACGAACTGATGCCAGCCTAAGTTAAGCCGGTCCCCGTATAGGTGAGCTGGATTTAATTTGCTGGGAAACGTTGGGCTCACACCTCAACCAGTGCCCTATTCCAGTTGTAGGGTCAAGCCGACGTTATCCTCAATCCCCCCTTGAATATATTCCCTTGCATTCGCGTGAATGTGGGAAATTCATGGACCGGGACAGACGTACCTGGGACAAAATGCCAAGATATGCACACAGTTGGAAATCTCCACCGAGGTTGAGGCGTGCAGTCAGTTGGTTGTGATGAGGGAGTCGGTGTGAGGAACATCAAAAGAAAAAGGAGAAAAAAAAGTTGGAAGGGACGGTACATGGCTCGATCCCGAGTTGAACGGGATTCCCTCAAAATGTGGCCATGGATATTCCTAATGAAGTGAGGAGTGGTCTAAGCGCTATCAAGCCGTTCTATATCCCATCTGTCCTCGGATAAGTGAGCAATTTAATTCCGCAAAATCAAGACGCACAGACACATCAGACACGATTGAAATGAGGTGCACCTCACTTCAAATTGAAGTCAGGCGCGCCTCATCGCATCCCACGAAGCAATCGCTCCCAAAATTCAGGGAGAGGGAGAGAGACGGCTGGGAGGTACAGAAAGATCTGCTGCAATGCCGAAGATTACAGCTGTTTGCGGAACTTAGGGCGCGGCTGTTTTTTTTTTTTTTTCAGTGGTTTTCGGCAGGACAGCTGCTGCGGGTGCAATTCTCATCCGTTTACCTTATGAGTATGCTCAATCTATTAGGAATTCCGATGCGCAGTTTTCTGCGTCTTCAGATTTTTTATTTTGTTCTACAATCAAATTTATGGCTCAAGTGCGCATATTTTGGGTTATTTCTGGGCAGGACAGCTCTAGGATGAGCATTTCAACCCCGATTGCCCTAGATTTTTTATATGGTCGACTTCTATGTATAATCTAGTTCCTGAAATACCGGGATAGTGAATATAACTCTTGGTTTCAATCTAGTGGTCAGGAAATATTGGATAGATTGAATCTCCATCAGCTTGCTGTTTTAATACGGTAGCCTGGAATCGTAGAGAGGTTCAATTCACTATCCCGGTATTTCAGGAACTAGATTATACATAGAAGTCGACCATATAAAAAATCTAGGGCAATCGGGGTTGAAATGCTCATCCTAGAGCTGTCCTGCCCAGAAATAACCCAAAATATGCGCACTTGAGCCATAAATTTGATTGTAGAACAAAATAAAAAATCTGAAGACGCAGAAAACTGCGCATCGGAATTCCTAATAGATTGAGCATACTCATAAGGTAAACGGATGAGAATTGCACCCGCAGCAGCTGTCCTGCCGAAAACCACTGAAAAAAAAAAAAAACAGCCGCGCCCTAAGTTCCGCAAACAGCTGTAAAAGAAAAACTAGTACGCTTCAAAAAAAAAAAAAAAAACCAAACTGTCGACTCAAGGCTCGACCCCGAGTCGAACGGGTGTCCCTCAGAATATAAGTACTGCCATGCATAGAGTCAAGGTGCAGTCCCACCGCTACCGAGCCGGCTCTTATACACATTCATCTTACAATTTACTTCATCGAAATCCGGGCGAGTGAGGCGAGAATGCACCCAAAACGCCAAAGATTGATGTTTACGATTGGGATGGATTCTCGGGACAAGCATAATCACAAATTTCGAGCAACAATTACACCTGAAAAGGAGAAAATCAAATTAGTCAAGAACCTTCAGGGAAGTGAGGAGAGAAAAAAACAAAGCATAAGAGCTCGGTCCCGAGTCGAACGGGCATCCCTCAGAATACTCAGGCAACATTGCGACATGGAGTGAGCGCGGTCCCACCGATATCGAGCCGGTTCCTCTCTGTGTGAGTGCTAGGATATGCTGGATTGAAAGTAAACGACAAGTGTACCTCAACGTGCGCCGCATCGTACTATAGTGGAGCTAGATGGAATTCGATTATAGATCGTCGACGCCGCATCACAAACCAGGGATTTGGAGCCTTGGGAGACAGAATGAGTAGGAGCAACATGAATTTGAAGCCTTGTCGAACGGGTTTACGTGAGCCGACGACTTGAATGATGAAAGAGTACGCTGTTAAAAAAGGAATTCACGACAATCTTCTAGGCCTCGATCCCGACTCAAACGGGGATCCCTGCTTTTGCTGGAAGAGTTGGTATATCGAAGCAGGTGCGGTCCAACCGCTACCGAGCTGCTTGTAGTTCTCATGCTTGTAGTTCTCATCCGCATTTGAATGAGTGAACAATTCGGCGATATCAAGACACATCGACAAACCGAACACGATTCGGCCCTGAGGACAGAAAAAAAGGAGATAAGGAAACATGTCTTCCGATGCATGCAAGAAAATTAGTACGCTGGGAAAAAGAATCTTGCCAAAACGCCAAGGCTCGACCCCCAGTCGAACGGGTGTCCCCCACAGAAAATCTGTGCATACGAATGGAGGGGGGATGCGGTCCCACCGCCATCGAGCCATTCCTACACCGATTTTGTCCTCTTCCAAGTCAGTGAATTTCAAACGAAAGCCCCGCACCTCATCGCGTCATGCCAGGCCTGAACACACAGCCACAACTGAACTAAACAAGGTAAAGAGAGAAACAGAGGTACATCATGTACATGTGTGGAGCCTTCCTGGAATGCATAGAAATTTGGTACGCCGGGGGGAAAAAAAGGAAATTTCATAGATATGGCGGAGGGATCAGCCCCGAGTCGAACGAGTGTCTCTCAGAATGTGCGGTCTTATTCCAATAATAAAGTGAGGGTGCGGTCTAACCGCTACCGAGCCGATATTACTCTGGATGCGTTCTCTGCTAAGTTAGCCTGAATCTCAGCGCATGCACCATTTCGCAGTGGGGCGAGATGGGATTGGACAGCAGAACTTCAAAATGGACACCTACATCATCGAAAGGTTCTTGCACACACTGCCATTAAGTCGAATCAGTAATAAGTAAGTAGGTGAAACCTTGGGGGAGGCCGTACTCATTTCCGTCGTCCATTGCATAGATTGGCTCCAATTTGAATCAGATCAGGTCATGATCACTGGCCAGACGATAAAAACGCATCTAGTAAAATGAAAATCTATGGCCGGACACCCTGTTGTGCAGTAAGAAATTCAGCGTGAACGAGAGGAGAAAATTTCAGTACGCTCAAAGAAAAGAAAAGAGGTCGCGGTGCTTTAGGGCTCGATCCCGAGTCGAACGGGAGTCACTGCATTACTGAATGAGCTTGGTCATTGGAAGTAAGTGCGGTCCCACCGCTATCAAGCCGTTCCTACCTATGCGTCCTCGAGTGAGTAAGTCGTGTCCTCCAAGCACCCGATGCGGTCCGAATCAACCGCATCGCCTCCGTCACCGTGACGTCTACGGTAGACGAGATCGAGAGGATGAAGAGGATGTTCAAAATCAGGCTCAGCCAGAGCAATCTGACGATAACAGCCATTGAATAAATAGAGTACTTACTACCTTAAACTAAATCCTCCCCACTCAGACTCAACAAAACATTTTTCTCCTCCATGAACGCCTTCCTTCACCTGGGAGAAGTGGTTCTGCTCTACGCATATCGCTATAGGCGTGGTATTCTCTGCGGCTTGTAAATGAATGTAATGCGAGTAGAAAGGATGTTTCTATACCCAAAATCGACACTTATGGCTTCCAAGAATTATGTGCCATGTCGCCATACTCTGCCCAAGACGAAGCGCGCCGAAAGCGCGCCTCGTGCAGACACGGTCACATGATGTGACTGTAACACGATTGACATTATTGATAAAACATAATATTATGCTAATAAAGCATTCACACTCATGCCTTGGTGCCTTGTTGGTCTGACTGTATAGCTAGGCACTTATTACTGGGTCAAGGCCACTCAGGAGTTCGCATCACTCGCATCAATATCTGCCATCTGTCAACCGGAATCGAACCGTATCGATCTCGTCTACCGTAGACGTCACACGACGTTTTCCTTCAAGTTCTGCATTTGGATTACCGACTCCTGTTCTGGCCTCCATCCTCTGTACATGTTGTGATTCCTTTGCCGGCCTTTGCTCAACGCACTGCCAATTCCTTCGATGGTCTTCGATGGCTTTCGATCGCGTTCCATCGAGGAATCCGGGCCCGACCATTCTCGCGTGTATTCCTACACCGCGCCTGTGTATATTCCATGGGCTTCGATGTGTTCTATCGTCTTCTACGCATCCGCCACCCGCTCATCGGTCTCTGTGCGCGGATCTGCTCTGTGCCCGTCCCTGATATTGCGCGGATACTAGCGGATCGCGCCATCGCCCAATCGTGCATGGGCTCCATCTGGACAGCGCTGCAGCCGCAATCCGGCCGTCCCATCCACTCTTCTGTGTCAGCGATGTCTGCGCCATCGCGCCCGGATGCGATGTGAGGCGCAGTGCATACGGTCGTACGATCGTACGATCGCGCGCATCTGCTCCATCGCGTGCGGACACTCCGTGCCGCCTCCTACTTCATCTCCATCGCGCCCGGATGCGAGGTGCGCGCGGATCGGGTGCATACTATCCTTAGTATTGATGTTATCTGTAACTGTCGCTGTCACTGGCGCGGGCGCGTGGTGTTCGCGTGTGCGCAAATGTCGGCATCGATGTCAATGGCGCGAATCGGGTGTTGCGGCGCAGTGCAGCGCACAGGTTCGCCCGCGCTGGGCGTCGCGCCGCGTTTGTCTGTATGGGTCCGTGCGGGACTGATCGGGCATTGCGCACGCTACCTCCCTCCTTCATTTTCTCTCCCTAATCCCTTTATCCCCAATAATATGGATACTAACAAACCACACAGGAAGGCTTCGAGGTCCCGAGGGCGAAGGAGGGGTGGAGGAGGAGATATTTTACGATAGGTTCGTTCGAATTCGTGTCTTTTGTTTCATCTTGTCCTTCCTATGTATTCCATTGAGGATGGCTCTCCTGTGTTTTTTTTTTTTTTTTGGTCCCTGCTTCCTTGTGGGGGAAGTGCGCGTTCGTTTTTGGGTGCTCGGGGGCTGCCCGGTCGGTCGGCGTACTTTCTCTTCTGCTTCCTCTTCATCCTGATCATCTTCTGTGTCTGCTTGCGCTGCGCGTGATCGTCCATCCCGCTCCTGCTCGGCCGTTGTTCTCGTCTATGTCCCCACGTCCACCAACTCTCCGATTTTTTATCCTATTTTCACTTCCATTTCTGTCAGTGACAGTGACACATGCTACATCCTATAGTCTGCATCTTACATCCTACAGACGCGTTTTTCGTTTGCGTTTTCACCCCCCCGTACTGTGCTCGGATCCTGCGAGGATGCGAAGACATGTTTTCTGATTCAGGCGGCTTCGGCCGCCTTGTATCGATGCGCCTATGTATTCGTACTCGTACTTGTGCGCGGGCGATCCGGAGATCGGGAGGAGAATGACTGGCCCGTCCTACCACATACACCGTATCCAATCCTCGATGTGCTCTGTCGTGCGGTTCCGCGTAACCGTCTCTCACCGCTGAGACCTGCATCGCAGCCGCGTCCCCGACGTCGGGAGTCGGTCAGCGCGATAATACCGAAGACCCCCGACCAACCGCCCGTTGCTGATTAGACAATCTGTTTCAGCGTTTAGGTACTCAGAGAATGTGAATGCCGAAAAATGCTCGTTGGCTGGGATATATTCAGAGACGGGGATTGCACGTGGGTGACTTCGAAAGGATTTAAACTTTAACCTTGGGAATACCACGGCTGCTGCTCGGGCACTTAATTTCGGACTCTACAATGCACATTCTACGTGGAGACAATGTGTCTCAGTTGTCAGTGAGTCGCACGATGAATGCCTTGTTGGGTCTTGGGTTTTTGCCAAAACCGAGATGCCAGAGGTGAGCGCTTGTTGACGTCCAACAACTGCCGCTCATATCTGAACCAGGGCTCTGTCAAATCGGGCCGGGTCTCGGAGATCCTGGCCGATGACGCCGTTGCTGTTATCGTTGTTCTGGACCTTTTCCAAGTCCTGTCGAGACATTCGGAATGCCAGTTCTTGTGCGACGTGGTTCAGAAACCACATTCTCAATTATTTCTGCAAAGGTGAATCATTCAACATTCTTCCTGCGAGTTCTCATATCAAGTAGCAGAATCTCATTTTCAAGTCCAATGTCCAGCACTCTTGTCACACTGCCAAATGTGCCGCCACAGTGAACGCCTGCGGATGCAAGAACGGGTCGAGTCCGACACCACAGAAAAATTCATCATGCATAATCCCGTTGACCGTTTCATCATTAATTCCCATGCTTTCCACAACGCCCATCTTCTCCGTGCAACCCTCCCTCGCAAACTTCTGGGGCCGATACCCCTATTCCAGGATCGCCGAAGCAAAACATGATGAATTGGCTGCCCAGCTTCGCTCCAAACGGGACAGCCGACCGGTGAAACGGAAGCGTGGAACTGCAGATTCCGAAACTGATAACACCAATTCTGTAGGTCCAAGCAAACCTAGGAAGCATCAAAAATGAAAGCAGCCAAAGGAAGCAAAAGTGCCGAAGGCACCGTGGGCTTAGCCTGTGACTGAGGAGTTGGTTATTGTTGGAAGGTGGGAATACCACTTAACCAGACTGTGGGACTACCACTTAACCAGTCTGGTTAAGTGGTATTCCCACCTTCCAACAGTTATAGGCCGGCCAAAGCGGGTAATCACTCGAACTGCCAGGGTGATTGCAGCAGAGGACGTTTTGGGCTCCAAATCTGACTCGGATGACAGTGAATTGTATAGCAACTCGGGGGATGATTTTTCAGATTGATTTGTACAGCTGTAGCTAGATACTTGCGAAAATAAGGAGTATGTAGTTCCAGCTGACTTGCAAACATTCCGGCCATCTGGGCAATTGAGTGGCAGCCAGCTGTACCAAACCCGGGTCCAATGTGAGCTGCACAGCTGGTACCCAGGAAACTCCCAGCTGGTCAGCTATTGCGACAGTCAATTTCCGCCTGACTCAATCAGGTAGTGACGACATTCTGGCACTTTGGCGGGTGTCACACGGGCGAGTGCCAAATTTTGGCATGCCGGACGTTGTATTCGAACCCCATCATATGGGAACAAAATTCATCTCACCCAGCACCAAAGCTGTTTCCCAGATTTTCAGTTCCAGCATCAGCTCATCCCTGAAATTCATTCCGATATTCCAAGTTTCAGATAGAACATCCGACCTCCCGAAATTTGGGAAGCTTAGTGATGGGTACTGGGTCTTTGTTCCCACTTTGTCATTTCTTTGTTTTAGCACACATGGACATGTTTGCCAAGTTTTGGGACACCGGATGTTCTATTTTAAAGTTGGACTATCAGAATAGCACTCGGGCCTCAGCTGATTGTGCAACTGAAACTCATGGAATCAGATCCAGCTTCCGTCTGGCCGAAATTGAATCTGATCCCTCAGCATTCAAATAGAATGTCCGGGGTGCCGAAAATTGGCAATCACCGGGGTGTGAAAACACAATGTACACAGCCACTTTGATAAGTCACCTGATAAATCACGAGACATTGTCATTCTCCCTGCCGGCTGTCGAGATGTCGCCGCTGGTTCCCATGACCCAAGGTGCCGCGTGCTGCGAGCTTTAGCCAGCCAGAACGTCGGATCCACGGGGGAGTCGAGTCGGGTCGACATCTTGGCACAGCCTTAAACGGAGAGTCGAGTCGGACCCGACCCGACTCGACCTTCTTATTATGATGCTATCGGTCCTGCTGATGCGAAGTTTTGGTCAAGGGGCTTCCGATTCCAGATTGTTTCAATGTTGTCAAATTCTGAGACTATTTTCGATTCTGATTCAGAAAATATAGACCTCAAGGTGGGAGTTGAAGTGGTTGTTGAGTTAGAGGGGGGTACATTATTGCCGTATTTGGTTAATCAGTCGTTATCAGTTGAGCACAGCCTCTCCGAACGCAGTAGGCGATCAGGTGTTTCGGCAGTCGGCCCAGAAGGCCAGGTTTTTCTTTTCATGAAATTATATACTTGAGCAATATAAAACATCTGCGGGGCCATCCTGAGCATAATGGACACCTCTGATACCCGAAATACCCCCGCTGGTAGGCCTCAAGCGCATTTGATCCCTTCCCAAAAAGGGAATTTCCTTTTTTGGAGATGGGGAGGGGTCGCCGATTTCTCTGAGAAAAAAATTCGAGGTATGGTGCAAATATTGCGGATCGGTTGCCCCTTGGTTTTGGTGGTGGCATAGATAATGTCTCTTAACAGGACCGCACCAGAATATACTTACCTACCTACCTTTCCAAACAGTGTATACCCTTTCCACTGCTCCTGAGTGAACAACGAATCCAGGCCACTGTGTCACAATTTTCACAGCAGCAAGTATGTGGTCATCTTTCATTGTCGTGGCCTTCGCGGTGTTCTCCGGGCAGATTCGTGTGCCACCCGGGAATAAAAGGATCATGTTAGTATTACAGCTAATGTCGGAACCGAAGGCGCGAACGAAAATTTTCCGTTTTGGGAACTTTTTCGTTGCACCGACCGATTCCCTCATATCTCCCTGAGTTTTGGTCAGAATACCTCGAAACATATACCATTCTTTCAGAATAATTCGTGCGCAATTAGTGATGTAAAGGAAATCACGAAAATGTATTTTATCTTTCCATTTGGCACCTGAGGTGTTGTTTCTGTTGAATACCTCCTCGCAGGGTGGGCACTTGTTCAAACACATTAAATTTTTGGGAGAGAAAGCTTACATGCAATATGAAGAGGGTGATGTCGCCAGAACTATGATTTTCTTCTCCATTGAGACACTATTGGCTCGGAAGTAATCTTTCGATCAAAAATTGTTCAACTCCCCGCAACCTCTTCAATATGGAACCAAAGTCAAACCTAAAACAACACAGGAAATCACATTTGATGTCTACTTCAGGCTATATGTTGAATTGTCCTAGTTATCCTTGTGCTGGCTTTCTTGGAGGTGGTACATCCGACAGCCCAGATTTGGATATAGTCTTTCTATGCATGTTTTTCAGCCATTTGAGAGTCTAGGCTAAAGGAGACGTCAAATTCGATGTCCTGCAGAGATTTAGGTTTGAATTTGGTTCCATATTGACGAAGTTACAGGGAGTTGAACAATTTTGATCAAAAGATTACTTTTGAGCCAATAGTGTCTCAATGGAGAAGAAGATCATAATTATGGCGACATCACCCTCTTCATATTGCATGTAAGCCTTCCCTCCCAAAAATTTAAAGTGTTTGAACAAGTGCCCACCCTGTGAGGAGGTGTTGAACAGAAACTGAGGCCCCAGTGCCAAATGGAGAAATGAAATACATTTTCGTGATTTCCTTTACATCACTAACTGCGCACGAATTATTCTGAAAGAATGGTATATGTTTCGAGGTAATCTGGCCAAAACTCAGTGAGATATGAGGGAATCGGTCGGCGCGACGAAAAATTTCCCAAAACGGAAAATTTTCGTTCGCGCCTTCGGTTCCGACATTAGCTGTAATCTTACCAATTTATCGGGGGAAGACGTGATCCACACCGTGAACAGTCAATGGTTGGAGTTTGTGCATGTTGAACTTTCAGTCTGAATCAAAGCTGAAACGGCCAGTGGCTCAGTACAGTTCACACGGTTGAACAAAAATGAACACAATTACCCTGTTTGAACAGAACATTGTTACTGCCACCTGGAAAGAACAATGGGATGTTTAGGCGCCTGCACTGCCTCTGCACCGCCGCAGGGTCGGGTCGGGTCCGACTCGACCCGGCCCTCCTACACCTCGGATGCTCTCTAGCTAGCGGCAGCGCGGCACTGTAGGGCAAAGAAATAGAACTAAGCCTGTTGGACTTGTATTCCCAGAGCGTCGGATCCACGGGGGAGTCGGGTCGCAGTCAGGTCGGGTCCGACTCGATTCCGCTTTCTAAAGCTGTGCGACCCGACCCCACTCGACTGCCTACTTTTGATGATGGGACTGCTTGGGACTGATGCGATTATTTGCGGTGGCATAGACACTTGATATCCTCGAAATAAATGTATGTATACCCTTATTACTGCTAGGTCAACCAGAAATCAAGGGGTGCCAATGACTCGCGAATTTGGCTTTCATTTTCCTGACCAACGTGGTGTTTTCCGGGATGATTCGTGTGCCATCGGGATATGCCACCCATGATATCAATGCTATATTGATTTCCTTATTAATTTTACCCACTTTCGACAATGCTCAGCCCAGGATATAATGATACCATGTTCAATGGTGTGCATGTTGAGATTTCAGTTCGAAGTCCATGGCAGGTAAGGGGCATGGGATTGGATGGCAAGTGCCTTAATAGAGTTCACACGGTTGAATAAAGAAGAACCCAACTCAAACACGACTACCTAATTTGAACAGGACGCTGTTACCGCCAAAAAGGAACAATAGGATATTTAGGCGCCTGCACCGCCTCTGCACTGCCGCAGGGTCGGGTCGGGTCTGACCCGACCCGACCCTCCCATGCCTCGGATGCTCTCCGTATTCCGCACCAGAGGCAGGTCGGATATACTTGTGTTCTTTGACAGCTCTGTCCTCAGTCGAACGCACGCAAGCGGCAAGAACGCACGGATCAAGACCGAGTGGCTGTGCCAAATGCTGTAGAGGTGGGTGCTTCTCTGTCCCGGCTTCGATGCCGATGCATTATAAAGGTGTCAGTTTCTGTGCCTCGTGTATCATACGTCTCACGTTCACCTCGCGCTTCACCGCACGACTGCAAACGATGCCTAAGCCACGACGCCCTGGAGCTGGTGTTCGTACTTCGTCCTTCAAGTTGGAGATGCGATATGTATGCTGACTCGGTGACAGTATGCCAGAAGTGCGGATGAGGCCGAAGCCCAGCATTTGACTGCAAAGTTCCCATTCATAGGAGTAATCAAGAAGAAATTACACAAAATCTGGAAGGCGAATGACGGAGACAAGCCAGCTGCGATGCCAGGTGCGCTTTCAAGCGTCCTTTCCGAGCCTGTGTCAAACAAAGGCTTACTATCACAAGATGAGCCGCCCGACGAAAATCCTTTCAGAGACTACTGTGCGGACAGCGCCGCTATATGGAAGCTTTACCTGGTGCAGGCGAAGATTTTCTCCGATAATTTGGGCAATATTTTCAACAGCGATCTTGACCCTCTCCTCATCTTCGTAAGCGTGTGCTTCATTTCTGAACGATTCCGGATTATACGTTCCTCCCCCAGGCGGCTTTATTCTCGGCGATCCTGGCCGCATTCTTAATCGAAATTCGCAAGGGGCTCCAAGAGGATCTCCAAACCACCACAAATTCGCTTTTAACCACTACCAACGCATTACTAATGACTCTCATCCAGAACCCGCAAAATGCCACGATGTTACAACCTCCCCTCCCCCCTCATTTTCAACCTAGTTCGTCCACACGGTGGGTCAACGGGCTCTGGTTCTCGAGTCTGATGTTCAGTTTGATGAGCGCGCTCGGCGCGAGTCTGGCGAAAGGCTGGGTTACTCAGTTCTCCTCTGCTGTATCGGGTTCCAGCTGGGGCGATGCGAGGCTCCATTGCAGCCGATATCGTGGACTTAAACGCTGGCGTCTCAAACTTATCATCGAATCACTTCCCATCCTTATCCACGTCGCTTTTTTCCTTTTTAGTATCGGCCTTGTTGTTCTTCTGTTCCAAGACGACCGTGTTATCTTCGTCACTGTCTTCATCTTGACTGTCCTCGTTGGCCTTCTTTATATTGCGAGCACTATCCACGCTGTCTGCTTCTCGGATTCCCCCTTCCGAACACCACTCTCCGATATAATTCAGCGTTTCCTTCGGGGTTCGTGGCGAAGCTCGGGCACCGCACCATTTCCAAGCCGAGGCGATGCTCAGAAAGCCCTGGCATTGGCCTGGCTGCTGACCGAGTCTCAAGATGTACCGACGATTGAGGGAACTGTTTTTGCGATCGCTGGGCTCCCCCTCAATCCTCGAGTTCAGGATCAGTTATTCTGCACCAAAACGGTCGATATTCTCTCTGGAATCCTCTTGTCTGAGCTTGTCAAAAATTCTGTGTCTGGGAAAGCTGGAGGAGACCCGAATCACTCCCTGGTGGCAGCCTGCCTATTCGCCATCCTGCATCTCGTTCAATGTGCGCCCGTCCGTGTGGAAAACGAGGGTCCAATCGATGATTTAAAATCTCTCCTCACTATTGGCCCAATGTCCAAAATCGACTCGATCCCTCCAGGCTACCGGCCGATTGCTCTGTGTATAAAGGGTCGGATTACCTTACTACATGGCTCCGATAATAACCCCGATGCTCTGTTTTCTACGGATATCCCTGTTCACATCAAGTCATGCGACAGCTCCTATGTACGCCGGCTGTTGGTCGAAGTCCACTTGCTAGCAAACAATGCAAAAATGATGAGCGGATGCTCATTTCTGGCTGGTCTCAAGGAAGGACTGGCACGTAATCGCTGCAAGGCTCATACCGAGCTACTGAAGAAGGCAACAATAGGTTTGCATACATATTTTTCTTTCGTGAGATAGACAATGGATTTGTTTATAGAAGAGGACCTGGCCAGCAGCGTTGCCAAGTTCGGCATCCAAACCCTTTTCGAAGGCATAACCACAGGCTCAACGGCGATTCGGAGGCGTTATGCAGCGCTATTTGCGGATATCTCCTCAGAAGGCACGTTTTGAAATATTAATCTAGGCAAGGTCTGGGCTTACTACCTTCAACAACAGCGGCATTTAGACGCGAGCTTAGCACCAGTTCGAATGGCTTCTGTTCTTTATTGCACTGGGACGACAACGATGGGCGGAAGCATGTAGTTCGCGCTTTCACAGAGCTGAGTGCAGATGGTACGCATAAATGACATTGTCTACGGCCAACACTGAGATATGTAGTCACCACGCGCAAGAAAATTACAAACGACCTTCGCGAACTTCTTGAAACCCTCACATACCAAGTTCCGCAAGTACAACTGGATTTTATTCGCTTCTTGGTGGGAGTCGCCGGACATGGTGAGACTTTCCCGAGAATGTCAGTTGATGCTAGGCTTCTGATCGCCACTATAGGTGACATCAGGGGAATTATTGGAGCTGTTGACGTTACGAGTCTCATCACAACCATGGCAAAGGATCTCCGGGCGAGAGGTGACTGGAAAGAATTGGAGATAATGATGGACAACTTTGCAGAACTAGCAAGTCATGGTGTGTACGGCCTTCTAGTGGGAATATGACGGAACTTTGACTGTTCCACTAGAAGACATTCGGGAAGCATTGGTGTGGCGATGGTCTTGGCTCTTCCTCTGACAAGAGGGATACAAGAAGGAAAATTGTGGCAGGTGTCGGATTTACTGAAACACGGTCTGTTGCTTTATCCACATCTCATTCGTCTCTCAACCGTCGTAGATGATGTCCGCGCAAAGTTATCGCAGCGCAGGATGGCCGATCAGATGTTCTCGATGTTGTTGGATGCCGACAAGGATATACGGACATCAGCACTTGACCAAATGCGTAGTTGTTTGGCGCACAGTGAGGCTACATTTGAAGATAATGTCCGCGAGTTCACTGTGTTGCAGGGGACCTCCACTCAGTATTTTCAACGCCTGAAGGACTTCAGGCAATCACATCCAGCTTAACAGGTCAAGACAATGATGTAAAGCAATTCTTGTTTGAAACAATGATTGTGTATCTGAGAAATGGTGAGACTCTGCATTGTGACTTGATATGCACGTTCTCCTTATGCAGTAGACGGCCTCCAAATGGCATTACCAACCCCAGAGATGGTCAATATTCTCATCTCTATGTTGGCAGATAACGACTCGGAGATACGGTGGTCAGTACTGAAAGCTGCTGTGAGTTGTCTGAAACACAGTGAGACCCTATGTTCCATGATAAGCCCTATCCTGACCTTACAAAAGATGGCATCCGTGTCGGGTTACCATTCCGAGAGACGGTAAGAAAAGTTGTCTCCATGTTGGCAGATCCACATTGGCGAGTACGGCATTCTGCACTTGAAGCTATTGTCAGTTGTCTTGAGCACGGTGAGATGTCACGGCCAGTTGGGCGGTGATACACACTGAATCCCCGACAGATGACCTCTTCTTGGCATTTGCAACCCCAGAGACAGTCCAAGAAATAATCTCCATATTGGAAAATCCAGCTGAGTATATCCGGGGAACTACACTCAAAGCCATTGTCACATTGATGGAGCACGGTAAGACTCCAAGTCCAAACGAGATATGCGCACTGAGTCTCCAATAGATGGTTTCCGGATGATACTCTTAACATCAGAGACTGTCAACAAAATCTTCTCTATGTTGACAGATCACGCCCCGCTCGTACGGAATTCTGCACTTGAAGTTGTGTTTAGCTGTCTGGAACATGGTGAGACACCTTATTCCAATGGGCTATCCACACTGAATCTCGAGGAGACGACCTCCAGCTAGGATTCTTAAGACCAGAGACATTCCAGAACGTCGTCGCCATGTTGGCAGATCCAAGCTGGTCTGTAAGGTGTAGTGCACTTGAGGTGACTGTCAATTGTCTCAAGCACGGTAAGATTACATTTCTCAAGATACTACGTCCCCCCTCAATATTCAAAAGAGGGCCACCGCAGCGCATTTCAGATATCGGAGACCACACAGAAGATCATCTCAATGTTGGCTGACCCAGAGCTCACCGTAAGGGAATATGCGCTTGACCAGATTGCGAGTTGTCTGAAGCACGGTGAGATTCCGTGTTCAAAGATGTTATGCACACTGAATATCTGGAAGACAACCTTCATATGACATTTCCACCGTTGGAGACCATTAAGAAAATTGTCTCTGTGCTGGCAGATCCGATCCAGCAAGTACGATTCAAGGCAGTCCAGGCCATAGAAAGTTGTCTGAAGCATGGTACAATTCAATATCTAAATGTTACCACAAACACCGATTCTCTAGAGGACGACCTCTGGATGGCATTCGCAGCGCCAGGGACAGTTCAAGACATAATATCCATGTTGGCAGATCCAGTCGCAGATGTGCGGCAATCTATGTTTGAAGCAATTGGCTGTTGTCTACAGCACGGTGAAGTCCAACGTTTTAAGGTCCTACCTATACACGTTGATTCTTCAGAAGAGGGCCTCCGGACGGCTTTTGCAAAAACAGAAATGGTCGTGGTAATGATGTCCATGCTGGTAGATCCAGTGTGGTCTCTACGGCGAAATGCACTTGAAGTCATTGTCGACTTCCTGACACATAGTGAGATTTCCTGGTTCACTGTACCACACAAATAACTATATAGAAGATGTTCTCCCGATCGCAATTACAATTCCAGAGACAGGTCAAACAGTCGTCTCCATGTTGGCAGACTCAAGTCCATATGTACGGTACTCTGCTCTCAAAGCCACGGTCAGCTGTCTGAAGCATGGTGAGATTCCGCGTTTTAGTGTGCACCGCACCCTGATTCTCGGAAAGATGACCTCCGCCTGGCGATTCCAATATCAGAGGCATTCCAGAAGATTATCTCCATGCTGGCAGATGAAAATCACGAGGTACAAAAATATGCACTTGAGGCGATTGCTGTGTTTCTGGAGCACGGTGAGGTTCTTCTGTGTTTGATTCTTCAATGCAAACTGATTCTCCAGAAGATGGCCTTCGCATGGCAGTGCCAATCTTAGAGACATTCCAGAGAATTGTTTCACGGCTGACGGACACAGACAAGTCTGTAAGGCAACTAGCATATGAGACAGTTGTCAATTGTTTCCTGAAGGACGGTGGGCTTCAACGTTGTTTACCTAAAAAAAACTGCATAGGCTGACCATTCAACAGACAACATCCGTGTTGAATCGTTACCTCCTGAGACCTTTTACATCTTCATTGATCTTGTCAAACACAATTCTCCTACTCTAGATTTCGATCCGCAATTGCTACTCCAGGCAATCACTTCCGCCCTGAGGTTTAGTGAGTATCACCACATACCCACATTTGTATACAATCCTTGAGCTATTTCCAGGCGACATTAGATCCTTCCTCTCTACTGCCACCTCTGTTACACGGACTGCTGGGATGCTCAACGGTCATAAGGATGACAGTAATATTATCGATGTCATGCAACAACTTATCATGTACGCAACACAAGGCACAGAAGATACAATATCTGTAATCGGGATCACTCTCACTCATGAGCTACTCCAAAAGATGGGTCACGTCCATCCTACACTGCGCGGCTCCTATGTCAAACTGATACTGCAGCTGCCGGCGTGAGATTCGTTCATTCCTTTCTATTATTCACTAAACATATAATAGGTCATTCACCACTTTATACGACGATGCTCTCTACCTAATTTGCCTTCTCAAGAACTCCGATGCTGCTATTGTGAACGAAGCAGCACGCATTACCCGTCACTTTTCTGACAACTGTTAGATCCCATATTCTACCACTTGTCTGCAAGCGCTGAATGCCGTGCTATAGATAGATTCCGGCGCCAGCTACTACGGCTGGATCTCCGGACACTCTGCCTTCAGCTACTCCGGCGTGCGGATACCGCGGCAACAGCGGTAGAAATCCTCATGTGTTTCGTTAAATATGGAAAGTTTTGCTGCAATAGGTGGTCAATCCACTAATTTTTGCGTTTCATATTTAGATGACACTCGTGCTGAAATTATGAGTCCGCAATCGGGCATAGTGGACGAGTTGCTGGGCATGTTAAAGATGGGTTCAGATGACTTCGATCGCTGGCAAATTGGTGTGAAAGGACTGCTTGCTTTAAAGTTGTTTTGAGGTCGCCAAACCAACGGGACCTTAACAGAGTAAGGACTGCCCGCATTAGGGGCTCTAGCTCGCTGTGTTGTAGTCTACGGTTGCATTCCTTATCGTTGTCTCTTGTCTTTGCCCTCTGTTCCATGTCACTTGTTGAACTTGGCCTATGACTTGGCACTCGAATTAACCATCGATTTTCAGTCACGCATTGACGGACTTCTGAATGCGTACGAATGGCCCATAGGATATGGCGGTCAAAATGCACATTTATTCTGCCACAACTTTTTTTCTCGTTATCTAAGCCTCTGCCGCCACTTTTTAGGCTTTTTGGGCGATTCCAAAATAGTTGTGGCATATGAGGGTCAAAATGCACATTTAATCTACCGCAAATATATTTTCTAAATCTGCCGCCACTTTTTTAGTGTTTGAGGTTTGTGCCGCCACTTTTAGGCCCTTTCTGGAACACCAAAAATAGTGGCGCCGAAACTCGACCTGCCGCCACTTTTTTTTCAAAGTGCCGCCACTTTTTTGTTTTTGTTTCAACGCCACTTTGGTGAAGTAAGAAATTATCTATACCACGATTCTTTTGTTTGTAGCAATCGCTTAATCGGGTTAGGGTCAATGTTGGAGGCCAAATATAGGGGCCAGTAATGAGATGGTTCAAGTTGATTACTCACTTCTCTGCTCTAAAAATTGAACAGTGTCCATTTTCGTTTCCTTTCAATTGATCACCGACCACACTGATCACCGACCTTGATTGTAAGAGGACGTCGAGTGAGGACGTCGAGTGATTCGACGTCCTCTGTGGAATTATGGAAGTAATTCTGCAGATATATTTGCAACTCAGTAAAAGTACACCTCTATTGCAAGGTAAAAGTTCAGAGAATAGATTGGGATGCATAGATGTTAAAATCTAAATCCAAAGCATTCGGGAGGAGGACTCGCCTGACCCTTTTGGTGACACATCAGTTTTGCCAGGCTAACCAAGAGTGTCGGTACAACCGTGGTCAACTCGGATAACTGGATACCTGCAGATTATGTCCTGGAAAAGACAAATTGGGGCAATAATACACCCAGCACTATACCGCGCAAGGGCACGGAGTCGCATCTGCGGCGGCATCTGCAGCTCTTCCAGCCGTGGTGACCCTTTTGCGCGCATGGGTGACAATTGCTTATCAGGTGGGTGATGGCCGCAACATAGGTACTGAGTTCTTGCATATCTTGTGTTGTCCATACAGTGGACACAGCAGACCAGTGAAGTCACTACCCGAAGATCTGCGACTTTGGCTAGTAAAAAGTCCCACGGAGCCCAAGTCGGATGGAGTCTAGCAAAGTGCCAGGTTGGAGCTGCTGAATACTTGATGATTGTGAGGTTGCCAAAGCGGCTGAAGGTATATTGAGGCCTTGCATGGACGAGACGGATAAGGGAATAAGTGGGTACGATAATGAGATGGTCGAATAGTGAGCGATTCGACCATCTCATTATCGTACCCACTTATTCCCTTATCTGGCTATTGAGAAGATCGCACTGAGAGAGAAATAAAAAGAAGATGATTTATTGGGAGGCTCAACAGACAGCTTATATACTGTACAGAGTATTATCTAGAATGTACTACGAGTAGATAGAACAAGAAATAGCTGAGTAAGAAATGACTAAGTGTTTAGTAAGAAGAATCGGGGAGAAACTCAGGGAGTCGGCGTAAGGCCGAGCCGTGAGAATATGCTGAATAACAACACTGGCCTCCGACATTGCCCGACAGCCGGAACAGTTCGGTGCTATAGAATATACTTAGAGATTGCGACACACAACAAATTGAACAAAATATAGCCCGAGATAACTTTGCTTCACCGAAGTGGCGTTGAGACACAAAAAAAAGATAAAAAAGTGGCACACCTTGAAAAAATAGTGGCGGCAGGTTGAGTTTCGGCGCTCTAATTTTGACGTTGCAAAAAGGGCCTAAAAGTGGCGGCACAAGTCTCGAACACTAAAAAAAGTGGCAGCAGACCGGAATTTGGAAAATATATTTGCGCCGGAATAAATGTGCATTTTGACTTTCATACACAAGTCGATCTGCCGCAACCTTTTTTTTGTGCCAAAAAATCTTTTCTGTGGAAATTCAATCTATTCGCATCAGCAAAGAGACTATGGCGGTCAATCTGCACATTTATTATTTACGAGAATATATCGTGTTTTCGTGAATTTTTCAGGCCATTTGGGTCAACAGAAATATCTTTAGGGACACCAAATGTTTCCATCCTGTCCACACACACAATTTAATTTTTCTCCCACCCCATGGCAGACAAGATGTTTTTGAGGCTCTTGAATGAATATATATTTTAACCTTGAGAGAAACATTTGAATCAATTTTTTAAAACAATTACATAACAAAAATATTTTTCTGTTGCATTGCACATTTTTTTTTTGAGCAACATATTTTTTCTCCTTTGAATAACCTTAACATTACTACATCGTCACACTTTTGATAGCCAAGCAGCCAAGTCACTTGCGTCAGCCAGCTTGTATGGCGGTTAACTTGCACCTTTGATAAAATGGGGTATAAACACCTGTTTTTAGCAAAACATAGCCTGAATTCCCCATGAAAGTTGAAGATACATATTTTTAGGGCTCCAACAAAGTATAGAAAATTTTTCAACTGAATAAAAGCCTTTCTTTCAAAGTTGCAGATAATCCTTGTGTGAAGCATAAAGTTCCACAAATTTTTCAGAATGGTGGCTGTGCCAACCCGCCATCGGGCAGGTCATACAGTGATCAGAGGTCCCAAGAAGGTCCTCAGCATCTATCAATGAGTTGAGCTGATAAACTGTGAAGCCCGCTGCGCGGCATAGCCCGCTATGTAAGGTCAGCGAATGAAGAATGCAACCCATGTTAAAGTCAAGCACAACGAGACGCTAGTCGCATACATTCAGAATCTGAAGTACAATAAGTCGCTTTTGTCGTAGATCCTCTCTGTGACGTTCGCCTTCAAGCAATAAATCTGTGCAATACATCAGAATTATGAACAGCTTTATATAGTCCACGTACCCAGTCGTAGATGTCGCAACCCTTGATTTCAGAACGAGACCTGTGCATGACCACTGCGCACCGCATCAAATCGCCGATCCGAGCACCGAGCATTAGTCCCCGCACGTCCCTGTCGTCGTCTTCCCCATTCCCAGTTTCTTTCTGGTATGCAGTCAGTACTAATTGAGCAGGTTGAAATATCGCTTACCATCTCAGTATAGGCCGAGGTGTTTACCATCACAGTATTATTGTGCGCCCAGGTTCTCTCGGTGAGAATGATCTGCGCATATAACGTTAGGAACAAATATGCGTACAGATATTAACAAGAGACTTTCCCTGCCCGCAAAACTTGTGGCCTAATATTTCGGCTTTCGGTGAACCGAGGACAAGGAGCTGAGAATAAGTCAACAAAGACATTCTACCCATTCGAGGGGGTGGATATCACCTTCTCAGTATCCAGCACTTTGCTCTGCACAATAAGATCATGGCTTCTTCTACAATCGTTAGATCTGTCTGCTCAGGTGGTACCGGGAGGTAGTTGTTATTTGCAGCGGAGAGAGGAGGTACTTTATTAGCTTTGAGATCTGTACAGCATCTACGGCAAACGGCGACCACAGGCTCGGCCGAATCTGGGTCGGATTCGATGGAATGAGGTTCAATGAGTAGCCTCGCATACGGGGAATTTTCCATGGGCATAGGTGGTTCGGGGTATCGAGGGTCGAGCCAAGGTTCCGTTCTTGAATGAGGGCTTGACTGAGGATCTGAATCAATGTCCATTTCAGAGTCACCTGTACCCACATGGTCAGGTCGTCGCAGGAGGTCGAGGTCAAAATCCTCGAAACTCAGAGTCTTTTTATCTGTTACAGGGCAAAGTTCATTGCAGCTGCCGCAGGCGAAAGTGGCCAAATTAGCAGCTGAAATTTCAAGGTTGAAATTACGGACAAGTTTCCGTTTGAGATGGTCGGGTACTACCTGTGGCCACTCTGCACGTAAACATTTTAATTCCTGCCGACGAGCAACAAATGCAGATCCAAGAGAAGTGATGTCCACGTCCGCACCTTTACCTCGATCCAGGCGATGTAAAAATGAAAATAGATGCCTGTGAAGTTTACTGGATGTGTCTGTGGCCGCATATTTTACGCCGTGCATATCCAACAAGCGGCGCAGAGCACGAGAGGTGAGAGCGGGTGCAATTTGACGCATAATGTATATTTGGAGACGCGTAGCAGGGTCATCGACCGATCCGGGTGCAATCAAGGTGTCAGCCTGAGCGATAATCGAGGAGCAGGCAATAGCAGCGAAGGCAGATTCTCGGAGATTGCACAACCCCATACCGATGTGAGTGGCAATGGAGTTGCGTAGTATACTGCAATTCGTCAGGTACGGTCAGGCCGTGCGTGAGGGTTAGAGTGATTAGAGTGCCTTGAGGGAGAACATCTAAGTCGGTGAACAGGTCTTTCGTTGGACAAATGTAGACGTAGTCGGCCAACAGCACTTTCCGAAGTTGATTGAGATGCTATAATAGTCGGGTTCGGGACGGATCGCATAAACCCAGAGATTCGCCCACCAAAATGAAATGTGTATCTGGAAATCGTTCGGCCGACGCGGATAGAAGGGTACTAAAATGTGAAATGACATGGATCGAGGCGAATCAAAAGCGCCGACAGTCTGGGTGCAAAGACATTTATGTTTGGAGGATGTATCCCCAGCGAGTCCGGTACAGGCCCTGGAGACTAAGTGGGATATAACAGCATGACTTGGGATTGGGCCACTTCGAGGCGGGTGCTGAACCTTTAGGTCTAGGCAGGGTCTACACTTTCACAAAATCCCCACTATGCCAACTCTAGGTTCAGTAATTGGAAGTGGTTAAAATAATTGGGTTGGATGAGCACAACATAACGTGTTTTACACACAAAGGGGAATACTCAGGCCAAACTTATGGTAACAACCTTTATTCTCTAATACAGAAATGTTTTGTATGCCAGTGCCCGTTTACAGAGAAGGGGGGAACCTACTCCTTTCAAAATAATAGATAGGTTGCGCAAAAGCCGCACTGGCCGCATGCGGCCCTGTTGTGCATTGTGCAAAGCCGCACGGAAAATTTAAATCTGAGACGTTTCAGTTAACTTTTATGTAGGTATTGAAATAAAAGCTTGCCTGAGGCCAAGGAGAGTTGTAGCAGCCAGGCTCAAACCCCCGCACAGAGACTCCTGTAGCTGAAACTTTTTTTTCGGAATAGCGCGAACAGCAAGGTCCTTGTCCTTGAAATTTGCCATACAGGTTCGGAGAAGCAAGTTTTGAATTTCTTTCTCCCAGCTCTCTGCCGCCGCCTTAGCTTAATTTGGTCAGGGATTCAAGGCAAACCTATATTTTCGACATTTCATTCTGCCGCCATTTTTTTGTCTGAGGCTTGTGCCGCCACTTTTAGGCCTCGTTTAGAACACCAACAATAGTGGCGCCGAAACTCGACTTGCCGCCACTATTTTTTAAAAGATTTTGAAGTGCCGCCACTTTTTTTTGGACACGGCAAACACCAATTTCGTGTAGCAAAGTTAGAACTACTTACCCGTGTCTGGGCCTCTCGCATACTGCTCAACAGTAATCTATGGATGTGGCCTCCAATCTAACTACAACCTCCGTGGCATCGACATCGTCTTCCACACTTCGAGGGATAGGCAGAGGGCTATTGTGGGCTCAGCCAGTCCTATTACTCAATGAGTGCTTTCAAATGGTCCTCAACCTTGTCTTGAATGCTTAGCTAGCTGGGCAGTTCTCATTTCTGTGCGCCTCGGGGCATCTCGGACATTCCAATCGGATGAGTTCTGGGCAATTTTGTCGTTGATTGGACCGGGATATGTATCGGTACATCGTCGTTTACGAATAAGACCACCAGCTGAGTGACCGGGAGATCTGCTGATAGAATCAACCAGTGTATTGTAACGTTTGGGTGGAAGAGGTTAGGTAGCCTAATACGGATATCGGGCATCTCGGGCAGTTCATTTTCGCTGTTTAAGTTGGGTTCGACACCACCCGTGTCATCTCCAATATCAATGTACTCTGATATAATTTCCATTGAATCAATTTTTCGGCAAAAAAAAAAGTGGCGGCAAGTCTAGTTTCGGCGCCACTATTTTTGTGTTCCAAAAAAGGCCTAAAAGTGGTGGCACAAGCCTCTAACACTGAAAAAAGCGGCGGCAGAGCGAAATCTCGAAAATATATTGGCGGCAGATTAAATGTGCATTTTGACCCTCATACACTGCATTCCGTGGCCCCGTCGGCAGAGCCGGCGACATGGGTGGACGTCGGTCGACCTCTGCCGACATGTACCGAAGTGGCGTCGACAGACTCTGTCGACTATGGTCGGCCGAGGTCGACCGACCTCAACCCAGGCAAACAGAACTTGCCGACGTAGGGCCGGAATGCAGTGATACTCGTAAAGTTGAATCAAGATATTGAATGATAAAAATTACTTTCACCTCAGGTTGAATCTAGCATAAGGTCGACAATAGTACAAAGTCTTAAGTCGATGCCGACTCAGGCTGGTCCAAGTCAAACCCAACTCGAACTGCCAGGTTGCGGTCGATAAGCAAAAATGACTAATCTCGGATACTGGTCGGAACACAAAGCAGAAATGACTGCTACCATAAAATGGAATTCAGAGAATATCTTGGGTTCCAGTGATGAAATGGGCTTGTACCCGGGGATTGAAGCAGTTCCTGAGTTCAAAAACGTACCCTGGAAAATGCACTTGATTTATTTCCACGTCTTGCCGCATTTTCTTTGGATTTTATTTCTATGATGACCAATCTGGGATGACTAAATCTTTGTTTGTACATGTGGCAAAAGTGGCCGAAATCCATGTTACCCTGGGTAGCCAAACCTAAAGGTTCAGCAATGACGGGCACCGCGAATCGTTAGGTTCGCGGGACAGGTGATGTGGTGGGATTTCAGCAATTTTATTAAAGCAGACGGCTCTACACAGAAGATATTATGCGAGGGATCAGGTTATAAAAGCAATTGGTCGAGTACGTCGTCGGAGGGCGAGGCGTTGGGCGATACAGCAAGAGAATTGAGAAGAGGACGCCGCGGTCGGCTAGAAATACCTAAATTTTTGCGCAACTAACTTTACCTTTTTGGGTTTGGAAGGAGACGATGCATTCGGGGGACGGGACGGACGAGCAGCAGGTACGGTCGTTGGAAGCGCGACATCTAAAAACAGAGATGCGTGGGGTGCGCGGGATGTAGAATTAAATTTTCAGAGTAAAGTTCAGAGTGCAACGCGAAAGCTACCCCAGTGTACGCGCCGGGATGCGAGAACCTGCGAGGAATTAACGTCGGGCTTAAATATAGGAAGGACAGCACCTACTCGTGGCGGTGGATAATCGGGGATTCGAGGCAGCTGCATAACGAGAGTTAGTACAGACACGGATACAGATGAAAAACTCACCGCGAATCGGAAGAATCCAATCAATAGTCACTGAGTCATGCTCGTCACTGGGGGAAGGCGAGGTGCTGCCTACCGAACGGCGAACTCAATGGATGTGAAAATGGGGCAGAATTGAACGCGAAATACGCGCACCATTTAGAATTGTATGCGTGGGGTCCGAGACGAATCGCCATGCGTCGAATGAACTGTCAATGCGCTAGCCAAGCCCGAGCAAAGAGTCTCGTAGGAAGGCAGCCCAGTCGAGCCTCAAGACGAGGTCCATCGAATTGAGAATCGACTTCGAGCGACAGAGGAAATGATATATAGGGTGATGTTGCCCGGCGACAGTGGTGACGAGAAGAGGATTGGTCCGAGAGGTATCTGGCAGTGAGTCCAGAAAGCGCATAGACAGTGCAGACCGATTAGACGGCTGGAAAGAGACAGACAGCACTTGAGAGCGTTCGACGAAGATGGACATTGTGGACGGAGGTGGGGAGAGGAGCAGGGGAGGGGTGAAAATGCGAAGAGGTTTACAGCTGTTTCCGAAAACATTGAGACAAACTTTTTATTTTGCCAGCGCCGAAAATTTTGATGGCTGCTAAGGATTACCGATCTGGCGTCGGATCAGCTATATTTAGACATCTGCCAGCATCCAAAAATTCTGCGGCGTCCACACAGAATGCAATCTCAATGTGCTCTGCCCGGTAAGTCCAGTTGCAAAAGAGCTGAGGGAAGGCGCATCGGCTGACGCGAAGGGCGGCTAGGCAAAACTGAGCGGAGTGATAAATTCTGGCGCTTCGGCTGTCCTCGGTTAGGCTCGGCAACACCCAAATGGGCAATCCTTAGCCATCAAAATTTTCAGCGCTGCCAGTGGCAAAATAAAAAGTTTGTCTCAATGTTTTCGGAAACAGCTGTAAAGGAGTGAGTAGAAACAGATAGGGAGTGATCTACGTTATGATCAAATGATGGTTGGTGAATGTAACCTTGTATAGATATTCGTATCATAATTTAACCTTTTATAGGTGGCCAACAATTCCTAAATGGGGAACCAAACAGGCTCTAGTTTTGTTTTTGAGATGGGTACAAAAACCCACTATATACATAGCGGGCATGCCTATGAGCAACCTCTTCTACAGCTGAGAGGTGCTCCACAGCTGCTCATAGGCATCAGGTGTTGATGGATTTTGAGAACATCCCATGAGGCTCTGATTGCCCTCCTGTCGCTCCCGATAGCTTCCACCTGCCATTAGCTGGGCTGGCACAGCCACTGTTCTGAAAATCATTGAACTTCATATTTTGCTTGACAACAATAGAGCGTGCAACTTTAAGCAAAATCTTTTTTATTTCGGAAAAAGTTTATATATGTTTTTGAACTTTCTAAAAATACTTTATATTTCAACTTTTTCACGTAAATCAGCAAAGTTGTGACCAAAACTGGATGTTTATACCCTGTTTATTAAAGGTGCAAGTTGACCGCCATATATAAGCTTGTGTCCCAACACCGATTGAATGCCGATGCAGATTGACACAGCCACAGCATTGCCACCTTCCTAAAATAAATAAATATAAAACACGTGAAACATTCAAAAAAACATGCCTCGAAAATGTTCACAAAAATATTTACATTTTCAATCCGAGCCAAAAATATGTGTATAAAAGCTCAAAAAAAATTACCCTTACAGTAAGAATTGAACAGGTAAACATTTTCCTCAAACAAGACTCAATCTTAAAATGTTTTTTTCCCCCGTGGCAAGCAGAAACTATTACATAGGGGTCAGGACCTCCGAAGACATTCCTGTTGACCCAAATGGCCTGAAAAATTCACGTAAACACGATATATTCTCGTAAAATATTAAATGTGCAGATTGACCGCCATAAGAGACTGCTATGAGGGTCAAAATGCACATTTATTCCGGCGCAAATATATTTTCCAAATTTCGGTCTGCTGCCACTTTTTTTAGTGTTCGAAGCTTGTGCCGCCACTTTTAGGCCCTTTTTGCATGGCTAAGTGGCCATATTTACAAAGGAGCTAGGGCTGAAGTGGCGCGGGATTTGGTGGGAGAGAATGATGGACATTGCATCATCGCGCGTTGGAGGCGGGGAGGTGGTTTGCTGCGATTAAAAACGGTCAAAGCGCGAAATATTGATGGGATTTTGAGATAGAAAAAGATGTTCCGGCTGCAATACCTGGAGTAAAAATATGATTTGTATGTCATCGTGGAGGGCCGAATGAGAGCATCTCGGACAAAAAAGGTTTCGGTGTTTGTTTGTGAACAGTACATCAGATTTCGGCATACAGTATACTTTGGATCTTCAGACAACCGGTACTTTGTGAGCTGTAGGGCCTTCAATAATTCTGCGCTTGGTCTAAAATTTGTATGGGTAGCGGTTATCAATAGTAGGATTGAGTTGAGGTTGAGATCTTGGGCTGAAAGGGACGGGTAAATACCAAGTTGGTGGCATCAACGCGTAGGCTGACACGTCTGTTGCACCTGCCACTTTGATTTTTTTTCTGGATTTCGTGCATGCAGGGTGGGGGAGGGGAGGGGAGGTTGAAAGGGCCGTGGAGGGAGTACAAGGATCCTAAGACAATTTCAGAATATTTGGAGGGGAGGTTTGGAATGGGTGGTGCAATGCCCCCCCCCTCGCGGGATTGATAATTATTCCTAGGGTGGCGGCTGACGGCGGTACAGTCGTGAGGGAGTTATGTGATGGTCCACTAGAAAAAATCTGTGGAGCTGTGGAGACAGAATTCTGCGCTGCCAAATGAGCCACACGCCCTGAGCTACCTTGCAGAAATGTATTCAACATTTTTTGGGAAGAATGTCGCGAAAGAGAGCGGGGCAGAGGAAGTAGAGATAGGACCTTCGTTCTTGAGCTTCATATCCACTGTTCATTAGTCGCGTTGGTAACTGCTACGCTGCGCCGCTCCCAAACCGCGTCACTTGAAGCCACCCAGTCCCAGGTGCTTCTATCTTTCTCTCCGTCGCACTATACACACCGCAAGATTCTAGTGGCTTTGGGCCCATTGGCCCCTATTCTAATGGAACGTGGCACCACATTCTGGGATTAAATCGTTAGGTGAACAACAAGCAGGGAAGAGACGAGCGAGCGGATGGGAGTGTGGTTGACGCGTATATCGTGAGGATCGTGACACTTGTAACAAACGCTATAAAGTATTCGGTAGCCATTATACCAGACGCTTGATGTTGGCGCTCAACCAATCCAGTCCCTCATAAAGAACGTCGCCGGACGTCGCACACGTGGCCTTGGGGGAGAAAACGGATTCACGTGGGCGCTTAGACGGCGGCGTAGAGCGCTTACCTGAATGTACCAAGTCCGCTGCCTCAGACCGTGAAGGCCGAGTTTGTCGGTAATCTCCGCAGCGTTCATCGCATTCGGCAAGTCCTGCTTGTTCGCGAAAACGAGGAGGAGGGCATCGCGGAGTTCGTCTTCGTTGAGCATCCGCTGCAGCTCTTCGCGGGCCTCAGACACACGTTCCCGATCATTAGAATCGACGACGAAGATGATGCCCTGTATGTTCTGGAAGTCTTTTCGAGGTGTAAGGCCAGCAAAGGGGCGAGAAAAAAAAAATAGAACAAACAATGATTCCACAGACGACGAATCTTGTCCTGACACCGACGTCCCAAACGGTGAAGGAAATGTTCTTGTACTCGACAGTCTCGACGTTGAAACCTGATTGAATGCGTTGAAGCAACTGCGGGAGGCGAGACGACGTGGACTCACCGATCGTTGGAATTGTGGTGACGATCTCTCCCAGCTTCAGCTTGTACAGGATGGTGGTCTTACCAGCGGCATCGAGACCGAGCTTATAGAAAGGAGGATCGTATTGCGTACACAACACATGAGACGTGATATCATTCATACCATAAGAATTCCCATCGAGCCCCGCAATGTTAGAAAGATACGGAACAAAACACCTAGAAGTACACACGCATTTCCTTTTTGCCCAAAAGGCCGGAGAGCAGACGAGACACGGAAAGGCCCATGATGGAAGAGTGAGTGAAGGAAGATGTGGAAGACAGAGAGCAAATGCTGTGAGCTTGTTTGCAAGTTGAGTCCTTTCCGTTCCGTTGAGTATCCCGTTCTGTTCCGTAAATCCCTTCTGACCAAATGCGAGCGAGCGAGAAAAGAGAGAGAGAAAGTCCACAGAGGTAAGATCTGGGCAAGGTGTATATTGTTTTTCCTACTACATTTTGCAAGACTTTTATACCCCTACTGTTTGTAGCTGTTAAATAATACACTAATTATGCAGTCCTAGTACTGAAACACTTGGTCTCCAGGTTTCAGTGCGCCAATAGGCCATGTTCTCCCCGTTTCTTGAGTACTTTACAGCCCGTAGCCACGTTTTGACTCGTCTCCCTGGTTATTCCCATGGTAGCAGTGGCTGTGGTAGCTTCCACACACCTCCTACTCCCAAAGGCTATGCATCGACGCGTTAAATCGCATTGCAACCTCACAACCGTGGCGTCCGAGACGCGTTTGATCCCAAAACACGAGAACTGCCTTTCCCGGCAGTTGATCCCCGCATACCCCACCATCGACTGCTCTGTTTCAGCGTACAGGTGAATGGCACCTGTACCTCCTCTTTACTTTGTTTTGCTAACACGTAGTCCATTGTTTCCAGGCCTTCCAGCCTCATTATTCAGACTGCCAAATATTTTGGGTAAGTCCCTTGTTTTGTCCTTCTTTCGACATCCCATCCCTCTGTAACACGTATCCCACGTGTTTTCACGGGCGCAAAATTGCCCCGCTCATCACTGCCAGAGATTAACCCTCGAACAAGCCACCATAGAGAGAGAAACATCCGGACAGGTACTTGTCTGGAGCCTTTCCGGAATGCATAAGATTTCAGTTTTGTGAACACTGATGGAAAAAAAAGCGGGGAAACTTGGGAAACTCACCTACGGCTCAATCCCGAGTTGAATGGGTGTCCCTCAGAATTTCGGTGTTAAAGGTAATCAGGAGGGTGCGGCCCAACCTATCGAGCCGATACTACCCTGAATGCGTCCTGAGCCTGCAAGGAAGGAGATAAGTTCACCTCAACTTTCGGCGGAACGCAGTTGACATCATCGATCATCGATGACTGCCTTCAGTTTGAGTACCTGGTGAAGCCTGAAGATGAAGGATCGGAGAGCCTGCGGCGGGAGAAATGCCACTGAGGATGCTCTTGCGGGAGGATGGTTGCGATGAGGGAGGAAATCCTGTTGTTCAAAAAAAAAAAGTGGCTGCAGCAGCAAGGCTCGATCCCGAGTCGGACGGGCGTCCCCTGAGAAATCTTGGCCTTCTACCTATGGAGTGGGGGTGCGGTCCCACCGCTATTGAGCCGATGCAAAACCGAATCTGTCCCTCAATTTGTTCCCTTGGAATTCGGATCAATGATACCCAGAAAGCGAGAGATTCACACCAGCATTGCTAAATAAGTACGCGAACAGATGAAATCTGAAAGAGGAAAATCAAATTAGTCAAGAACGCTTCAGGGGAATGAAGGAGAAAAAGACATGAAGTACAAATTTAAGGCTCGATCCCAAGTCGAACGGGTGTCCCTGCATTAAGTACATGGCTCCGACGGACAATTGAAGCAGGTGTGCTATCGAGCCGATACTACACCGAATCTGTCCTTGAATGAGGGGGTATTTTAATTCGACGAGGCACCCACCAAGCACGAGCACGATTAGTGCTCAGAATAGAAGGAGAGGTAGACCCGCGCAGTCGAGGGAAGATCTGATACTGCATAGAAGAAAATTATTACGTAAGAAAAAAAGAATTACCCCTCCAGTTTTCTGAGACTCGATCCCGAATCGAACGGGTGTGGCTGCCTTACTTTAAGTGGCTCATATCGCAACTGAAGCAGCTGCGGTCCAACCGCCATCGAACTGTTCCTGTCCTACATCTGTCCTCGCACAATAAATCAATTGTAATCCTACCCTGAATTTGTCTTCGTCCTCGTACTGAGTTGGTGAGTTTCATTCTAAGAGCCTGAGGTGCAGCTGGCCTCCAAGCATGACACCGCTCCCGAAGAAAATTCAGGCCGCAAAATAGAGAGAGAGAGCTATTGAGGCAAGGAACCATGGCCTGCTATGCATAAAAAGGAAATTACAATAGTAAGCTGCGGTGAAAAAGATAACTGTCCCTGCGAATGGCTCGATCCCGAGTTGAACGGGTGTCCCTGCATTATTTTCGGTAGGCGAGTCTTTTGACAATTGAAGCAGGTACGGTCCCACCGCTATCGAGCCGTTAATACAGTAAATCTGTCCTTCGTTAGCTGCAGAAAATATGGACCTAAAGCCACACCTAGAGCACTGGACCACCTTTGAGCTTTGCTGAGTCCTGATGTAATTCTTTTTTCATTGAAGCATATAACTTCAAACAAGCAGATTTAATTCCGGGACCCAGAGTCGCACGCGCTTTCAAGGAAATATGTCCTGCAATGCATAAAATTTAGTGCGTCGTCTCAGTGTCCTCCGATCAAAATACGGTCCGAATCCACCGCGTCACACCCCGTGGCCCATCACATCAAACCTCCTTCTCTCCGCGCCTCGCGCACCGAACTCCTCCAATGGCTAAACGAGCTCCTCCCTATAGTTATCTTTCTACGTCGCTCTCATCCCTCGGATATTGATGTGATATATTTGGCAAGCTCCGCGACATCGAGATCCTCGTGCAGCGAAAGACGGAGGCGCTCGAGGCGGCGGGCCCGGCCGACGCTGCGGGAGAATCTTTATAGTACGGAGGTGCGTGGGTGTGCTCTGTGTGTTTCTTCTGGAATCTTCCGTGCCCTTGTTTCTTCTGTTTTGGTTTTGTATCTCGTTCTGGGATCCGCCCTTCTGCATTCCAGTTCATTCCCCGCACGCCGATCTTGCGAGCCTGCTTTCGCGCGGGCTGGGCTTGTTCCATGGCCATGGGCTTCCAGGGCTTTCGATCGCATTCTATCCACGCGTCATCGACCTCGCTTTATCGGGCCTCTGCGGCGGGATGGATGCGCTGCGCCGGTCCTTGGCCTTGCCCACTGCACGCTGGGCCCGGCGATGTCTGCGTTCATCACGTTGGGATCGCGGCCGGATGCGATTCGATACGCCGTGCGCGCGCTGCGCCCCGACCCCACGAGCCTGGCTCCCACGATGGTCCGTGGCGCACGCACATCACGGGGATCGGACCTGCGGGTATTGCGCGCGATGGTACGACCTGCTTGCATGCTGACTGCGCTGTCACTGGCGCGGGCCAGAGGTGCGGATGCCGATGGGCGCTGATTGGCATCGCAGCGGTGCACGCGCTGTGCGTCGTGGTTCTATACCGGGGCTCCATGACGGTGATGTAGGTCCCAGTGCGCACTGCGCATCCTCCCGTATCGCACGCTGGTCTACTGTCAGATCGACTGGATCGACGGCGGACACGCGGGGGGGATATCGATGGGCTCGCTCTTTGCCTTGGCTTGCATTTGTTTCCACTTTTCCCTTTCAAGCGCCCATCCCTCTTCATCCCTTCCTCGCTCTTCATCCCTCATTCCGTCCCCTCCTTCTCTTTATCTCTAACCATTTCTTCCTGGATTCTAATTTTCTTTCTCCCGTGTTTCCTAAGGCCAAGGTCCCCGACGGCGCGGGGCAGGGGTTGGACGAGGAGGAGACGTTTTAGGTTCGTTGGGGTTGGGTCTTTTTTGGGTGCCTTCTTCGTATCGATCTTCGTTCCGGTGTTTGCTTGCTTTGTTTCTATCCTCAGGCTATGTTCCCTTTCTTTTCTCTTTTTTCTGGTTCTCTCTGCTCGACTTGGACGTCGAGGAGATCTCGATCTCGACCTGTGTAATTCTATTCCCCGTATTTCGGTGCTCGCGTGCACACATACAATACGTGGCTCTGGTTCTAGTTCTGCGGTGCGGGATCATTTCATCCATCTGGCTCGTCGCCCGCGGCCGCTGGCCATTTTTCTCGTCCACCTCCCTGATCCAGTGTTTTCTCCGATTCTATTATTTTTATTTTTATTGCTTCTGCTTGTATCTTCTACTTCTCCTTCTACTTTATTGATCTCTGTGCGCTCTGGCACATTCTACAGACGTCTTTTCGTTCTTCCCTTTTTCATATTTCCATTCCCCTGCCCGCCGATCCTGCGAGGACGCTCTCGGTCGCGTTGATTCCATCGGCCTCGATCGCCTTCCATCGATTCGCCCATGCACTCGCACTTGCTCGCGGGCAATGCGGGTATCGTAGAAGAACTAGCCCTCTGATCACACCACGTACGACTCGACGTGCTTGCTGTAGCGCCGTTCGGCATCCATGACCGCTGAACTATCCTCTCAACCCACGTCTTTATCACTCGACCTATACCCTCGTCTCCTTCCTCCCTTCACATTGTTTCTATTCTAAAATCTACCGGCCACCAACCCGATTCAAGAACCCGCCTCCCGGGCATTCTGCCCTACCACGACGGAGAGATGATTGTTCAAGGCGGATTTCGGGTCGGTTGGACCATTCTGTTCTGCCCAGTAGACGCTCTCCCCGTGCGGTGCCGACTTTGTCCAGGGTAAAACAAAATTAGTTTGCTTCAAGCCGTTCCGATCAACAACCTCGCTAACATCAGAGGGTTTGACATGGATAGCGGGATCGAAGGATGTGAGGGTTTTCATAGTGAACTCGCCGCCGGGCGGAGTTGACCAGAATAGAGTAGTGAGACAGCTCCACACCGAGGCGTCGAAAGGGTGCGAGAGGTCGAAATAAGGACGTAACTGACAAAGAATTTCGGTGGTATAAGGCATACGTGCCTGGCGCTTTGAAGATGGGGGGTTAATCGGTCTGCGGCCCGAAGTAGCGCTTCCAGTTCAGGCTCGTTCATCGACCATGGCACTCCATGCAAAGTGTGCCATGCACGGACAACTGAGATGTAATTTGAGATGGTTGACCCGGAAAAAAACCCTGCGAGTTCGGAAATGAAAGCCGCGACCAATGTTGGGCTGGCAGGGGCGCGTGCCGCCTCTGGAACAGTTTTGTAGTCGCAGAAGACATGCCAGGAGAATAGACCAGAGCCGTAAGTGTCCGTTGTGCCTTCGGCCCAAGCATGCGCGAGAACGTTAAAAATGCGCACTAGTTCCCCATCTGCCATCGGAAGACCGGAACCAACGGAGGAACGGCCTGCCAGCGGCCGCCAGAGCCGAAGGCGATCTCTGGCCAGAACATGTGGACGAAGAGGGGATGGTTTTGGTGTGAGACTTGGTTTGTATGGATGTCCGCGTGGAGAACTTGAGATCGACATGGTTGCGTCAACACGATGTCCACCAGTCGAATTGATCTCGGAAGAGGTCGTCGGCGCGGGCATCAAACCGTGAATTTGCAGCGGTAATCGGCGGCGCTGGCTTTCAGCGTCTGATGCCGTTCTCGGCGTGTGTCCATGGGGCGTCAAAGTCAATGATGTGATTTGAGAGGGAAGAGGGGATGTTAACGGGGGGTAAGAGAAGCGAACACGACGGATATCTCCCGCGCGAGGGACCGTCAGCGGGGTTTGAGCCGGTTGGAACATATCTTTTTGTTCTCGTTTGATTGGCTCAGAAATTAGGGAATTACCAACGACTCGCCGTGAATGAATGTAGTAATTCGAGTCTGGAAGGAATTGGTGGATCCTCCGGAAAACTGCATTGGTTTCGCGATTGCGGCTGCGGTAGTTCCACCAACCCTCAACAAGTCCGGGAGTGGCCGGTGGCGCACTGGTTGAACCAATAATGGCGTAAGTGAGAAGCTCGAAACCGACGGCCTCAGCCCAGCCGATGTCGCGATCTCCGTTATCCCACCCCGGCAAGAGGCGCCATGCGCGCCAGTGGCCCCGGATGACGATCGCAATTCCGGTACCTGAACTGGCGAAAATGCGGCGCACTCAAAGACCTCACATGGTCCTGCTATGGGACGAGAAAGGATGGAGCGGGATAGGGTTGACTCCACCGACAGAGGTCGTCTGAAGTTCCGACAGGTGGGGTACGCGGCTTGTGAGGACTGTCGTGGAAGATCCCCAGCATGGCTTCCAAGTTGGTGAGGTAAGCGCGGCCCATTGGGATAATGAGTGCTGTATGGATAAGCTTCCCGCACAGTTCCTTGACCACGCCTGTTAATTTATCCCCCCGGACTGGTTTTGTGCGACGGGCCAACATTATAACGGAATTCCACCCCGGGAACGCCTCCGGTGTGTATGTAATTTTGAACTCCCCGACTCCTAATATTCTTCCAAGGCCACCCCGCGCCATCCCGCAATCTCATTGAGTAACATTGGTATGATCAGCTGAAATTTTCGATAGCCAATTCTGCGCGGACAATTTCAACGGCGACGGCAACGCCAAGCCCAGTGACGGCAAGTGAATGATGACATCAAACGATGCCAAGGACCCTAAAAGTATCGCCGAGGACCATGCAGTGCTCTAAGGGCATTTGGAGTAGTAGGAGAGAGGCTCTGGGACATCTGGTTACAGTGGGAGAGATGAGTGTAAAAGGACACCAGCACAAGGCAACCCGACAATTACGAGTTTTAAAATTTATTTTAAACTCGTTTTTACTCCATTTGTCCGCCAAAGTGAGGGTGTTTTGTGTCGATGACGTAGAGGCTTCGTGTTGGTTTTACTTCCGTTATAGGTAATTTTGGTCGCCTAATGGGGTGAACTCCGTCCTAATGTGGAAATTTGGTCAAAGCTATTAGGTGTTCTCTTTAGCTTTTGAGCATGATTGTCCGGTTATCTGAATTGCCGGTAAACATGGTAACTGGCAACGTAACTGGAGATTTGGCGCATACAGTGATAACACACCGGATACTATGCTGCCAGCGGCCTTGTTATCTGCCTTTTCTCCAACTTGGTTGTTCGCAATGTTCTTTTTTGTTGTTTTTCATTTCCTTCTGGAGTTTGCTCTTCCGTTTCGTTTGTAACATAATATTCGCATCACCCGGATAAGTACAGCAGATCCATACGGGTCTGGAGAAAATGACGGCGCAGCGCCTGGCTGACGGTGCGTGGCTACCAATGGCTATGTGACCAGAAGTTGACTCGAACCCTCACTAGAACCACTGAGTCTTAAATCCTTTGAAATCTGTATCTTCAATGTTGTGGTTCTTATCACCAATACGAGGTGGGCCAGCCAACATTTGCAAACCCTATTTTTCCGGGTGCCAAGTTGGATCATGCCTGTACTTCTATGTATCCTGCAGACTTGTAGGATACCAAGGACACAGAAATACGGATTAAAAACATTTTTCTATGTCTTCAGACACAAGATTTATTTCTGCTTGCCGCGCCGATACCACATCGGCTTCTACCTCAATCCACGCTGCTGCCTCAGTGCGCGTCATAGCCGCCTCAATCAATTCCAACATCGCATCAGTGCCGCCCAATCCCTGTGTAATGGTTCAAAATTGAACGCTGGATAGATTGTTTTGTGTGCTCGCTTATTGCCGCGCAACAATGAAACACACTGCGCGATTTCTAGCTGTTGTTACTAATTGATTTCGCCAACGTGTTCTATCCTACACATGTGATCGGGGAATATCACTGAATCGGCATGGATGCACAGATTTTCTTAAGTTGGTTTTGTGTCTTGTGGCGGTCTACAATGGCAGGCTGCCTGACCTTGAATCTTTAACGACATAAGTGTCGTCAATTCAAACCGGAATATTGTTATGAATATAGGGCTTCGAATTAGAATGCACGGCAACTCTACAATGTTGCCGCACGCATCATATTGAACCGTCCAATAAAAGATCAGACGCAAACTTGAAGCAGCTCTCATTTTCTGGTTGCTATTAACCGAAGTTGGATGCAATGATTCAATAGCAAGACTTCAGCACGATGGCATTGTAACAATAAAATACATGCTGGAATTTCCGAGATCCCGAATGAGCCAGAGCTGCTCTGATCCTGGAACGAATATCCACCAACAATTTCACTCTCTGCATGACAGAGGAAGAGTCCCTCATGGGCCAACCCCCCACACTCTGCCACAGCAATACTACAGCCATAGAATCCTCGTTCCCTCGTAGGCAGTGCCGCCTCAGTGCGCAAAATTTTCAACTCAATTTTCCTGGACAGTTCACGGTTGATTCAAAGCTCGGGTCGGATTGCAGTATCTCTGAGTAATCATTGATGCCTGGTTTCGATTCAAATTAATTTGGAATGCCGCCACCCTGTAACTGTGTTTTATGAACCTGAACGATCCCCCAGATTTGGACTAAAATAGATGTTGGTTATATGACTAGTTTTCAACTCTATAATCTCTCAACGGGAACCGATCCCGCTTTGTGAGTCAGATACGAGAAACATCTTCACTCTATCGCAGTGACTTGAGCCATCAGAGTGGTATTGTACTGCAGAACATTTTTACTTTCCCGTGAGGTTTATTCTATCAAATCGAACTCGTGGTCCTTGAGTGTCTGGAACGATGACGGTGCGTCCCATGGTTACCTTCTCTTCTGTTCCGGCTGATTGACTTTGTTCAATTTTTGCCTGCTCGTATGACTCAAATTATTCGCCTGGAAACTCCTGAGTTGAAAAGTAAAATGACTCTGCGCTGGGGTGCATGCTCTGCTCATCCAATATAATCTTTTATCGCTCATTCCATTTGAGTATGTGCGACGAAATCAAGGGACTTGACCCTCTGTTGTAGTGAATTGCATCAGTGAGCTGGCAGAATTGTAAATTTGTTGCTAGTGTGGGAAGGCTGGCAGTTATGATGCAGGACAGGCTATGAAATTTGTACAGGGGCACACATCCATGGTAATCTTTCCACTAAGCCCAGCTCCGAGTGAATAGATCACAAATATCGCATGCATGAAGAATCTTTAGCCCACGTATCTTAATCCAAGTTTCAACCGTGAGAGAAACATGTTCCAATTGACGCATCTTGTCGCCGATGGAGATATTTCATCCGACTCGTCATCCACAACTCCCGGAATTAATCCATGGATGTCGGACTGTGCAGGGACGTTTTCCCATTGAGCTGACAACTATTGTGGAACGGTAGCTTCTGTATGGGATGGTCCTCGTCACATTGACGCCTTCAATTGTACTTTGAGCTGCGATCCCTTTCAAATCTTCATCCCCCAGTGGAGTTTAAGGGTTCGTGGTCAATGTAGCATCGGAGCCGGGAGCGTAATTTCCGAGCCCTCCTACTCAAGAGCAGTTTCGGGAGTGGCCCGGTGGTTAGAGCTTTGACACTGTGACACTGCAAGATTAAGAACGAATCCAGAGGGATCGTTTAGCAGTAGCTTTCCCGCTACCTACAGTAAGACTCCTTTAGGTAAGTGCTTTAGGAGAACCTTATTTTCAGGCCCTGCAGTAAATCCCATTTTGGTTCTTTTCTCCTGCGTAAGTATGGATGCTCTCTGCTAAAACCCCTCGGCTTGTTGACCCATGAGCAAGTCAATACCAACAGATGATCGTAATCCTGCTGATATAGCCTCCGATACCTCCGGTTGCTGCAATTGTCTGCAAATGAACCAAATGTTGTCTATTCAAAATTCCATACATCTCTTTGAATTCTGAATCCGAGTATGTATATATCTCCCTGATGACATTCATATCCTTGTTGCATATTTGTCAATGTCTGACTCCAAGCTAGCTCTGTCAACAGCTTGACCTTTTGTTGTTTCAACAAGTTTCAAATTTCAAGTAGAAAGTCAACTGCCAAAAAATATGATACAATTTATTTATTAGTTTACCCTGCCTGCGGCCCAATGCGAGCTGGTTGACGCGGCAGCGTCGACCGAGCGAGCTTTGGGCCGTCCAGAAATTCTGCTGGGAATCAAGGAGCTAAATATTTGTGGTAGCGGGCCGTGCCGCTTGTCGGCCTTACCCGCTTTATTCTTTGAACTTGTCTCTGCAATCTAGCTCTGAATCCAGGAAATGAGACTTCCCTAAGTTCTCTTGGTCTGTCAGATCAAAACTGGTTTTCTTTATCGATATCCAAGCTTGGGTTGTCGCTCACATTATTTTGTTGAATGTTCGGGTGTTAAGGTCGCCGCTAAAGTCCGGTTGCTTTCTGACAATTCTTTGTTGAGTGAGAATCCAAGTACCTCCTGGACGCCTGTTTTGAAGGAGATATTGCCGTATGCCGACTTCGGTTATTCTCAGCAAGCAAAAGTTTTGCCGTCATGCTAGTCTCTCTAGACAGACTAACACTCGTAACCTCGTATACTAGTCTGTTAGTTACCGCGTCTGATAAGCGGCGTCCAGCCTTATCAGCAATTGATGGCCAATGCACGACCAAACAACTCATTTATTTCACGCGTCTGTGCTCTATTCGGCGTGACTTCTATGGTTGGCGGTTCAGTGAAGGGTCTCTGAAATCCTGCCGGCGTCGACCAGTATTTTCTTTTCGATTCGCAGATCGTCACCTACTTTCTGGATGCGTACAGCCTGGAAGATACGCAGTAGCTCAACTGGAATTGATTTACAACGCGCGTCAGTTGGTACCTTTGATTTTCCACACCCACACCACCGTCGCCGTGCGTAATCTGTACCAGACGCAAGCCGATACTTTCCGAAGTTGTGGGAAAGGCGACTTGGATTCAACAATCGGCCATCCTACCATGGTGTTCCTCTGTAGATCCCCCCCTGCAGGGAACACGTGAACGATATGCTGCTCTTCCGCTGTAAGTCTTCTAATAGTCGTGTACTCGGTGTCAAAGCCCACAGGCCCGGACTGGATGTTGCGTAGCCCGTTGTTGGCCTAGGTTTTGGACGTGACATCTTAGACGGTGTGTGGTCGGGAAGGGCTGGGTGTCGTGTGGTGAGTTGCCTCCAGTTGTGTGCCGAATTCCTTAGCCTAGCCTCCCTCTTTATAAATGAATCTGTGCAGCTCCCACAATATCAGCCTTCGACCGGAATATTGATAATGTCTTACGCACGGCGATATGATACGGCGACCGTGCTCTTGCTCATGACCGACATGGTTCGTGGATGGTCTATAGTATACCATAGGCTGTAGGTGGACTATGGATATTTGTGATTGCATTTAATTCTAAATTTAAAAAGAACCAAACTCGTTATGCCATGCGCATGCAATGGCCCTCAAGCCCAAGTTCACTGCCCAGTCCCATCCTCCGACGCGATGCCCAACTTTGTTCTGTCCCACCTAAGGTATGTTCAGATGTGAAATGGAGCACACGCCAAGTCTACCTACAGAACGAGGGCAAACTTCGCTCGATTTTGGTGTGTTTCTTCCCGCTCCCTTCCCTCTCTATGTTCTATATCCTTTCCCCCCTTGCTTCATACGTTCTCTCGCTCTCGAATCTCTTGATTCCCCTCCCAATGCATGTACTGACGTCCTCGCTAGGCATCCTACCCACGCGCGCACCCCATCCGCACCAAGAAGACATCGTCTAGTCCGCTATCTCCCGCCATCCCACCCCGCATACGCCTGCCACGCACCAACCGCTCTGCATTCGCGCCCTCGGTCCCCGCCGCGCTGCAGCACAGCCTGTTCCATGTGTCGCGACTTACTAGCCCACTGCCGCGTCCACCGAATACAGCACCAGAACACCCGCGCTTAATGCACCATGCGACTACGCACCAGCTCCACACCGTGCCGGATGTACTGCACGCCTGCGACATCACCCCAAACGCGCTATGTCGTTCTTGACGCTGTGCCACACCCACACGCCCGACAGCATACTGGCGTACAGCTTGGCCCACTAGCCACACGCACAGCATGCAGCGCTGGCGCTCCTGCCGCGCTCCTGCTTGTAGACGCCGCTTCCGTCGCGTCCCCGCGTCGAGCCGGTTCGTGGCGCAAGCGTCGAGGCCGCGCTGAGGTCGATACTGTGGAAGATGTGCGCGAACTTCCACAGGTCCGTCGTGTTCCCCGCGCTGCCCACGAGTGCGTCGTTCGCATAGAGCGTGAAGAGGTCGTCCGCGGTGGCCAACGGCGGCGTCTGGCCAGGCGACGGCACCAAGATCCCCACCGCGGACATGAATGCGTTCGTGAGTGCCGCGGGCACGACGGTCGCGTTCTTCCCGATCCACGCGCTCCGGCCCAGCTCGGTGCGCGAGGAAGCCCGTGCCGAAGTTAGATGGGGCTGATCGCGGAGATCTCGATGCCGAGCGGGGTGGTTTGGTTCTCTACGAGGAGCAAGGAAAGCGTTACTGCTGTCGTGGATGAGTCTGCGGACTGGGAACGCACCTTGCACTGGGAGGAGGCGGGTGTGAGATCTCGGAGCGGTCGTCAGGTGCTAAACGCCTTACGTCTAGGCGCTAAGAATGCCGTTGGGGTTCTGTCGGCGTTGTAAATCGCCGATGGATGATGCAGCCACGCTGCTAGCCAATCGATGGCGCTAAGCAGGCCCTCGGTCGCTTCCTTGTAAATGCTTGTCACCTAACATCTATCAGACGTTGCTGTCAAGGCTCATGTCCCATTATGTTTGGAGAACGACGGAGTTCAAGTTGGGCCGTGGGTACGAAAATAGGGTCCAGAACTGCGGCCGTTTAGTCGATAGACTGACTATCAAGATTGTTTGATGTAAAATGATTTCTGGTTCCATGAAGGCAAGCTGGCAGTCAGATTGAAATTCTGAAGAAGTAGTACGCTGCGTATTTGAAGCGCGAATCTCATGAGCATATGGGCTCGCCAAACGGTAAGAAAGTAGCCGCAGGGCAGGTGTTCTACTTGATTAAAAAAAGCTCGTTAATTACTAATTCTTTGTGCTACAAAGGGTCCTGGAAGGGAGGATAAAGATTCTGAAGAGGCAGTACGATGCGCGTTTCGAATTCGAGTCGACTCCGCATGGTCCCGAGGGAAACGGATGTGATTTCGGGACAGGGCGAGTGTTCTAAGCAGAACGATCAGAAAATGCTCAAAAAGGAAAAAAAAAAAAAAAGGGCTCGCGGTAGCTCGCGGTCTAAGTTCTGATCGCTGATGCAGTTAACAGCTTTCTTCGAGTTATATTAAACTAGCGCCTGAAGCCTCATGCCATGGAGGAATGGTGAAAGATTCGATCTACGCTTTCGAGTGCCAGGATACTGGGATACGATGGCCGACGATGACACCATAAATGTAGTTCTGTCCGAAACAGGTCTCACAAAGACAGGGATAACGTTCCATGATGGCTGGCAGTGGCATTAAACCGTTTCATCTCTTACCACCTCACAGGACCTTACCCAAAAGCGCACATCACGAGCGTCGGTAAACGGTGAGGAAATGAGCTCAGGAGTCAGGAGCATGCAGAAGGAGCGTATATTATTCCGCCGTGAATGATTGCTATTCTCTGCATGGCTGTGTATGGATAAAAACCAAGATAGGAACCTGGATCAGCGAGCCTGCAGCTAGGTCAGGGTTTAGGGTTCGGGCGTGCAAAAAGGGTTTAGTTAATTTGGTCTTCGTCAGTTGATTCTTTATGCCAGTAGTGTGCAAGGTAAGTCATAGTTCGATCGGTCTAATTAGATCCCGGCCCGAGAAGAACGCCGGCATGCGTCATCCACATTAGAAAGGATCCCGGCCGGCCTCCCCACTGTTCCCACGTACTTTACAGCTCTTCTGCACCCCCTCGTCGAATATCCACGTCACACCTTTGATGGGGTAAAAAAATCACGCTTACCTGTGCTCTCGCCTACCTCTTCGGCCGAAGGCTCGTTTGCTTTGCGCCTACTCTATTGCTGAAAGCCTGAAACGTCGGCGCGCTCTCCGTCGCCACGTACCATCCCGCCAAAATGGCCCGACTATTAGAACAAGATACAGAACTTGCTGGTTCCTCTTTCCCCTCACATGTTGACCTCAAATGAATTTATCTGTGATACTGCGAACTTTCTGCATCTTTTTTGCTTTTTTTCCGATTGAGTGCTATCCATGCTGCCCTCGGAATCTGCCGCCTGGCCTCACCAAACGCAGAAAATCCCGAGCCATTTCCGGGCTACGTAAATTTCAAGGCTCTTGCATTTCGCTTCGCGCTGGCCTATTTGTTTCATTTATTGCCGTCCCTTGGGCTCACTTTCTGGCTGAATGAACGCTTGACTGTACAGTTATCTCACCCATCTCTTGTGTTGTTGAATAAAATGACCTCCTTCTACGAAGTTGGCCCGTATTTTTCGCAATTTTCCTCTTCGAGTGCCTGTCTGTGGTCTGCTAGAAGCTCCGACACTCCCCATCCAAACGGGGTGAATTCCCGAGCCATTTCTCGAGTCATTCCCCGAGCCAGTCAGGTATTGTTTCATGGATCTTCATTTTTCTTTCGATTGGGTGCCTATACAATTAGTTAATGCTCGAGGTTGCCGTCGAGCTGATCTCTTGGCTTGGAAACACCCGCTTTGAGGGCACACTACCAACGGACCGCCTATTCGGTGGACTCTGCTCCTCATAATCGACTCATGTCCGACTCAGACACCTCTACAGTTGATATTGCACCTCGGCTGCGGGCTCTTGAGGAGGCATCGCGCAGCCATGACACTCTTCATGTACCACCAGCTGTTCAAGAAGCTCTGGAATTGCTCCTGGCTTACATCGCCGAGGTCGACCGCAACTATATTGACCCCGATGGCCCCCTTCCGAGAATGATTACCCCTCCACCTGATCGACCACTTCAGCCCAATGTCCAGTACAATGTCAAAATGAATACACGGACTACCCTCGAGAAACTCTACATCCATGATTCTGACGCGCTCATTGAATTCCCGGAAACAAGTGCAACGGGCTCAGTCGGACATCTCTTCCGCATGAAGACCGACTCTTCGTGGTTCAATCCGACTCGCAATTTCGTGTACTCTCAGGGAGAGCCCCGTGGATCTACTGGGAAGAAACGGGTGTCCTGCGACATTCTCGTGGATGCTAATGGCATCAAGGTAGCGTGTAAAGAGTCACATTTGACTTGTACGTAGATAGATCAATATAATATCAATTTGGCCTTATTCATCCCCTAGGCCAAGGAAGCAAAGTTTGTCCTCAGTCCGACATCGAGAGCTTAACTACGCCTCATGTTGTCGCGTCTCGTAAACAAATTTCAGACCGTCTGCAGAGAGAGCAATTTGGTCGCTTTGTTTCGAAAGACTTTGGCCTATTTTTCCGGAATTTCGAAGCAGGGATGTGGTGGTTCTCCTCACGAGGCCACAATTTATTCTGGATCCGAGCTTGAACGACAATCATGGTTACTTCAAATGGAGAAAGTTCGACGCGGACATGTAGCAATGCCCGCCTGTGAAGGGCGATTACTCTTTGAGTACGATAACAGAGGCAAGGCGTTTATTCGGCGAGCACATTCCACAAGTCCTTTTTCTCAGCTAAATTCAAATGAGTGGATGCGAGCATTACGATCGAAAGAGCAACATTGATCATTTAATCGATTGGGACGCCGGCAGAGGACTATATCATACTCAATACCTGGAGGCTTTGTTCTCCGGTGACCCGGAATGCATCGCGGATTTAGAGGAAGACGGGTTAGCCATTTCCGATACCGGTCCGTTCACAGTTTGTTCCACTGTGTCCAACTTCTCGTCAATTAAAGTCAACTGTCGTGAGCTTTCCCTGTCTCTCTGTTCCATTCAGCCAAAAAAATAAATCTAATGCACCTCAGCGAACGACCATCGGGATGATTCTGGGAACCTCACTCTGTTGGAGATGCAACGTCTCGAGTGTCGGAGTAAATTTCGCGTATTTGAACCTTTGGAAGAACACCGCCAAGAATGCCCGTGGATACTTGTAGTCTGTCACAGTGCGCACACGCATCCAATACCCCTCCCTATCAAGACCCCACCTCGCATTCGGGAGGAGATGTTTGAGCTCAGGATAAATGTTGATCATGACCTTCCCGGCTTAACGCCTCGAAGATTCCTTCGGCATCCGACTACAAACAGTTTTCTTCGCAAGCGTTTCCCAGATTTACCTAATCCCACCCTTCTTGACCTTCATTCCTCCCTCGGTAATCGCGACCACATTCGAGCGTACATCTTACAGGCTCAAAATAGCATATTTCCAGAAGGGACTGGCTGGGAAGGTAAGTGCTCTGCTGAATGGGCGGCGACATATTCTGATATGAATTTCAGGTCTAAACATGAAACTCAAACAGGACGAGCTTTTGCCCGCCGAAGAGGCCTATATTCGGTACATGGAGGAAATTCCATCCCCTGGGTTCGGTCCAATCGACGACGAGGATGAGGACACGGAGTCTGACCCAAATACACCATTCCGCATTGCAGTTTGCATGACGCAGGAGGGAAGCCGCCGCCTTCTGAAAGCGAAATATTTGCAGAGCGATATTGCGTTCCGACGAATTGTTGGGTTCAAAGAATTTGAACTCGGCGGATTGGAGCGTGATTCAAGAACAAGTGTGTGATCCGTACTTCTTCATGAAATTTTACTTCCTAACAAAGTTTTTCAGCGATCGTATACTGCCGTATATATCTGAACCGTCAAACAGCTACCGCTCACGAGATTGTGTTCAAAAATATTCATGAGCTCGTTTTAGCTGATACAGGTGAACGTCTAAAGTGGCGACATTTGGATTCACCAACAATTCACGGCGAGGTTGGAATCCTTCACTTCATCCTCGACCGGCATGGAGGCCAGGCAAAAGGTAAACCCATTATTATCGATGCTAAGAGTCCGACTCATTATATTTTCTATTTAATGTCTGTCGCGCAAGAACTAGTCGGAAAATATGATCTACACCAGACTTGGTGTTTGCTCACGAGTCTGGACGAATACGACCATCTCTTCCGTACCATTCGCCTCTGTAACTCTTATATATTTCGCAACATCAGGAAGGCCGCTGTCTCCGAGACTGTGCGCAACTTGATGAGGAGTTTGGTGTGCATCGAGCACCCGGACTGGGATAACATTATTCGGCGCATCCAGGACGAGGGTGGGACTGTGGGAACCAGTGAGTTGTTTCGCTCTTTCTGTTCTGGGCTCAAATTTGGGAGACTGGGTCGCCGATAAAATTCGCAGCAAGTTCGCATTTCCAGCAATGTGCTGGGAGAAAAGTTTTATCCCGAAATCGATTTGGCAGGTAGGCGACAACACCAGCAATATTATCGAAAGTGTGCACGCGGATGCCAATCGGGAAGGAATCTCATGCACACTTGTGGGTGGCGTCAAAAAATGTCTGCATGTCGCTAGCTTGAAGATGAAGACACTTTCAACAAAAATTTCTGGGTTTTGTTCATTGATCACGACAGACACGCAGGCAGCCAGTTATCTGGGGCGACAGTCACGGTGAACAAATTGTACTGTGGAGGATTGGTGTTGCGGGTAGCGCTGGTGGAACCAGAGAGTGAATCGATGAGTGCATATTGAAGTGATTGAGTTGAGATTTAAGGGTACTCATAGAGCCAGCAACGAGTATACGTGCTCAAATAGTTGCATTAGCCACCTGTAAAATAGTTAGAAACTCGAGTAGTTGCTGGCGATGAGCAGAGCCGGAAAAGCGCCAAAAAAAAAAAGTAGAGAAGATTTTATTACATAAATCAAGTATGTAGGCACAGTAATTTTAGAGAGGTGACTTTCGAGTACCAACAAACGAGCGTGAAAACGTGGAGAGGCAATTGACCGTCAACTATAGGTCCTGACTAAAACTATACGTAGCCAAAGTAATTTTTGAGCAAGACACGAGAGAGTGTGGGATATGAGAGAAGTGGAAATTATTCATCGCCCGATCAATGATCTCAGTGGAGGCGGTGGACGGAGTACAACAACTATGATCTTCAAATGCGGAAGTAGTAGTATATAACTTGCAGTGTGAGCAGCGGACAAACAGATTGCGAAACTGAGCCTCAGTGAGGCCAGCATTACTACTTGCATCCAGTTGCATAAGCATAGAAAACGGGGTAGTGAGCTTGGGTAACGGGGCTGGTTTAGCATTGGGGACAATGAAAGGGTTGATTGGGCCTTGCATAAAAGGATTAGCTTCGGAATTTGGTGGGGAACAATACAGCAATAACTTACTGGAGCTTCCGACACTTACAGTTCCACTGGAGTCGGTGCGACGAAGCCTTTTGAAGCGGCGAATCGGAGTCAAATCATCTAAGCAATCATCTCGAGGACGAAGCAAAGAGCGGACTTGAGACGATGAAGACCGACTTGCAACTATTTTTTTTTTTTTGAGTCTCGGTTATGAAAAGAAAGACTTTAATGGTACCTGAAGGTGTGGATACGGTGTCGTCCTCCGGTCCCTCGTAAGACAGCTCAGGGGGGACATCAGATCCATCTAGTGATAGATTAGAGGTAGAAAACAAAGGGATTTCAAAAAAAAAACATACATCTGAGTGCGTAGACACGGACGGGTTGGGAGCGTTTATGGTACATTCTCTCGATTAAACTGTGGAAACAACTTAACACATCTAAAATAAAGTTTTTAAAGCACACGCACCCCAGTATTTACATACGCCTCGAGCGCATGCTGCCACATACTCACCAGCAAGATTACCGGAAGTCACCATGAAGACCACTGACTCCGTGACATGGTTGGGATCCAGTTTGTGAACAGAACAGAGGCAGCACGGATAGCGGAATCGGTAAGTCCACCGATGCTGTGGAAAATCGGACAACGTGACGCGTTCTCCGCCCGAGACCGGCCTGAAATAGAAGCTAGTAGCGTTGAGTAGGAGGGGAATAAATCTCACCAAAACCATGGCTTGAGACATTTTTCTATCGGGCACCACTCCAGGACGCATGATTCGGTCACTTGAACTCGACGCCAGATGGGAAGCAATCCAAACGGATCCCGAGGGGAGAATTCGGGGAGATTTCTAAAGATAGGGGGGAATCGATCACGCTGGGTAATGGGAGTATCAGCGCTCAGCTGAGGCAAAATCGAAGGAGCGCGAGAAGACATTGAAAAGACAGAGAAAGGACGGTGGCGGAGTGGGATGAGAAATCTTGCCGCAATACCAGGAGTATTTATAGCTTTTGTTTGCTCAAACCAAGTCAGGACTTGAACGAAATTTCGCTGAGGTGCAGACAAAAAAAAAAATTGGCTTCAATCACAGTCATTGCCATTGGCCGTGATGCGCGTCGGGCCATAGAACCAGGGTCGGTACACATTAACGACGGGAATCACCGATATCATATTGGAGAATAAAACCTACAAGCAGCCAAGAGTGGGAGTAGAGAACCAGAGACCTACTATATTCAGCTTTCCGCATAGCTACAGCGCAGAGGAAGAACGGCGGGGTGCAGCATGACTCGGCAGTAGTATCAATGCAGGAAGTAAGTGCGCCCTGCGGGCGGCGCGCGCGCCATCACGAAGTCCTCGGCAGGCGAGCGGTGACGGAGACAGATGTAGCAATTGTACACAAGAGGCATATGAGGGGGGAGGCGTGACGATGACAAGATATAGGAAAGACGTATGGCGACGCTCCGGAGGCTCCGGCTCCGAGGCAGTGCTGGAGCCACGTGCTTCCCTTTTGGGGCAATTTAATTAGACCAATCGAACGGTTCCTCGTGCAAGGTCGCGGGGCTTCCACGTCTCACGGTGGCGCTTTTTGATAGTTGAGGACGAGAACGCACCCAAGCGGCTCGCCCCCGCCGTTGTCATCCCTGCCGCGTTCTCACTGCCCACGGCGCCCCCTGCCCCCGACTTCGCTTCGCCAGCGTTCGCTCCGGCTGCCACGGCTGTCGCCCTCCCCGCAGCTTATCCAACCGCCCCACCCCCCGCGCTGCCTCGCGCCCCTCCAGGTGGGCCTCCCCGCGTCGCCATCGACCCTGCCCGTGAGGTCCTCTTTGGGCCCATGGACTGGGAGAAGAAGTGGCACCTTTCCCCCCGCAACCTCATCATGAGCGTGCTCGCCTCGATGCGCTCCACCCGCTTCACGTCGCGCAAAGGTCTCGACGACGACACTGCCATCCTCGTCTTCGAGGCCGAGTCTGTCGCCACCTGGTTCATCGCGGCCTGGAACAGTGCCACCCGTGTCGGGTACGAGTGCTGCGTCGCCCGCCCAAATGCCTGAGGGCAGCTCGCCCCCTCCTTTATTTACCTTCCATACATTCTTTACCTCGCGCGCCGTCTCCCCCGGCCCCACGTACTTTATATTCTTTACCATTGGCGTCAGCGCCGCTTCCTCTACCTCCCTCCACCCAAAATGAATCTAGCATGATCACACCTACCGCCCCGCCCTCTTTTATTACCTTACCTTCTACCCGCCCTCTTGATACTACACATGTAGTCTCTATCCGATGCTGGAATATCAATGGCTCCTTTTCTTTACAAATGAGCTGCCCGGATTTCCGTAAAGACCTCCAAAAGTACGACATTAATCTATTTCAAGAGACTCACCTACGCCCCCAGCAGCACGAATCAATCGAGCTACCTCTGGGCTACATAATTCTATCGCGCACACGACGCCCGAAGCCATCCTTCGATAAATCCTGGGGCGGTGTTGCAATCGTTATGCGGTCAACGATCCCTTTCAAATACCGAGAAGACCTCTCGGGCCCAGATTCTATGGTGATCCAAATCAGCAATCACTTAATCTACAACGCATATCTAATACCAGAACAATCTCAATGGTTTGGCGTTCTCGAGAAAGATCCCTGCGCTGCCTTGGAGTCATCAATTGCCCTCGCGTATGCTGCTGATTTTGAATACTCACTGCACGGCGACTTGAACGCACGAACAGGATCAAAACTTGCCTATCCGACAGATCCTCCACGCCAGTCTAAGGACACAGCACCAGCCTCCACTCGCGGCAACTGGCTCTGTAATATGCTTGGGGACTACGGCCTCGCGTTTGTCAGTGGAGCAACTTGTTTTGGCCCCGATAGTGGAAACTTCACATCATTCCAAGGAAAAGAAGAAGAGACCATGCGCAAAACTGTCATTGACTACGTCGCGTGCTCCAAATCAAGCTTCGACAAAATTCAAAGCTTTACGGTGTGTGATCGCGTGGAAGGATATGACCACTCCGCAACCGTCCTGCACCTCAAAATTGATTTCGACGTACAAAATGTTCTTTTCACAAGCCCGCCCAAAAAGAGAAAAATCGATTTTTCGTTGCCAAATGAAACGGAACTAGACAAGCTGTTCATCGCAACGCTAGCTGCCGGAAAAGACGACGCCAAAAAAGTCTTAGCTCTATACGGTCCGGTAACCTCTGTCACAATTCCGATGCGCGTTACTGTCCATGGCACTTGCACCAATGCAGGTAAAATCTCGGCAGCTGCGGGAGCCGCTACCTATTGGGGACCTAATGCACGCCTCAATTCTACGAGCCGAGTACCTGGAACTCAAACAGGACCGCGCGCAGAGCTACTGGGGGTAATACTGGCACTACAGAAAGCACCCGCTTTCAAGTCCATCGTAATATCTACTCGTTCTCATTACGCTATCCAGGCCGCGGTATACCATGCAGCTAAAAATGAAGCTTGCGGATGGCGCTGCTTAAATGGTGATCTAAAGAAGATCCTCGTCGCTTCCATCAAAGCTCGCTCAGCACCAGTTGAATTTTCCTACATACAGGAAGATATCGCAGCTAAGCACGGCCATCTTTTAGAGGCGAAGGCAGCGGCAATTCGCGCCTGTTCCCTGCCAAGGTCTAGTATCCTTCCCGCTCCTCCTGTTCTTGCAGCTAGCTCGGATCCAAGTATTCCTGATGCTGTTAAAGTCAGCGCAGATATACCTAACGACAGTGATCAACCAGAACCCGAGACTCGCCCAACCCGTCCTATCTGTCCTGAGGGTCACCGAGGCCGTGATAAATTGACGGCGTTAAAGGACGCGAATCGAAAACGGGTGATGGACGCTCCGTCAAGCCGCATCTTCTGGAAAGAGATTAAAAAGCTGGCGGATCCAAAGCCCACCCCAGTTTCCGTAACCGCGGAAAGTCTTAAGGAGGTATTTGAGAAACGATTGAACCCACCTGAGGTTTTGCCGTCCCAATTCGACGCAACTCAACATAGCATCAACAAGATTCTTGCGGGACTACTGCCGGACACGACGGAAGATAGTACCCCAGAGAATTTCTTCACGGAAAAGTGGAATGAAGACGACATGGGCCGACTGAAGGACCACCTACGCAAACATTCGCTAGATAGCTCTGTGGGTGAAGATCAGACATCGTACTCAGAACTACTGGAAATTCCGAACGAAGATTTGGCATATCTTTGCAACGAGTGTGTTGACCGCCGAGGAGGCCCTTCGATCTGGTTCATGTCAGCAATCGTTGGGATCCTGAAGCGCTTGAAACCGCATGACAACCCGGACAGCTATCGGCTGGTTGCGCTCGAAAGTTGCTTCCTGAAAGGTGTAACTATCTTGATCCATTGGCGCATCTTTGACTGGGCAGAAGCAAGAGGCTTAATTCCACCATGGCAAAACGGGTTTAGACCAGGTTATCGAACAAACAATAACCCATTCATTCTCCGCTGCTTAAAAGAATGGGCAAGAGCGCATGGCCGCACCCTCTACGTTGCATGCGTCGATTTTACCAATGCTTTCCCCTCGACGGATCAACCAACGCTGTGGTTGAAACTATTCCGTATGGGAATGGGCGGTGCAATATTCGATTGGCTCCGTATGTTATACGCTCGCATGGTATACTACGTGAAGCACGGAGACAAGCATTCTGCCACATTTAAAGCATTTATTGGCCTGCTGACGGGTGACCCCGCTTCACCGATTCTGTGGAATTTATTCCTTGCCGATCTGTCAATGATGCCTGACTTCGACGACGTATTCCTTGCCGGCATCAGAATCTCGCTCCTCGCACAAGCCGACGACCTTCTCATAGTGTCTCAGACTGCCCGTGGCCTCAGCATAAAACTCTCTACACTGGAAGCTTGGTGCGCGAAAATTTCATCCTCGTGAACTTGGTCAAAACAATTGTTTTGATCTACGGGGCAATGATTTCTCCACTCCCAACATTCCACTTGGGTGCAAATAACCTGGCCGTTAAGTCTGAAGAGAAATATGTTGGCGTCAACCTGAGGACCGACACTAGAAATATGTTTCAGGATCATTACAAAGCCAAAGCACGCACTGCCCGTTACTGTGGTCACCGAATTATGGCGATTGAAGATATGACTGGAAGATTAACACCCAAAGAACTCAAACAGCTATATATGGCTCGCGTTGATTGTCACTTGATCCATGGATGCGAAATCTCGCCGGACAGTGAGGACGTGCACGTCAAGCAATTATGTAAAGTTCAAGTTAATTTCATACGTCAAATGCTCAATCTCCACCGTCGGTCCATGATTGCTCCGCTATTCACAGAGACTGGTATCATGCCTATTCGAGTCCGTCGCCTCCTCCTCGGTCTCAGCCACTTACGGTATTTCCTTGGCCTTCAAAATGATCATTACGCCCGCGCCGCTCTTAATAGTTCAATTGAACTGTCCGCCATGGGGAAAAAATCATGGGCCAGCGACTTGACCAAGGCTGCATCGAGGCTACCATTCCACTGCCCTGATTTGATCCTGACACGTCAAACTTCTGATAAAGACGTCGAAGATTACTCAAAACTGGTGCAGAAACTCATGTTGGAATGGCTGCAAGACGAAATTGACTCATCTGACAAGCTCTATTTGTTACATGGACGTCGTGAACCTCAAAAGGACAAAGGGCCAGCCCAAGTCACTTCCTGCATGCGGCATTACCTAACAATGGTGAAGACTCAGAAACATCGCGAGGCAATTACCTCCGTGTTACTCTCTACACACTTGTTGGCCGTGGAAGTCTTGCGGTACGTCGATCATGCGCATAAACCAGTCCCACGCTCGGAAAGGGTGTGCAGGTTCTGCAGGCGGGAAGTAGAAACACCGGAACATGCCCTAATTACTTGTGAGTCCTCGGACACACTTGTTAAACTAAGGGATACTTTCCTGGCGAAACTCTTCTCTGATCTCCCAAACCTCCGCATCCAGATGATGGCACTCTCGAATACTGAATTCCTGAAGGCCATTATTTATCCGAGATCGACGATTCCACTGGTTGCAAAATTTGCGTTTGATGTCCTAGAGGTGTTCTACGCCGAGCCCTTGTTTCGTTTGGATGCTTGATTCAGAGGCTGACCGTATCAATGTGCTAATATACTTTTTCGTTTCTTTGTGTTCTTTTAGCTCTACGCCGGCGAGTTTGAACGTTACGACTGACAGCTGCGACCGGGAGCTCGGCTAACGGGATATAGAGAGGCCCAGGAAAGATGATGTTGCTACTTAGTGCGTGTACATCGGGATAATTCCTGGAACCGGCGTTCCTGAGCGGGACCGTGCCGTGTAATTCTACCTACCTACCTACCTACCTACCGAAGAAATCTGCAGGAAATGCGGTGCTTCGGTCTCATTGAAGATGCTGTTAACAATTAATTTAATCAATGCGATGAGGCGATGACGAACATGCACTTGAAACGTATAAATTGCTACAAGACGGCGAAGACGCCGTCACCACCGCACCGTTACAATTCTTTTGCAGGGCTTCCCGATCCACGACTATGACCCAGTCCAATATCATCATCCCTCCCGACTTCATCGACAAGTTCGTATGGTCTCCGTTAAAAGACATTGCGGCAGATGGTGCAGCAGACCCGACAAATGATCCGTCCTCCGATCATCCAGTTTTGCCCCCGTCCTACTCCTTTCCTGACGGCGTTGTATCTGAGGTTCTGGGTGCAGCCTCATACGCCTTCTCACCGGCCGGTCAGCTCGGTGGCATGGGGCTCAGCGAGTTCCGTCCACCTAACAACGATGAAGACTCTTCCGAGGACGCCAGCGAGTTCGATTCACTTGACAACGAGGAAGACTTGCCCCAGGAGCCCAGCATATGTCTATTCACCCCGTATGAAGGTTGTCACGATATCATTGATTCCATGATCCAATCCGTGGCGAACCAGCTTAATGCCGACATCATAGTTTTGGACGCACTCGAGCTGGCTCTGGGTGAATTTGGCGTCCTTGGAAAAGGTGCGAATCCTTATTACGATAATTGTCAGCTTCTCTGTCTGAGGTGATTTCTGTAGACATCGGTCGAGCTATTAGCGCCGTGTACGAACGCAAGCCAAAATTGGAGCCAGGCAGGATCCAAGCTGCATTCGATGCTATTGTGACCGTATCGAACAAGGTCCAGCCTTCTACCGGTGTCGATCCCGCCGAGCAGTCAAGGTGCCGGTTCATTTATTTGCGGGACTTTGGCAGTATCGCTCGATCCGCGAAACCATTGATGTCTCGCCTTCTACATGCAATTCGGGTACGGCGCTCCGCCGTGCACGAGAACGAGAACGCCTTGAATCCCAGGGGCATTCTTCACCCGACAGTCCTGATCATGGGATTCGACAAGGCTTCGACCATTGCTAGTGAAGTCGATTTTTCCCCCACTCACTCACCCTTTGGATTTCGCAACCCTTACCCCCATTACCCCTCTTCCCACCCTTACCCCCCATACCTTAAATACCCCCCTCATAACCCCGAATCCACTTCTCATTCGAGGAGCGCTATCTTCAGCGTAGGCGGCAGTGCCCTCAGAAAGACACTTCCTTCACTAGGCAGCCAGCTTTTTCGCCTCAAGGGAGAATTCTTAGAAATTTCGCTCAAGGCGCTACCAGCTGCATTCTTCCTCCCCCTTGTCTCAAAATCTTCACAACTAGCGACCACGGCACTTTCGTTGGCACAAAATACTGCTATTCCGACGTTGCGAGATGAATGCATCTGCCTCATTCCACGAAACTTCCAGCAAAATGATGTCCGTTATCTAACGCACCGTGCTGAAATCAAGAGGAAGACAGATGTGGAGAACACGTTTATGGTGCTATTTATCAGGCAAAAGCGTTTTCCAGTAGCGGAGGATCTCAATTCGGCAGTTTCCGCAGATACTCCGTCAGGTGGTCCTAATCCTAACAACGCGCTTTTGTCGGACGTTCTAGGTGATCACCCCGACATCCCTATCCCGGTTGCTATCAGTCGCATTGCAACGATAGCCATTGGTCTCGCGCATCGAAGGCTTCATGCACAAGCACCAATACGAATAGCCGCTGAGGACGTATCGAAAGCGCGTGCTATATTTATAGAAAATTCACAGATATTTTCCAATTGGGTGAACGAAGTAGAAAGTGGTGGAAAGGCAGAGTCTTCTGCTGCTGGGCCGACATATAATGCATCCAAGAAGAATCCAGCTGGCGAAAAGGAAAAGAAAGATCCAATTGTCGAATGTGTCAAGAACTCCAACGACTTGAACGAGCACGAAGAGAAACTGTTGCAATGCATTGTTGACTGTGGCGAGTAACCATCCCCTCCAGCTCCAATAAACTTTGAATCATGTTTTCATTGATAGTGTCGCTCACAACCACTTTTGACAATGTCTGCATTGATCCTGAAATCATCCAATCACTCCAAGATGTCGTCTCTCTTCCCCTCCTATATCCTGATATCTTCAAGATAGGCATTCTGGCAAGAGAATCGATCGGCGGTGTACTCCTTTACGGACCTCCTGGTACAGGTAAAACGATGGTTTGCCGTGCCCTTGCTCGCGAGTGTGGTGCTAGAATGCTTCAAGTAAGACCCAGTGATGTGATGAATAAATGGTTGGGCAATTCGGAAAATTTGGCTCGAAATGTTTTCGTAAGCATGTTTTCTTTCTCCTGATACTTTGTCGTCGGCTGAAGCTTCTGTAGAACTTAGCTCACCGACTCGCTCCATGTGTTATATTCTTCGACGAGATAGATTCCTTGTTTAGATCTCGAACAAGTGAAGATTCTGGCCGCCATACAAGGAATATAGTGAGCGGGTCGCGTGACTCTCATCGAGACTACTGTTAATATCATTGCATCCAGGTTACAGAATTTCTTGAGGTAAGTAGTCAATTGCACACATGATAGATATCCAGCTAACCTCGGTACTTAGGCAATGGATGGCCTGCAATCGGCCCAAAATAATCGAGATAGTGGTGTAGTCGTTGTCGGCGCCACAAATCGGGTGTGTGATGGCACCACTGTGTTCAATTCGACGGTTCTAACTCCATTGAAAGCCTTTCGATCTCGACGAAGCAGTCCTGCGGCGATTACCAACGAGGTTGCTAGTTAAGCTCCCTGACGAGACCCGACGGAAAGGTTGGACCACTGAATGTCATTGTCTATGGTTTTTGACTTCTAACGAAAATACTTTAGAAATTCTCAAAGTTCATCTCAGAGGCGAAGCCTTTCAAGAAGTGCAACTTGATGATATAGCACGCAAGACTGATGGTTATTCAGGCTCTGATCTTAAAAGTCAGGATGTTTCTTCCATATGTCCGGCGAAGTCTGATGGTCAATTAAACGTATAGATCTCTGCGTATCTGCAGCAACGGAAGCAGCGAAGGAGTCGGTGATAAATGCCACGACCGATCAGACAGCAGTTCATTGCGGAAGACCCGATTTACCGAGTCGGGTCCTTGCTCCAAAACACTTTGAACATGCCCTGAAACGGGTGTCTCCTTCCACAAAGAACAACTCCGAACTGGACATATGGCACAAGTCGTTTTCAGGACAGATGGGTGCAGATGGAGTAGGGTCAGTACATCACAAATAATGAAACCCATTGAAGGATGACAAAGAATTAAGTGAACTCATTGACAACGGGACCAATATGATAAAGATGTTTGATTCATCTGCCCTAATATCATACCTCGATGCAGCAGTTGCTCTTTTGGGGGATGCAGTCAGGTTATGCACACCACCACATTCACGGCGGCCCGAATCATTGAACAGTTACGCAAATGCACTGCTTAGACGATTCGAGCAAAAGGGAGACATGGATGACATTGAGGAATCCATCAGATGCCACCAAGAAACATTGGAGCATTTCCCTGGATCTCACCCCAACCGATCCAGCCCACTCAACAACCTCGCAACTGCGCTTTCGATGCGATTTAAGCAGACCGGTCAGCTGGCAGACTTAGAGGAATCCATTGGTTTTCACCGAGAAGCATTGGAGCTTTCCCCTGGATCTCACCCCAACCGATCCAGCGCACTCAACAACCTCGCAACTGCGCTTTCGACGCGATTTGAGCAGATCGGTCAGCTGGCAGACTTGGAGGAATCCATTTGTTTTCACCAACAAGCATTGGAGCTGAGACCTGGATCTCACCCCAACCGGTCTGAGTCACTCAACAACCTTGCAAATGCGCTTTCGACGCGATTTGAGCAGACTGGTCAGCTGGCAGACTTGGAGGAATCCATTGCTTTTCACCGAGAAGCATTGGAGCTTTCCCCTGGATCTCACCCCAACCAGTCCCACTCACTCAACAACCTCGCAAATGCGCTTTCGACGCGATTTAAGCAGACCGGTCAGCTGGCAGACTTGGAGGAATCTATTGGTTTTCACCGAGAAGCATTGGAGCTGAGACCTGGATCTCACCCCAACCGATTGAGCTCACTCAGCAACCTTGCTTCTGCGCTTTGGACGCGATTTGAGCAGACTGGTCAGCTGGCAGACTTAGAGGAATCCATTGCTTTTCACCGAGAAGCATTGGAGCTGAGACCTGGATCCCACCCCAACCGATCCAGCTCACTCAGCAACCTTGCTTCTGCGCTTTGGGTGCGATTTCAGCAGACTGGTCAGCTGTCCGACTTGGAGGAATCCATTGGTTTTCACCGAGAAGCATTGGAACTGAGGCCTGGATCTCACCCTTACCGATCGAGCTCACTCAGTAACCTCGGTTCTGCGCTTTGGACGCGATTTGAGCAGACTGGTCAGCTGGCAGACTTAGAGGAATCCATTGGTTTTCACCGACAAGCATTGGAGCTTTCTCCTGGATCTCACCCCAACCGATTTGGGTCACTCAACAACCTCGCAGCTGCGCTTTCGACGCGATTTAAGCAGACCAGTCAGCAGTCAGACTTAGAGGAATCCATTGGTTTTCACCGAGAAGCATTGGAGCTTTTCGCTGGATCTCACCCCAACCGATCCAGCTCACTCAACAACCTCGCAACTGCGCTTTCGATGCGATTTAAGCAGACCGGTCAGCTGGCAGACTTGGAGGAATCCATTGGTGTTCACCGAGAAGCATTGGAGCTTTTTCCTGGATCTCACCCCAACCGATCCAGCTCACTCAACAACCTTGCAAATGCACTTTCGACGCGATTTGAGCAGACTGGTCAGCAGGCAGACTTGGAGGAATCCATTGGTATTCACCGAGAAGCATTGGAGCTTTTTCCTGGATCTCACCCCAACCGATCCAGCTCACTCAACAACCTTGCAAATGCGCTTTCGAGGCAATTTGAGCAGACTGGCCAGCTGGCAGACTTAGAGGAATCCATTGCTTTTCACCGAGAAGCATTGGAGTTTTCCCTGGATCTCACCCCAACCGATGCGACTCACTCAACAACCTCGCAAATGCACTTCGGACACGTGTTGAGCAGACCGGTCAGCTGGCAGACTTGGAGGAATCCATTGGTTTTCACCGAGAGGCATTGGAGCTGAGACCTGGATCTCACCCCCACCGATCTCGCTCACTCAGCACCCTCGCTTCTGCGCTTTGGACGCGATTTGAGCAGACTGGTCAGCTGGCAGATTTAGAGGAATCCATTGGTTTTCACCAACAAGCATTGGAGCTGAGACCTGGATCTCACCCCAACCGGTCTGAGTCACTCAGCAACCTCGCTTCTGCGCTTTGGATGCGATTTGAGCAGATGGGTCAGCTGGCAGACTTGGAGGAATCCATTGGTTTTCACCGACAAGCATTGGAGCTGAGATCTGGATCTCACCCCAACCGATCCAGCTCACTCAATAACCTCGCAACTGCGCTTTCGACGCAATTTAAACAGACTGGTCAGCTGGCAGACTTGGAGGAATCTATTGGTTTTCACCGAGAAGCATTGGAGCTGAGACCTGGATCTCACCCTGACCGATCTGACTCACTCAACAACCTTGCAAATGCGCTTTTGACACGATTTGAGCAGACCGGTCAGCTGGCAGACTTAGAGGAATCCATTGGTTTTCACCGAGAAGCATTGGAGCTTTCCCCTGGATCTCACCCCAACCGGTCCCACTCACTCAACAACCTCGCAAATGCGCTTTGGACACGAGTTGAACAGACTGGTCAGCTGGTAGACTTGGAGGAATCCATTGCTTTTCACCGAGAAGCATTGGAGCTGAGACCTCGATCTCACCCCAACCGATTTGGCTCACTCAATGACCTAGCAAATGCACTTTTGACGCGATTTCAGCAGACTCGTCAGCTGGCAGACTTAGAGGAATCCATTGGTTTTCACCAACAAGCATTGGAGCTTTCCCCTGGATCTCACCCCTACCGATCGAGCTCACTCGCCAACCTCGCAACTGCGCTTTGGACACGATTTGAGCAGACTGGTCGGCTGGCAGACTTGGAGGAATCCATTGGTTTTCACCGAGAAGCATTGGAGCTGAGACCTGGATCTCACCCCCACCGCTCCAGCTCACTCAACAACCTTGCAAATGTGCTTTTGACGCGATTTGAACAGACCAGTCAGCTCGCAGACATTGATGAGTCTATGATCTGTTTCCTCGATGCATCGGCCCATGAAACATCTCCTATCATTGATCGGTTTCGTCATTCACGCCATTGGGCACACAAGGCAACTTATTTTCGCCACTCATCTGCTATGGAGGCATATCAGTATTCGATCAATCTTCTCCCTCGCCTAGCCTCTCTGGATCTAAATATCCGACAACGCCAGGAGGCCCTGTCTCGGGCTCGTGGTCTGGCATGTGATGCCTGTAGCTATGCTATTGGAGAAGGCCAGTTTGACAAGGCTGTCGAGTTTCTCTGTGCAGGGAGAGGTGTATTTTGGACTCAAGCACTCCAGTTGCGGACACCCTTGGATGAACTCCAGTCTGTTGCACCCCCTCTCGCACTTAAACTTCGTTCCATTTCAAATGCACTCGAAGCCCCACCAGCACATGATGGCTCCCAGCCTATGCAGGATAGTTTACAGCATACCAGGAACCTGGAGCAGGAGGCGACACGTCGTCGTATCCTGAACCAAGATTGGAATGATACCCTCGAAGCGGTGAGAAAGCTGAAAGACTTTGATAATTTTTTGCTGCCAAAGTCTTTTTCAAATCTACGAAAGGCCTCCTGCAACGGTCCAGTTGTCATGCTTAATGCCGCTACTTCTGGATGTGATGCCTTGCTGGTCATTTAGGAGGAGGTGAAGCATATTCCGCTGCCGGGTCTTTCAAAAGAAACGACTCAATGCATTGGTGATATCTTACGGATGGCATTATCCTCGCATGGGGCTCGTTCGGATACTTTGCAAGCACTCCTCCAACCAATATGTACCAACCCTCGGCTTAAAGCAGTGCGAATGCCGACGGCAGGCCATACTCCTGATGATTTATTTCGAACCGTCTTGGGAATACTATGGTTCACTGTCGCCCGTCCTGTTATTGATGCACTGGATCTCAAGGTTGTATGCTTTTATACCTTTTTGCATATTCTTATGCTCATACCCAGTCTGAATTCCAGAAGCCAGATGACAAGGGCATTCTGCCCCGTATCTGGTGGTGTTCGACGGGCCCGTTTGCCTTCCTTCCGATCCATGCAGCTGGTGTATATGAAGGCGACAATCCGGAATCCTTATCCGATTACGCCATATCATCGTATACCCCTACTTTGGACCCTCTCCTCGCATCGCGACCCACAAAAGTTCATGAGCCCAAGATGTTGGCCGTGGCTCAGCCTGAGATGCCAGGTGATCATCGTCTCGACTTACCTTTCACTCTCAAAGAACTTGACATGATTGAACGACATGTACCGACGATGTGGCTAACGAAACTGGGAACCAAAGAAGAGCCCACATCAGTTGCAAGGGTTCTCTCCCTCCTTCCTGACGCCTCATTTGTCCACTTTGCATGTCATGGATCACAGGATCTTGCAAACCCGCTTGAAAGTGCTCTCCTTTTAGGTGATGGAGATCTGAAGGTTTCGAAGATCATGCAAAAGCCTATCCAACATGCATCCCTAGCGTTTCTGAGTGCATGCGAAACGGCTATGGGAGATGAAAAAGTCCCAGATGAAGCCATACATCTTGCAGCTACGATGTTATTTGCCGGTTTCCGTGGAGTGGTGGGGACAATGTGGTCAGTTTAATTTATTATTGTTGTCGTCAGGGATCTGACCTGATTTTTCTGCCCTCACAGGAGTATGCACGACGAGGATGGTCCCGAAATCGTGGATGTCTTTTATAACGACATCTTCGGAACTAACCGCGAGTCGCATCCTGACTCCACTAAAGCTGCTGAGGCGCTACATCTTGCGGTAAAAACATTGCGCACAGAGAAGAAGGTCCCTTTTCGGCGTTGGGTTCCGTTTATTCACTTGGGATTCTGAAGCCAATTACTCGATGAGCTTGGTTTAACCTTGTGAGTTTCTAACCATTATGCAACGAGTTTAATTGGGTTAATGGGTCATCTATTCGATTTCAGGCACTATTAGCATTTACCTGTCCTGATCTATGGCAGTAAATAGGTCCATTTAGACAGATGAATGAATTCACATTGTCAGTTTGAAACCTGTTAGCACAATCACTCCATGACAGGTTTAAGACGGAAACTGTTACTGGTGGTTCAAACATTTACCCAAGGTCAAGTGAACGGTAAGAAAAGTACTGTAGAAGGCAAAGAATAGATCTGCCGAGCCAAAACTCTGAAAACATCACGTATATGTTCATCAGTAAATCTGAAGATTCCTGACATGACCTTATTTGAAAAGTCTTGCCAGGTGACGTTGCTAAGGTCTTGGATACGGCTCACCTGGCGCACCGATCCCTTGGATACAAATACCTGGCCAGGTATTCCATTGTATGTCTAAGCCTGGCCAGGGGCATCCTTCCCAACTATTCTTAGGCTGCCTTGCAATTCTATGCTTCTCCAACTTTATGCAGAGACTCACTGCATTTTGACGGCATCTGGAGCCACGTGGCTCCAGATTTGGCGAGCCTTAGCCGAGATCGGCCGAGACGCCTCGGCAGGGTCTGCCCGGCAAGGCTGTGCCCAGATATGACGAGGTGCGTGCGAGGCGGCCTCGCACCACCTGGCACCACCACTCTCGAGGTGCGCCGAGTCCCCTCAGCGCACCGCGTCTCTATAGCCACCTTCCTCAGTACTTCTTGACTCCAATACAACCCATAGTACAGTAAAACAGTATATATCGGCATTCTCAGCTAGAGCCGCGGCCCGCGGCGTGACATTATCCAGCGTCCTCGCAGTTGGTAATTAATGTCAGAGAGGATTTCACGGAAGATATGAGGCCTCAGTACTTGAATATGCATCTGCTTTGCCTGCAGATGAGAGGTATTTCACGGGTCGCGGATCGCTGAAAGTATGTCACCGTGACATCACGGTGAATGTCGTTCCCACGTCAACAACAACTAACAATAACACACTCCGAGTCAGATGCGTTGTGATCACTGGCAAGTTGCGTATAGCATGGTCGAGTCCAGCTGGAACACAAGGGATCCTCTGCATACCTCGAGCAGACCTCGGCGGGGTCTGCCGAGGTCCAAGTGTGTCCAGGTGTGCCGAGCAACCTCGGCGCAGGCTTGGGTCGAGAAGCCATCAAAATGCAGTGACTGCTCAGGCCGTGGCGTTGGTATTTCTTGAATTTTTGTGGGTTTGCTGCCATAAGCTGCCAGTTCCGGGCCCTAAATATTAAGAATGCATTTCGATCTCGGTCAAGGAGACGCCAGCAGCACGTAAGCGAATGACATAAGCTGGAAGCCGAAAGCAGCCGACTCTTCAAGCATCCAGCCTTGGAGCTTGAAGGTCGAGACACTCAAACCTCGACGAGATTTGAGTGCGTTGAAGGCAACGGCTAGGGTTGGGTATTATTAGAATTCTTACCGTATGCTGTGGGTATCTTAAACTAGGCCTGTAATTTACGGTAATTTACCGGCGCCGCCGGCCCGAAAGTTTACCAATTTTACCGTAAAAAAAAATGCGTGTAAAATTGGTAAAATACGTGAAAATTTTACCGGCTACCGGCGCGCACATTGTTCAGATGCCTAGATCCACTCAGAATACCATGGCCGACCATCGATCTATTACGGAGAACCCTTGGGCAATATAAGTCCACTCCCAAAATGAACCGGCGGGCTCTCAGGATGCCGGAAAGGGCGCCCTCAGGCCTTCCGAACGTTACATTCTTTACATCGATCCTGGGAGGTCCCATGTAAAGAATGTATTTTACACGTAATTACTGGTAATATTTCGTCTGTAATTTACAAGATCATTTTATATCCAGTACTAGCGACGGCGTTGATGCTGATCCATTTGATGGTCCGTGCGTCGCTGATTGTGCGCGTTATAAGTGGTTGATGATTGATGGGGGTTGTTCGTTGCTCCTTGCTCTCTCCCCACCTCGCCTAGGGCATGAAACCGTCCCGTATTTTTACGGAAATACGCCCCGTAAAAACGGTTACGCCCCCCCCCTTACCGTTGGAGAAGTTGGGTTAATCTCCAACGGTACGGGAACGGTGCGGGGTGAGCCGTAAATGGGTCGCCGTAACCGGCCGTTTACGCGTAATTTACGTGTACGCAACTGCATGCGCAATCGGCAGCGAAATCACCCTGCCGACCATGCCGGGAGGGTGCCGCGATGCTTTGCGTCTGCAAATAACCGCGCCAAGCACCGGCAGCAGTGTATATGCGCTGCCGACGTGATTACCCAGTGAAGCAGATGGCAGGCCGGTCAGTAAACCAAATCCTCGCACCCATGTTGTGAGCGGGTTTTGCCTCTCCTACCAGTTTTTTTCTCATAAGACCACTTGCAAACAGAATGAAGATTCTCTCTTACTTTTTGAAGTTGAAACAAGCTGCATCTAATCAATTTCCTCATCAACACCGTAAAATACGCGTAAACGGACGGTACGTACGGGGCCCGTCCCGTTTGCCCTCTCTCGGCAGGCCTTTACGCACGGGTGTAGCCGTCGCGTAACAAAAATACGGCGTAAATAATACGCCCGTGGGCGTATTACGGACGGTTTCATGCCCTAACCTCGCCGCCGCCTCCTCGACCCAGCGAGGGCGCTCTCCCTTGCCGCCAAGTGATTCATGCCCCACGTTGTTCTCGGATATGTTCCCATTCGCAGTCTTCCGTTCAAAACCCCCAGCAAGATTAGTATTGCAGTGCCAATGCACCGTCAAGTAATGGCTACCGAAGCTCCTACTTGGATTCAAGCAGGCCAAGGACTGTCTCCTACATTCGTTTATATCAAGATGCCAAGATTCTTTGGATACTGGCCCCATGCCAGCGTACGATGTCACTCCTCAATGTCGGTCGGCGGAATGAAGCACCGATCTCAACTTTCAAGCGTCGACCAAGTCATCCCACTCGACCTCATCCTTTATTTGCATTCGTCCCCTTTGTGCTCGGCACTCGCGGTCGCCTCGTCTCTTCAAGTCATCCCCAAGACAGCTCAAGGTGCTCAACAACATGGCATTCAAGTGCTGTACCGTACAAGACTGCGTTCATATCAAGGCTTGCACAACAAACTCAAGACCATTGCTGGTCGCAATACTGGCGTGCCTCACATGGATTATCATCATCCATCGCAGCGCACTCGAGGCACTCTTCGCACGTTTCACTAAACGCGGGGATGGATGGCTTATTCCTCATTGTATCTTATATACTGTGCCTAATACAATTGTTACTTTTATCTTCCTGTGCGCGAACGGTTCGGTGATATTGGTATAAAGGCAGAGACCTCGGCAGAATTGGGATTGTCGGGGAAGGCCATACAAGGCCTTGGAAGGCATACAAAGGCCCCAAGGTCACCTGGCCAGGTGAACCTTCCAAGGCGTTGTGGTTGCTGTCCATGGCTAGGTGAAGCCTTCCGGGGTTTCCGGCCCTGCCGTACCTTGGAAGGGGGGCTGGGTGGAAATGCCGCGCGTGCCGCGCGACTGCCGCGCACTGACGCGGCGGTGGCTGTGCAATTGCCGCGGCAGAGGGATTAAGTGCCGCGTCGCCTTTCACTCCTTCCACACGCCGTTCTATACTGCAAGGCCTATTGAGGCGAGGTTTAATACCTTCAATACATCACCCAGAGCACACAAATCATCCCAACAACCCCGATTCGCAGCGCCCTGAAACACCTCCAATTTTTGACTAGATGTTGACTAGATCACAAGACATGCCGTCGCTTCGCTCCGGCGTAAGTATCATATATGGAAACGCAACTCAGTGTACAGCGCAAGTATATTCAATGAATTGATTCGTTCACGCATAGTATAGTATGTACAAACACAATAAATTACCATTTTTGTCAGTTGCAATCTCAGGCAGCTGAAGCATCGATGATTGAGTAGCACAAATGGAGGAGAAATAAACATATTCCGCAAACAAATAGTGGCCAGGGCTCGTATCGGACAGCAGCAAAAACTACAACACTATCAACCCACTTGTATGTGAGTTTGAGTGCGAGCACACAGGGAATCGAAATAGGGGGTCACGCGCCTAAGACACATTCCATCCATTGCAAATCCAAAACTTCAGTCGAGATGTTGGCGGTCCTCAGGCGCGTCGGAGATCGCCGACGGCGGCGGGGACGCGTGCATCACCGAATCTGAGTATATGTGCGTATCGAACTATGCGTGCAATATTATAGGGAGGCTTACTTGAAACGCGTCCTTGTGGTGTCTGCTGGCTACCTGGGACGCGAAAAAAGGATCGGAGACGCTTCTGGAGCCGATGTGGGGCTTACCGGACAGTGTAAGAGAAAGATATGTTTATGGCTCTGCTCAAGGCTTGTAAGCGGAGTCAGTTTGGAGTAAAGGAAACTCACCCCGGCGCCGCGCCTCGCTCGTGGGACCTTGAAAAAGTTGAGCAACATCTAAAAAGTGGTTGTAAGTGCATCAGCGGTCGCGTCAACCCATCGGCCTCGCAGGAGTGCGAAAATTTTAATTTGAAGGATCGCAACACGTGAAGTCCAGAAAATAGGTTAGAAGAAGTGAAGATGGTAGAGGGCCTGCGGGCATACCAGAGACCCGTGGAATTGAATAGAGAGTTTGTGTATGCCCCTACGCGTCGCCGACGCGGTGAAATGAGGCTGCAATGTCCGGTGTGTTAGCACGTACGGCATTGTTTGTGTTGAGCTCGCCCGGATGGGAAACTAAATTAAATCAGTGGAAAGGAGTGATATCGTAGATAGCCGGACTGTATGAAAGTAAAAAATAAGAATCAAAACCTTGAGCACGCGCACGAGTTCAGGAAGACCTGGGAATGTTGCAGAAGCGTAGGTGGGAAAGCTGTGTAGGACTGCACGAGCATGGTGGCCTACCTTCTCAGGTTATCGGGAATGTACAGCGGACGGAAGAAAAAGAGGGGGCGGACCAGGAAGCTAATAGGAAGGGGATCTTACGTGATATCGTTGAGCAGGTGCGTCGATCACCTGTATCGTTCATGGCGGGACATAGATGAAGTCTGTAACGGAAAGTCAGTACATGCAAATTTATTTGGAAGTGCAAAGTGAAGCACGAAGGATACTGGGATAAACGCAACGTCAGTAAATCCTCAACGCAACCCGAGGAGTTTGAACACTCACCAGTTACAAATTGAACCGAGAACAAAGAACGCCGGACATTGGGATGAATGCAACATCAGTAGATTATCAATGTAATCCAAGAAGTAGATCGGCCTGACCGTGCCGGTAGGTCGAAGCGCGCTCAAGCTGTTGAGCGCTGGCAGTCTCGCCTCGATAGATAAGCGCTCATAAAACCAAGAACACTACATGGGATTATTGAATCATCGCTGAGGATCCTCCCTGATCACTCACTTGTTTTCGAACGTCGGTTCTTTCAGCTGGGAGTAGTCAATTTTGGAATGGGAACCTGGGGGAAAATGAGCCAAGAGCGTAAAAAGAAATGTAGAAAACATCCCGTTACGCAGTGCATAACACCTCGAGCTGTTCGGAACCGATGGGCAAAGAGACGAAGAAGATACATCACTCACCCTCCATTGAGTAATTTGATGAAAACGTCGGCCGCTCGTGGATTCGTTACGCGCTAGGAGGCGTCTATGTTAGTTACAGAGGCAATTGAGGAATGATTCAGAGCAGAGGACGCACGGTGCGGAGGACCTAAGTGATACGGAGGGAAGATGATGGGGGTGAGAATGAGAGAAAGACAGCGACGGAGAACCTTCCTTTTGAACGGAAATTGAGCGCTGATCGGCGAGGTTGAAAATAAATTGTGGAGCGGCCAGTTCCGTGGACCGAAGCTAAATTCTGATGCACTGGAGAACCCCGAAAATTAAACGGGAAATTGCATGCACATACGGGAAGCGCCGGCAGAGAGTGGGAAAAATGGAAGGTTGTAAACAGGTGCAATGTGATACGAGGCATCTGCTTAATACATGAGGTATGTCCATCTCCCAAGTTTGGGATACAAAAATAACAGGAACGAAGGGGAAGCCGTGGCCTTCAAGTCTGAATATTAATCGTAGGTACCTGCATCTCTCTTAAGTGCGTTATGTCGCCATAAACGCGTGTATTATTGCCGGGCAATATATGTATCTCAGACACTGGGAGTTGCAAGTACTTTGGTAACGTGAATAGGGGTGCGTCGAGATCTGAATACACTTTCTTTGGAAGTGCTATGGTTGAATTTCCACTCCGGGCGCCTTGCACGAACGATGGGTATGAATTTTTCTCGCAGCGCACAGTGTACTTCTGATGTTACTGCCTAATCCACCGCGAATGACGGAGCAATATCCTGGCATTAAGCTAGACGACAATCTAGAAGACTGTGGCAAATCCAACTTTGCAATCAAATTCATAGACGCACTGTGCACTGGTGCTATCCTGGTGAGTAGGCTTACACACGTTTCTCGGGCAACAGCCCATTGTTGCCCGAGACAATTTGTGCAAGACTTGTAAGCAACCACGTATGTACTCAAGAGTTCGGGCGGTCCAGGCTGAACGAACAATCCCAGTAATCGGACAATGATTGTCCCTTCAAATCTTGTCTCTCGAACTCTGGCGCACATTTTCAATTGAAACAAAGCAAATCTACTGCTATAGTGATCCCTGCATTCACAGATGGATTTGCAGGGATCCTGCAGTGCCGTTATATTCGTTCCCAGACATTTCAATTCCGAGTCGTTCCAAAGAATCCAAATACATGGATCTGGATCGTTCTCGATTCCCTATCATTCGAGAAGAAGGTAAAGGCTGGACATCTGTTGAATTCAGGCTCGTCGCGCTACGACTTGATATTTCAACATCCATTACTCCCAGAAATCCCTGCATTGGAAATGTCCGCCAAAGTGTCGTCCCATGCCGAGTCTAAACCAGATTAAGGTACAGAGGTTCTTATTTCACGGATCTTTGGCATTTGAGAGTAAATTCACACCAAGTTCAACTTGACCTGATGAAAGCTAACAGATTCCCGCGGAGCATACAGCCATTTCTGGTGGATTCACTGTCCAATGGCCTCCAATGCGTGCTGAGATTTTGAGTCTCAGTTTGTCATGTTCTCCACCCATTCGTCGAGTCTCGATCATGCCCCCGAATTCTGTCCGAATCAGAGTTCAAGTTTCAACTGGGAAACTCGTGTCTCACATCGGCAAAATTCAACTGAACAGAAATTGGGGTCGCGCTGTCCACGTTCGGTGCCGGTGTTCTCAGCCTGTACCACGGCAGTACAGTCCGTGAATGAAATGCATTTTAAATCTCACCAACATTATTGGGGCAGCCTCTTCGCTGAACAGATTTTCCATTCAATTGGAATGTACGACATAGCCGCGGGCATCGGACAGATGTGCCGACTCAACTGACTCGTAGGCCCAGTATCGAATCCATCTGTGCACTGGCAGTGCTTCGATAGTGGTAGTTGCCACAAGGATAGAGGCGACTCTGCTGCGCCGTTGAACTTTCAACCTCACTGCGATGTCGTGTTCACCTCATATTTGAGTTGAGGCCGAGCACTCACTTTCTACATGCATAAAGTACTTAGAGAATTCAAAGTCTGGTCGAAGGGGGTTTGAATCTTCGGGATACGTGCGAAGGAAATCGTCTATGTATGCTTGTGGAACCTGCCGGTGCAGCAATTCTACAAAAATTTTCCTGTCAAGCATCAAATTCGATGACCGGCAAAAAAAAACTGCCAACTGATTCTGGGGCGAGCTGCACATGGCATCACTGGCTTAGCCCATTTTGACCTGAAACCCCTGGACTTCCTAATGCACGCACGGTGAATGACATTTTGAGTCTTGGGTTCGGGGATAAATCATGAACATGCTAGATCTGCGCAAATTCACCGATGGCAGGTCCATAGGTAAATAAACTCGCAATTATATAAATCCGGACATTAAACTAAGTCGATGCGCCCCATCACTATAATATTGCATAGTGGAAGCCGGCTGTAACGGTCACGTACAAGACATTGTACGTATTTTATTTACCACATTCCTTTTCTTCTATCTCCCTATCATATCCACTCCTTATACCATTTTCCCCACTCCAACGCGTTCTCGACTTAACACTACACGCTCCTTAACCTCTATTTCCGTTCGCCTTCATCCTATCATCCCACCATACCCGATTCGGGCTGCATAGCCAAATGATCCGTAGTATATATAGTGACCTGTAACGTAGATAGTTCTTCGGTTAATCTACTACTTACAACAGTCAGATTCGCCACCCCCAGTGTGCCGGAACTCGTGCTCTATGCTTCCGTCACACCGGTGTAGAAGTAAGGTTGTGTCCTGAGGTGGACAGAAGAGGTGCTGGTCGTGCTGGGTAAATGAATGCAAGCGTGCTGTAGGATGCCGATAGCCAGTAGGGATGAATCTGGAGTAAGAGCAGAATAGAATATAGGCTCAGGATATCAAAAACTCAGCTCTGAGGAATTGTAAGGGCTCAGAATCTCGCAGGGAAAGACATAGAAAACTCGATGGTGGTGGTGGAAGCAAGAGGCGAACCCCTGTCCATGACAGCGGTAACGAGTGTAAATACGATTGGTCCAAAATAGGTAAAGAGTCCATGGTATATATATGCCTCTGCTAGAGCGAAGCCCTCGCCGTCGAACCAACCAGGAGCTACGCAAAGACGAAATAGGGAGAGCACGTTGCACCGCTCAACGGTGACTCGTGGGTGCCCAGACCACTGTCGGCTCAATCCCCGGCATAGTCCGAGAAGGCGAAGACTCGAGTCTTCACTCGTTGCGTTGGTGTACGTGGTGGTCGGCAACGCACCGCTAATTTCAAACTCCGACATTGGCCGTAGCGATGGTCAGGCCTTTTAGCTCCTCATCCATCCACTTTGGCACAAAGTTGATATGGGACAATATGTATGGCAACACTGTCTTAACACTGTCTACTCAGCGGAATTTTAATAAGTTCGGCGGAAGTATGAGATATGCTGATTCTGACTTAGAAAATGCCATATTCCGGGGGAACTAGGCAGAAATTCAAAATTTGGCCGAGTAGACCGTCTTCCTGTAAAGTTTATATGTTGCTGATACCAGCCACATTGGAGGCTAGGGACACATCCGGGCCGAAAAAGTTGGGTAGGACTGAACTTCAGCCAGCACAAAAATTCGATTTTGAGGCATTTCCAAGGGATTTTAAGATGGGGGATGTATTCCATGGCACCTTGGGGCGGATTTGAGAGTCATTGCGGCCCTGCACCGGACTTCAATGGCCTCCGGAAACTCTGAGAAAGCATAATAGGGGCTAAATAGCCAAATATAGTAATACCACAAATCACATCACTGATTTCCGGCAGGGTTGCCGACCACCAGCACTGTACGTAGGTGAAACAAAGAAATGTCTGTAAAGAGTCAATAGGTAAGTAAATAAACGAGTGTGAGCATGTAAATGTAGAGTGAGAAACATATCAATCAAGAACCAATATTGATTGCCATGGTTGGAAACTCGATGCAAAAGCGATGGAAGGAATATGAAGGTGTGTATGTATCGCTCGAGGAAATCGACTTGGTTGCGCACAACACATCAGCCACCACGTGGCTCCAGTGGCTGTTGCGCAACTCATCCATTTTGTGGGTTTCATCTTTGACCTGTTGTACATAGGGCTGACTGAGATCAATTATCATGTTTTCATTTAGGCAAAATCGATCCGTCTCAAGACATTTCAGGCATTACAAGCAATGAACATGAAATTGCACTCTGTCAGATTTCGCCATCATCAGTGAGCACAGCATTAGGTTGGGCATTATCATAATCAGGTCTGGGTGGATAAACGGGGATGAAACTAATTCAGACTGAAAGACAGTATTGCAACCTAAGTAGTCAATTCACCACAAGGAGTACGCGGTCCAATGACCAATCAAAGTTGGGGTGGAATTTCCAACAGCCAGAGATGTCTACAGCAACATGGGCACCGTGGCACTGGAGAACCCCCGCTATCTGCCGCCGCAGAAAGAAATACATTTTCTGCGGGTACAATAGAATTCAGTTAATTAGACTGATACCCGCACTTTAGTACCGACGGGCCATGAGGACTCTTGATTTAATTTCCCGCAAATTGAACCGCGTGAAAAGTAGTAGCACTGTGGGTATCGTTTGTACCCGGCTTGTGTGGATATTTCCGACCAGTAGTGCTGCAACATTGCGGACCAAGTGCCGTGGCACCGTGAGCGAATTATACCCTCGCCTTGAGGCCAAGAAAAATTGCCACAAAAGACCTTCCCATTGTTTGTTCACTAGCGAGAGTATCCGGATCTTCCGCAAAAATCCAACTCCTCCAAGTCAGACGTTGTATAAGTACAAGACATGCCTTCGCTTCGCTCCGGTGAAACGGTGCACTGTGGGTGCAGCCATGAAATCAAATGATCCAAATAAGTGAGCGGGAGCGAACAAATCACTATAACCCAACAAATCCAAAATCTAATATCAAGCACAAACTCCAAATCTCAATACTCATGTGTCTGTGTGTGTTCAGGGAAGTAGGATTAAGAAACCCTTCAAGATGTGTTCACCTTTCAATAGTCTGGATGAACACTAATTCTTATAGCAGAGTCACTGGGGGAAACCAATTCTTATTTCGACAAGGCGAGTGCGTGGCCCGGAGGAATTGACTTCGAGAAACCAGCCAGTGTTCAGCGGCAGCGGCCGACCTCAACCAACGTGGGGTATGTCAACGGGTGAACCGATTCAGCAGGGCATCTTCCACTCTAGAACCTACGCTCTCAATGGAGGGTAGGGTTGAATGGCTGGCGGTCAGCGGGCAATGCGTCTCGCAATGACAGTGCACTTACAACTGATGGCTGCAAGCTCACGCAGGCTTCTTCCAACTATATTGAATCTTTCTGATATCTGACTGATTTCTGTCTGTTCAATTCTCTGAGTCCACTATATTGCCCTTTTCCCAGGGGATAGTCTACTACCGTTACAAGTATTTTACTAGGCTTTTATACAAACTAGGGAGCATGAAAGGAGATAAAAGGAAACTTTTAGAACAGAGACCAACATGGTCCCCGGGAGGTTATGAACCAATAGAAAATGAGGTATTCACTTCTGTGGGTATAAAGTCCTTCTCCCGGGGATGCACCACATGGTCATCCCGGCCACACCTTCATGGTGTGCTATGGCGTGCTCATTGTCCAGGTAACGGCAGCGCTTTTGCATCATCTCGTGATTAACCAGAAACTCTCCCGCTGACACTGTCTGGTTCAGCGGGTGACTGTTAAGTCCCTTTCAGAGAGTTACTTCATCTTATTCAAGTTGCCCGGAGTGGTACTGCAGTCAGCGGGCCACTCCAAAAGGTAGTGTTCGTTTCAAGTAGCCGCCGGGGAAGGAATCCCCGACGCAATCAATCAACGGCAATCCTCATCGGCTAATATACCCTTTATGAGGATCGCCCGCTGACTCTGACACATCCTTTCATATCACATCTTTAGCTAGTAGTCGTCTCCCGCGGTTGAACTAATGCATTTGTTAGGATGCAAGAGTCGCCTGCTGACTTGTACTTATCAGTATCAGTTGTGTTCCATAGTTCTATATGGCTCTCTGTGTCAGCGGCCAACTCTAAGACTTCAATAATTCCTCTTGTTCGCTTCTAGTACTCAAAGAAGTAGTGTTTAGCTACTTCCCGGAGCTCAACAGTTGTGGTTTAATTAGCAGAACTCTGACTTGGTTAGAGCCATTGTTAAGCTGTTATCTGTAGTGACCCGCTGACTTTCGACTGTCAATAGCATAGCCTACCACTCCGAGGTGAGTGTACGCTCCGTTCCCAAGCCTCACATTATCCCATAAGATAGTTCAAAAATGAATAAAAACTGAGGTTTTTACGCGTTCCCGGGAGCACGTCCTATCACTGGCATAAATGCTGACTTGGAAGGCAGCCAACTACCATTTAGAAGAATTCCTGGAGGAGAACTAGGTTTCGTCGATTTTTGGCCGTTGGCATTGTACAGTGAAAGTGCATTTGGGAATTTAATTCACAAAGATATCTACGTACAAACGCCTGTGCCATAAATCAAGTTACAGTCTAACAACAGTCCAATGTGCGGCACAGCTGCTCCCTTTTACGAGTTTAGCCGTAATTAAAGCCTACAATACAACACGCTGGAAGGATTAATTAGTCAACAAAGTTGTGGTGCATGAGGTCACACACCGAAGACACATCCATCGCTCGCATGGAGTCCAGAACTTTAACAAAGATCAAACCGTTTGATGCACACAGTTGTTATGGTCCTGCTGGCAACAAAAAATATGTTAGCCAAAAAAAAAAAAACAGCTGGATTATGCAACATCGTATTTTGAACACAGTGGGCCAGCTTGCAAAAACTGCGAATAAGGTGTTAAGAGCTGAAAATTTGGAGAGAGAAATTAACATTTGCATAGATGGAAAGGAGGCCAGACACGTTGCTACTGTTATGGGGCAGCTGAAAAACCGAATGAAATCAGCGGTAGCGACACAGACAATGTTTGGGCTAGCGAGGTTCTTGAGTGAGTATGAATGTCTATTCAAGCACACCGTCAACTCTAGAAACAGATAAGAGAGCGCCATACCAATTTAAGGGATCATGGGAAGTATGGAAGTCAGATAAGGGCCACAGCCCAATGCAAAGAGATCACATCCGAGGAATGTTTGTGTGAGTAATGAGTAGGATATATGCACGGATAGAACACACCTCGATGGTATCTTGGATATATTACAGCTAACCATGTCAGCAAGATATAGAAACAAATGAGTGACACTGTACCTTTCGTCGGACTGTCAATGAAATTTGCGGCCGGTCCCGGAGGACTATAGGGAAGGTGGAGGAAAAATCGTGAAAATCAGTAAATGATGCATGCGCGGGACACACCTCGACACTTTACAGGTCCCCCAGTCCAATCAATTCCAACCTACGTGGCGATGAGACGACATGAATATCCAGATGCATGCATAATCAACCCGAAACACGTCATCTGGAAGGACGTTTGGAGAGATATTGGAAAAGGGAGCCATGGATATGGAGTGAGACTGGAAGAGGGAGGTGAGTACAGCTACACGTTGTTATAAAGCCCAGTCTTGAAATGCATTCCAGGCGTTGATTACTGGTCGAACTTTGCACCAGGTTGCGACCCAACATTACATAGTCTTGATTCGGACTCATTGGTCTTGACACTTGGCGGATATTGCGGATGGCTTGATTTGTGCGAAGACAGCAGTGCAGGAGAAAAGGATGAGAGCTACCAGATGCACCGATAATGGAAGAAAGGCAGTAGCAAGCTTCGAGCACTAAGACTTGAGAATTCAACACTGTGTAGTTCTTGGAGTTGCTGCCTGCTGTGTCTTGCTCAGAGCTTGATCTATCTGACAAAGATAATTCAGCAGCTTGTTGAGGGGAGAGGACAGCTTGATGTTTGCCAGCTCTTGCTGAGGAAAGTACGGCTGAAAAGAGCGACAGAATGCGGCGTGGCAGAGGGTGATAATGGGAGAAGGGAAGAAGGAAGCGAGAGGAAATGAACACTCTTTATGAACAGATGTTGAGCGGCTGATCGGGGAGGTCGAAAATGACGGAATGGTGCATCCAGCAACTTGGACCGAAGCTTAATCCCTGACGCATCGGTTAGCTGGAGAATCCCGAAAATAAATTGGGAGATGCAAAGCACATAAGGAAGCGGCCTGGGAGAAAAGGAAGAACATAAACAGGCACAATCTGTATCATGGCACCTGCATAAGAGGAAGGAAAGCGCAGCAACATTTGAACAGGCTTGCCTTTTGAGCGGGCCTTGAGCGTTCAACCGCAAGCTGGGGGATTGGCAGCAAATATTACAGAGTTCACTAAACCTAAATCATCATCGGGCATCATCGGCCATGAAATTCACAGGGAAAGAACATGCCTAATTGAACGCGGGGTGGGAAATGAGACCTAAATTAAGGTGATTGTAAACATGTACACATGTTATGATTTGGGCTCAGACAGCCCTTTCTTTTCAATAATACAACTGGTTATTCCCGAGTTATTCACCACAACACAACACAATCGAAGGATAGGAGCATGCCCGGGTTATTCCTTAACAACCTGGGCTCCTATCAAACAGCATACCATTGCCAGGGTTATTCCTTAACAACCCAACCCCCTAGGACTCGAAACGACTTGTCCTCACATTCATATTGGACTCCTCTCTGTGGACAGGTGTCTATCCCTATCCCCTGGTCCACTCCTATGCATCCAAATACCCCCCTGGACTCCTCAGTGTTGGGAGCTGAAACATTTATGCCAGGCACACTTAACTCCTCAAACATCAGGAGTCACTCTATCTATTGACTCCTTTATGTTGGCCCCTTACTCCTTTATGCTAGCAGCCCCTTCATTAACCCTTTACGACAGGATCATACATGTTCCTATGATCGGACCCCTTTGTACTTACAGTATATAAGTAGCAGTAGAATCTCCCTGTACAGTAGATTCTATCTCGTCTATTCTCCAGCCTTACTTTGGCCTTGACTTGACTTGTGTGGGACTTTAGCTGGTCTTGCTTCTGTCTATCTCGTTGTCTTGGGTTCTGTATTCTCACTGCTGTGGTCATCAACAGACCCCTGACTCCTATCCTCGACTCTCTCCATCTACTACTGGTTACCACGATGAGCGGTTCGTGGTCAGAACCTGCTTGGACCAACTTGTGTCCATATGGATTAGCGAGGCAGACTCTGGCTGGTTACCCAGTGGAGGTCTGCATGGTTATAGAGCAGTGCACCCACAGCCAACCACCAGTATGGAACACTGGTACTACTGTACTGGAGTCATGTGTGTCTGAGTACACTATATTGGACACTCCTTGCATATGATTCCCACTGCAAGCAACACTGAACAGTAACCTGGAATAACCCGGTTAGACCGGGTTATTGTTGCGTTGACTGCACACTGTTCTCACAGTTCGGGTTCTGGTTCAACTTGCATGGATTCTCGGCAGATGGTCACTCGCTATTCAATGTGGTGACATATCCCTCCTCAACACCTGCGCTGGGACTGTGGCCACGTTGGGCTACGTCGCAGTTAGGCTGACCTAAGTGCCATTGCTGACAACACATAAAATCACCACATCTGCTTACAGCTCTTTGCGGTACAACAGGCGCGATCCCTTTTTCTCTGTTTTGGCAAGTTTTCACGAGAACAGCTGCCCTGAGCTCAATTCTCAACCGTTTCCCCTCAAAATAGGCTCATTCGATTCGCATTAAAAATCCACAGCGAATGGGATACCGGTATTTTTGATCCTTTTACATAATAGAATTTCTTCCGGAAAAACTTGGTTTTGAGTAGGACACCTGTAGCACTTGGAATACTGCCCCCATTGGCCTAATTTTTGGATATGCTATACATCTGATGTGACCCTAGCCAATGTGGGTTTTTACAGAGCTTAATGTACTCAAACTTCCATGGACAGCTCTACCTATGGTAGTATCTGGATATCTACTTTGCTAAAGTGTGCGCTAGATCACAATCACTCAGCATGTAATATAAATAAACACATCGTTGTCTAGAGCCACATCAGATGTATAGCATATCCAAAGATTAGGCCAATCGGGGCAGTATTCCGAGTGCTACAGGTGTCCTACTCAAAACCAAGTTTTTCCGGAAGAAATTCTATTATGTAAAATGATCAAAAATACCGGTATTCCATTCGCTGTGGATCTTCAATGCGAATCGAATGAGCCTATTCTGAGGAGAAACGGTTGAGAATTGAGCTCAGGGCAGCTGTTCTCGTGAAAACTTGCCAAAACAGAAAAAAACGGACCGCGCCTGTTGTACCGCAAAGAGCTGTAAGATACGAGTAATCACCATTGGAATGATGCAACTACATCCTTTGATACTGTATTAACAGACTGGACAAATTTTTCTCATATCCTGAATTGGTTAGCCTGAAAGCACACTCATCATACTTACCACAAGAATTCAACCGAGCCAGTGTCTGCGATGTTTAATGTTTTGTTCACCCAACTTCAACTGGAGGGAATCTATCTAAGTTTGGTTACTTCGACTCAATGTACCTAATCTTTTCCCCACCGCTAGTTGTCCGCACTTCCCCGGAATATGGACAAAATGCCTTCAGCAATTCAAACAGACACATCTTTCAGACAGTCACCGCCAAGTCAAACTCGGACCTCGATGCAACCTGGATTCTCTAATTGTGGGGTTGACTCTAAGGTATTGCTGCATCTAGTGACTGATATGATACACATTGATATACACTGCCATGATCCGTGTGTTCCTGATGTTTAGGCCATAAGAAATGAAGTTCTTCATCATCCAAGTAACGTCCCTAGAACTGTTTGAACACCCCATGGTACGATGAGTTCCCGAGGGAATACTTGGAGGCAGAGTTTCAACCATGCTCCAGGCATGGAGTATTCGAGTTGAGCAGATGTTACCATGTGTTACCATTCCTGATTGCATCCATCCAGCACATTCAGGCACTTTCAGTAAAAGAAACCAGTGTTTGAGCTCGATTCCAAAAGACACGGAACAACCGAGACAAGTAGCACACCAGGACTGGAAGATGAAGCAGCCAGTCCAACCACCACTCTAAATCTCGGGATAAACTCAGTTAGGCAGTCAAGAATCATTGGCCCCTGCGATATAGGGTGAGGTGGCACTGCAGGGGTTTGAGGCGGCACTGCGGGGAACTGCTGCAGCATTGCGGGGAATTCACGCGGCAGTGCGCGGAATTGACTCGGTAGTGCGGGGAGCTGAGGCGGCACTGCCGAGGCGTTGACACGGCACTGCGGGGATGTGACGCGGCGTTGTGGGGATGTGAGGAGGAAAGTACCGCGGCGACCGATGTATATTGAGGGTACTTTAGGTTCTAAATTGCAGATAAGATTCGAGGTAAACATTGGACTTCCAGTACAACTTCCTTTCTGAAGGAAAGCAATGAAAATGGGGCCGTGGACAACAATTATTTAGACTAGGAATTGTTACAATTGAAGCCATATACATGCTCACGTTAGTTTTATTGGTAATAACAACCATTGGGAGTGGTTGAAATTCCTCAGGCAATTGGTGGGACATACAGTCAATATTTGTATGGAGGTTTCTTTTGTTCCAAACAATGTATTTAAGCGTAGAAACACTGCCGTCAACTAATTTGAGGTCCAAAAGGAGTTGTGGAAAGAGCTAAAGGCTGCGCGGCACTTCAAACCTGCCACGGCAATAGCACAGCCACCGCTGCATCAGTTCCCCGCACTGCCGCGTCAATTCCCCGCAGTGCCGTGCAGTCGCGGCATTTTCTCCGGGCCCCTTGGAAGGCTATATATGGCCAGGGATGGATGTCCCGCTTTTGGTGATGTTTGCCTGCCAGATTTTGCGCTTTTTGTCTTGGGCCGGACAGTCCCTTGCGAAAGCATTTCATTGATCTTCCCGCACTGTGGAAGACTGCCATGTTTAGTTGCAAACTGGTGGTTGACTTGCTACTGCGACTTGTCTCGAATCTAGGCAATTTGCACGATATACTGCGGCATGGATTAGACTTTGAGTGTGAAGATCTAGTGTTATTCAGCAAAAAGAAAGAAAGAAAGAAAACAGAGCTCGTTGGTACCGCGCTACATGAAGTTTTTTCATAAGGAAACCGATCCCGAACATACCCGTTTTGGATTTCGCATACTTCCTACATATAAACTTACCTTTGACACCTCACTCCCGTCACGCTACATATCCCTTCAAAAATCGCATTTTTTCCCGCGATACAGGCCAAGTGACCTTTGGACTGTACCTCATTGTAGTTCAAAAATGATTTTGGTCCCGCGGGCTGACGACCTCAGGGATATCCAAGGTCAATTCCCCACATGGAAATACCCCTCTCCCTCAACTCCCGGCTCAAGAACCCGATCATAGGCCCCCATGGTGAAATCTTTAACCATATTCGAAGAACCTTTTTTCGCGACTCTTGGTCCTGTGGCGCGCAAAATCTTTCTACCTCCATATTTCTCCATGGCCTTGCCTCATGGGCCATCGAATACCTTCAGTTTGAGTCTAAGTATATGCACAATATTCCGGCCTCAATTGCCTGAGATATTCGCAATTTGCGGTCGGGGAAATGGAAAACTCCTGTTTTTGATGCGCTGCAGCCCGACCCTTGTGCTACAACGCTGTTTTTAGAAGGGAGTTTGGTTTGGCGCAGTTGAAACTGCCAAACAAACATCAGCAAATGCTGGGCCTGCTATGGAGCACTACAGAGTACTACATAGCATGTATAGTGTCTGTAGTGCCTGTAGTGAAGGGTATTTGCTCTGTAGTTCTTCATAGTACTGCGGGGCCACTCTGTAGTGGGAGCTTCCTCAGCTTAAAGGAATACATTTCATACTCCATTCAACTTTATAATGCTCTTTGTTCTGATTCTTCACAAGTTTCAATGAACACAACTCAACTCGAATTTTTTTCGTTCACTATTGCATTAGACTGCTTAAATTATAATTGCATGCGTGCTACTGGCCCGAATCAAACCCTCGACCTCACGAGAACAGACAAAATACTAGTGCAGACAAAAGACCCAGTAGACTAAAGTAACCATACAGGGCTAGGAAAACTTGTGCAATATATGAGGGCCGTCTGATTCTTCCGGCTTATAACACCTTTCTCATCTTTGCTCACCTCAAATATATACATTCTGCTGGTGTGTGAGTCTTTAAATATTCATGATAGGCAAACCATGAATCTGGTGAACGTGGTCCAAAAAAATTGGTAGTCAGGTACCAATCTAAAAATAGACTGAAAACAATAGTTGTAGAGCTCGATGAGAGCTACAAGAGTTGTCTGAGGTCATTTTTCAAGAAACAGCTTTGTTAAGCCACAAATCGCAAAATACATTCCCAGAGCCGGTGGTTTGGATATTTTGAACCCCATAAACTGGACCTGAACGCGGTGGGAGAACATCTGAAATGCACAATGTCACTAGTATTACTGCCAGGAACATGCCAGATCCTCGCTGAGAACCATATTTTTGAGCAGAAAATATAGAACACTATGTAGTCCCAACAGAGTACTATGTAATACTACAGAGACCATAACTGAATACTACAGAGCACTACAGGCACTACAGGCACTACACAAGCAATGGTCTGACTACACCATACTACACAATACTATGGCCACTACAGAAAAAATTAGGATTCAATGATGGCTGCAGCACCTTCGACAATCTCAGCCAGCTGCTACTCCCTCTACCACAGCGTTACTTCAGCGGTACCGCAGCCCCTCTGCGAAGCGCTACAAGCTCTGTGCTACGACCCCTGCCGCTTCAATGCTACCAGGCGATGTGTTTGTTTGTGTGCACATGTCACCATCATCACTGTGGGCACCAGCGACGCAGCTTCTGACTTACGCATCTCCATCGCTGCCACTTCCCATGGCCCGCCCACACCGTGCTACCATGCTATGCTTAACGGCCCACATTCATGCGTATCCGCCAAAGCTGAATCGAAGACTAAGCACCTGCATCTTACCATGCCTCTGATTCCTTCCCCAGCCTACTAGTATCCCACGGTACCGCCCGCATGACCTCCCGCATGTGCAGCACCTGCCGTGCCTGTTCCTGTTCCTCATCCCATACAGCAGTACGACCCATTCTTCGCCATCTTCCACACCACGAGCAACTTTCGCGCAATACCCCCCTGCTCAAAACCTCGGCCTGCCTCGCGCCACCAACCCGATGCGTGTCACCAGCGACCTACGCCGTGTCGGCAGCGGTGGCAATTTTCCCTCGGACATGCCATCTTTGTCTCCTCCCCACGCACAGCAACCATCTTCTGCGCAGTCCCACTCCAACACTTGAGGCTTGCACCCAGCAGCATGCTGTACACCACCACCAGCATGCCAAGCCGCCGTGACGATTGACCTTCCCTATTGCACACGCCAATGTCTCCCCATCCCACTGAAGCATCACCAATGGAGCATACCACTCCCTGACGACTGACGCCCGCACCCTGTTTGTGCCCAACCTGCAACCTCCGGATGTGGAATTGCCAAATTGAGACCGCGCGCCAAGAAAAATCGGAATTCTCATTACTTTCAGGCTCTGCTGTGATATAAACTGTGAAGCCTGCTGCGCGGCAAAGCCCGCTATGTAACTTTTACGGTTAGCAAAGATTACTTACGACTCAAAATAATGTCAGCACATTTCAGAGCATCTCAACCCACGTTGTATTTAAGCAGGCAAGAAGTCACATATCAGTCAATGTTACAGTACATATAGGCTATTTCCTGTACATCTAGCTTGCTTAACTGACCAGTATGAACGTCAGGCTTCTCGGACACAGTCTGTGAGCAGATCAGGAAGACAGCCATCCAGCGGGTAACTTTACGTTCAGTTGCGATATCCAACAGCTTTACCATAATATTTTTGGCAGCTGACCAATGTCAGTGTTGATTACGACAAGTTGTTGATTGCGTACGAAGGTCGCATGGCAGGCCATGTGCCCAGAGGAGGTCCCATAACAGTTGCAATTGCATGTCAAACCTGACCGCAAATTCCAGCCCTTTCGGGCTGTTGTCATCCCAGTCGGGACGCAATAACTCCAATTCACACCTCATCACGTCCCAAGTTGGCCAACCTGAATGACCACGCACCCAAATTTAGCCTCAAAGAGAATGGGAGAGGAAAATGTGAGCCTTCCTAGGATGCATAGAAAATTAGTACGCTAAAAACAAAACAAGACAAGAAAAGCTACAGATATTGGCAATGGCTCGATCCCGAGTCGAATGGGATTCCCTCAGAGTGCTTCACCATTAGCATATGAAGTGAGGGCACGGTCCAACCGCTACTGAGCCGATATAACCCTGCATACGTGCTTGGATAAGTGACCTGGAACATAATGAGTGAAATCGGTGATAAGTGAGCTCCGAACCTAGGATGGAAACTAACAGAAACAGCCAAAACAAAATACTACAACCAAAGAACCGGATGGAACAGACGAGTCTAATCCCAAACAACCAATAGTATGCAGCAAGTGCGGTGTAACGTTCGTCCCAGAGGCACCAGACAAATGTCAGTCCTGATTCAGAGCCTTGTAAAGGTTGATCGGGAGAAAGTTTAATTCAAGAAGTCGTTGTAAGACATAGCAAGCGTTTGTTATGTACGAAACTAAGAGATCCCAAAGGATATCTGTTTCGGACACCAAGACTTGAGTCGGTTATGACCGACTAGAATGATGGAAACTGAGGATCCAAAGGGATTCTGAAGTTTCCAACGCAAACAACACATATAGGATTTATTGGAATGCAGGGAACTGTGAGGTTCACCAATATTCCAAAGCGAGACTGAAAGTTCCGCAAAGCTTTGACAAAGATGGTGGTGATTCCAGGCAACAAGACAACACGACAGACGATTCCAAACGATTCCCAATGATTCAAGGTCCAAGACCGGTGATTCGATACGATTCCAAATGATTCAATACGATTCAAGACCCAAGGCCGGCGATTCAATACAATTCAAGACCCAAGGCCAGCGATTCTATAACTTCCAACGATTCAATACGATTCAAGAGCCACGCTCAGACATTTTATCCAATCCAACAACTGTGATATTCCAACTCCTACAAACTGACGTTGGTAGGTGTCCGAAGATCGACTAAAAGTTTCACTTGGGCGTAAGCTGAGCTCACTAGTTGGGGGAAACTCCGTCCTCGACCCTAGAATCACCTCTAGCTACTTATACAATCCAGAATATGACTATGACAATGAAAGAATTAAGTAAAAAGTCGGTTTAACCACCTCGCAACCTGTGTATCCATCTTGGCAATTAAAATATAATGAGTCCTATTGGTCGGGGGCACTGAGCATGCCATTCCGGGTATATTCCGACCATTCCTTTGTAAGATGATGCACATGGTGGATTGATGGCAGATTAGACATCAACCACCATGTATCACCTGCTGCATGTAACTTGCATTTTGAGAGTGTCCCTCGAAGGTCTTCATGGAAACTAGAGTCTCCAGCCATGTAGGCTTCAAATGATACCCCACTTTGAGTGTGGACTCAAGATGGATTCTCCAGAACACTCCTATCACCCAAAGGGGAAGTCCTAGGAACTCCGGGATCGACGATCATGGATCCCCTTCGCTTACTATCCCACTTTGATGTCCGTTGCCGAGTAACCGATGCCTCGGCTACAACCGAAACATTGCCTCTGGTGTCTCTCACGTCACCTGGATCGACGCAAATGCATCGATACTCCCAAATAGATAATCACATAGTCGCTCGTCACTTTGGTCCTCGAGGTTTTGGTATCAAAACTACCGAAACTACCGATACCAACAAAATACCCTCTGGTTTGGTTGGGCTACACATTCTCCTACATGTTTCAGAGTGAGAACATGTCAGAAACACCTCTGGCTTACACCAGTGCATTGTCCCGTTGCTCTTGTGATGCTGGCCACAGGCCAACTACTTTGGGTTCTTAGTACTGCCTCTAGTAGATAATACAATAGGAATGAACTACACATTTGAAAAGCGAAAAATATAGCATTTTCAGGTGTGTTCATTCACTGCTTATCATCGGTTACCTCAGTTTGCACCGTATCACAGTGGAGGCAGATGCAATGGGAGGACATATCAATGAACATCTCTTCAAGTTGAATCAGGAATCAGTGAACCCTCGGGGAACGAAATCAGTGGGAGGAACAAAAAAAAACTATGGATGGGATATATGCCTGACCCCGAGTCGAACGGGTGTGCTGCTATCAAAGAAATACAGGTTTCTCTCACCAGATGCAGGTGCGGTCCCCCACCATCGAAGTTGCATGAAAAAACAAGCAATTAAATTCGCAACTGTGGAGTCACTTCAAACGTGTGAGCTCTGGTAATACCTTATGGGGGAATCGATAAAATGCCCGCAGCACCTAAATACTGGAGACTGAGGCAAAAGTGTAAGAGCTCGAAGTCAAACAGGTCTGTCCTTCAATGTGGCGGGCCACTATTCAACCAACATTCGTTTACTTCACTGCTTTATTTATTCTACCATTTCCCGTCTCCCTTCGTACTTACGCACGACTTACCGGGTCTTACGCACTATACCTTACACTAGCGGCGGTGGACAATCCCTTTCCCCTTTCGTTTATTACACCTTACTTACATAACCATTGATCCTAGTATATAAACCTGTGATGTACGTAGTTAGTGCTTTGGTCAATACTACTGTTACACCAGTTATCTCGTTCGACCACCCCCCGACTTACCGTGTGCCGAGACTAGCCTAGCTCCTCGTCACATATTTTTAACTGCTCGATACTCGTCCCTGCTTCGCTGGTCCCCTCTGGTCTGATCAACCCGAACCCCCCGCTCAGCAGACGACACCTCGTTCCAAAAACACTAACTACTATGTCTTACATCGAATCTCAAAACACTGGGCACCATACCCGTGCGGCGACTCGAGCTGGCCGCTTCGAACCCCCACCGCCAGTCTTTGGACCTAACCCCACCTCTTCCCCTTCTACCGCTAGCAATGGCGTGGAGGGCGCGAGTCGTGGCGATACCAGCCCCATAGCCACGCTGTACAGCACCGTGGTGACTGGGGGACCCGCTCCTGGAGAGCGTGGTCAGTCCATCAGTGTCACTGACACTGTGGGCCCTTCGCCCGAGTCCACCCCTCTCAGAGGCGGTGCGGACTTCGGAACTCCTGGGACTGCAGGCCCAGATGACGGGGATTGGATCTCTGTCACATGTGGAAACGCTCGCACGCACCGCGCGCGATCGTCGTCGGGTAGCCGTAATAAAAATGTTGATAGAGATAGTTCTCCTTCTACTCTAATGCGTGCTACCAATGAGATGAGCCGTGAAGATTACCTTGCTCTGGCTCAAAGATACCAAGCTATGGCCGAGGCTGCAAAGCCTGCAGCAGAGCTTGCTCAGGAGGATAAGGTTGCGCCAACGGCTGTAAAGATCAGCTCGGGAAGGGTTCGGAACAGTGTACCTGTCAACCATCTTTCTGATCCAAATGGAGTAGCCGAAAAGATCGGACATGACTCCACTAACACCCGTGTACCTATGGAACAACTGATTCCAGTCAGTCCAGTTTCTGAGGTCGTTGCAGGCCCTTCAGAAAATCAAGGGAAAGGTGCAGACCCCAGGAATTGGGGTAACCTGAGTTTTCCGGGATCTTTCTCTGAGAAGAATTTCCAGGCCCAGCGTGATGCGCTGGACAATTATGCGGAAATTAACCGCGTAATCAAGGAAGAGAGTTTCAAAACTCCCCCTGGTTTCTTTGATAACCCCGAGATACCAGAAGCATCCGTGGAACCGGATGTTGAAGTGATCGCACAGAAGTCGCCTTCTGTTTCAATCACGGCACAGCGGAAAGGTACTGCTGAGTCCAAGACTGAACAGACAAAAGATGAAAAGATTGAGGAGCTCGAGGAGAGACTCCGTCAATATAAGCTGCGAGCTAAAAGGAATTCAACTGCAATTGGAACCGTGAGGAACCAGGCCAAAGACGCCGTGAATGAGCACATCGCCGGCCTAGTTCGTTCCGACAAACGTGCCAAGAACACGGGCACATTGCCCGCTCGATTATCCCAGGCCGTATAGCAGCTGGGAGCACGTTGGACAAGGCCATACGTGGATCTGCCCGCGCAGCAACCGCCCCTCCTGATCCGTCGGATGGACCCTCGAGTGATGGCTCAGATGAGCCCCAATCGAGTACCGATGGCGAGATGAGTGAATCGGGGAGGCGTACTTCTACTGCAGCCAGGCATCGTCGTATGTCATCGCACCGTAGCAGCGGTAAGAAGCTGCGTATGTTATCGAAACCAATTCCCCCAACAAAGTATGATGGGGAAATGCATGCGACTGTGTTCCAAAAATTCGTGCGCGAGAGTTCAGCGTACGTAAAGATGGGTCGAGTTCCAGTAGAAGACCAAGTCTTCTATGTGTCCTATTATTTAAAGGACAAGGCAGCGGACTATTACAATCAAGTGGTAGTTCCAGATGAGGAGAACTTCGACCTGGAGAAATTCTTCGTTGGACTGTTTAACTTCATCTTCCCGCCGGACTTTAGGAACATGCAGCGCAGGCGATTAAATCGCTGCTTCCCGAATGACAGGACAGTCGCAGCTCATGTTGCTGAGTTCGCCCAAATTCATAGCACAATTGGACTGAAGCATGACCAAGAAAGGGTCGTTAAACTGTTCAACAGTCTGCGCAGTGATATTCAACAGGAAATGTACCGCCAGAAGCTCGATCCCGAGACCTCCACTTGGGAGGCAATTGTGAGCGGTGCTGAACACTCCGAAGTATTGTTGAAACTCGACAGAAGCAAGGGTTCCAGCAGCGGCAACAAGGGTGCGAGCTCAGCTCCCAAAGACCGCAGTTTGTCTGAAAGAAGTGCCCCAGCGCGCGGTGGTTTCCGTGGCAGGGGCCGTGGACGAGGCCGTGGTCGTGGAGGACGACCCAACATTTCGGATCGCGGGAATGTGGTACATACCGCATCCGTTGAAGTCAAGGCTGCGGCCAAGGAGTCCGGTAAGGATTCCAGCAAGAGTTCAAAGCCTGGGGGTGAGCGAAATCTGTCCCCCCAGAAGCGAAACGAACTCCTGGCAAAAGGTGCCTGCTTCAACTGCGAAGAGCCGGGCCATCTTGCGCGAGATTGCCCTAAGAATAATATCGTCATATCGAAGAAAAAGGGGAAACCCCCTGGAATCCCTGCGAACGCAGCGACTATCACAGTCGCTTCAACTTCAGATTTGAACCAGGTGCTGTACGAGAGCACCGAGGTGCTCGAGTCATTTGTTGGATCCGTTTCTATTGCGGGTGAGCAAGTCGAGGAGGGCGGGGAGTACACAGGATTTTTAAATTCTGTCGACTTCTCGCTATTTGAACCTCAGAACTCGAACGCTGCGCACAACGAACCCAAAGACCCCATTGGAGATTTGTTCGCACAGAACTTAATGCTAGCCCTACAGTTCTGTCAGCCGTACCCCGGAGAAGAACCTATGGCTGAGGATGACGTTTTCCTCGTTGAACGATTCGGTGTTCACAGGCTTAGCCCTGAACAGCATATTATATTCGATCACAGTACCGACCAGGATGTACTAATTGAATCTCTTCTTCTCGAGGATGCTGAATTCCAACCAGGGCTTTGGTACGCCCGTAAACGACATGAGAACATGGGATTGGATCCTGAAATAGTGCCGTTAGAAGAACGGTACTTAATAGAGCTGGGTGACGGCTTAATCCAAGGCGCTACTATTGCACTGGACAAGTCGTTCCCATGGGACTTCGGACGGTTCATAATTAATGAAGAACCAGATGGTGTATTGAACATACATGATCATGTACTCAATGCCGAAGTATCACTACCCAAATCCCAACTCAGGGTTGAAAGCTTTGATTTGACTGCGTGGTATCGGCTAACCACGGCAGTGACAAACTTTTCAACTGCAGCGATGGATACTCTGAATCCTTCCGAATCAGAACCTGGCTGGTCTCTGCTGGATACCGAAACGAAGATGTCCAGTAATGATGAGGACGATTGGAGTTCAATGCCAGATCTGAAGAGCGTGAGCGGTTCAGAGGAAGAAGAGGTGGCGCCGAGCGGGTGGGACTTACCTCAGCCTATATATGGAGACCCAGAAGAGACGTTCGAGAGTCGTCTCCACGTCTGGGAACAGGCGATTGCCTACCAAGATAAACGGTTGAGTAACCCGTTACCTCGAGCACACAGAATCGGTGATATACTCGGTCACGCGGCGGCCTCACTGCTGGAGTTTTTGCAGCCGTACCCTGGAGATGAGCGAATTTCCTGGGCCGATGAAAGGCGAGATTCACGCCGTTTCAAGCTAGACCGAACAGAACCTGAATTCTATATAATCCACGATAATCTCACGGATGTAGTCAGTATTCTGCCACTGGAATATCTGCACGTGCCTCACTTTCAATTGGGAAAGTGGTACGCTTGCCATCTAGCATTACAGCTTGACATTCGCGACTTCGAGCCCTCGAAACTGCTTGACATTGAGATCAGCAGGCTCATGGAGGCTGGAGTCGAGCAGTATTTCGAAGAAATTCGCCGGCACTTACCTTCAATTGGGCATATATCCATTGAGAAGGTGGTGTGCGCGTTGGAAGATGAGAGACCTAATACGTACCTGGTCAATGTTCCGTTCGGAGAAGAGGACTTGGTGGTGCCGATCCTCGAGACGGCGCTAATGAATCCCCGATTCGACTTGGTCAATTGGGTCTTGAAGCAGAAGGCAAAGTGTGCGCTGGCACGGAGTTCTCAAGAACACGGATGGCACGATGGTGCGGAAGCGAATTACTTCACAAGCATCTTTGGCAGTGCCGTTGATGACAGGATCATGCTGGATTGCTCGGGAGTGCAAATACCTCCGGATAGCGTGCGAGGTATTGCACGCATGTCTTCAGTACCCCGCACTCCTCAACGAATGGTTGCAAAGCCATTAATTATTGTTGTCTTGGTCAATGGACATCCGGTTCGAGCTCTTGTAGACTCCGGATCACTTGGTGATTTAATTTCGACAACAGTCGCCGATCAATTGAAACTGCCAAGGAGCGAATTGGCAGCGCCGATCACTTTGCAGTTAGCCGTGCAAGGATCACGTTCAAAAATTAACCATTCAGTTACGGTTAATTGCCGCTATCAAGACGTTAACGCAGACCGTACCTTCTTCGTTGCCAATATTAGTGGATATGATATGATTTTAGGGACGTCTTGGCTGTACCAACATAAGGTAAGCATTGGATTTAACCCCGCGCGTGTCTTGGTTGGAAGTGCTGACGCCTTACCATTAGAAGGTGTTGCCACCTCCCGAATTCTTGCTGGGGCTTCCCGCTTGAATGAGGATGTTATCCAAGCCGCACGAGACGAGTTATTTGTAACGGTCACGTACAAGACCTTGTACGTATTCTATTTACCACATTCCTTTTCTTCTATCTCCCTATCACATACACTCCTTATACCATTTTCCTCACTCCAACGCGTTCTCGACTTAACACTACACGCTCCTTAACCTCTATTTCTGTTCGCCTTCATCCTATCATCCCATCATACCCGATTCGGGCTGCATAGCCACATGATCCGTAGTATATATAGTGACCTGTAACGTAGATAGTTCTTCGGTTAATCTACTACTTACAACAGTCAGATTCGCCACCCCCAGTGTGCCGGAACTCGTGCTCTACGCTTCCGTCACATTATTAGACTATGCCCAACCTATATGCCGTACTGCCTCAGATACTCCATTGCCGCCGTTGCGGGCAATCAATCATACCATTCCATTCATTGATGAGAATAAAATATTACCTTGGCGTCCGTCAAGATGCCCTGAAGCGTTAAGACCTCAATGGGATGAGAAGAGGAAAGCCTACCTCAATTCTGGCCGTTGGAAAGTTTCCAGCTCGGGGAATACTGCCCCCATGTTGATAATACCTAAGCCAAAGTCAAACCCGCCGCGAATGCGAGTTGTGGTGGACTTACGTGCTAGAAATGCTAACACCCGTAAGATGACATCTCCATTACCGGACATGGACGGCATCTTGCGGCGTGTAGCCCGCGGGAAATTCAGGTCATTAATTGATGGTCAAGATGCTTACGAGCAGATACGGGTCGTGCCGGAGCACGTTGATCGCAGAGCGATGAGTACCCCAGATGGCAACATGGTTAGTCTTGTACTCCAGCAGGGCGACTGCAATGCCCCGGCGACTTACCAATCATTAATGAATTATCTGTTCTCCGATTACCTTGGAGTCTTTATGGATGTGTATCTCGATGACATAGTCATTTATTCGAACACTCTTGAGGAACATATAGGCCATGTTAAGAAAGTCGTGGATGTATTACGTGAACAGAAATTCTACCTGAACGCGAAGAAGCTACAATTACTTCTTCCCGAGCTCAAGGTTTTAGGCCGAGTTGTAGATGATCACGGAATTCAAATGGATCCGGATAAGGTCGAGTCAGTATTGGCTTGGAAAGTGCCTACCAACCGGGAGCTTCTCCGAGGGTTCCTTGGTTCAGTTGGATATTTGGCTGACGACCTAGCTTTGATCAGAATCCCCATGGGGATTTTGCACGGCCTCACTGCCGATGCTGTCGCATTCAGATGGACGTGCACTCATCAGCGAGCATTTGAGGACATCAAAAAAGCGGTGCATGATGGTAGAAACCATCATAGGAAGCCTTTGGATTATCGCAAGGACGCACCTCGAATTTGGCTGGTAACCGATGGCTGTAACTCTGGCATAGCCGGTGTTATCTGCCAAGGTTCGGACTGGAAGAAGGCCAAAGTTGCGGCCTTTTTCTCAGCCAAGTTGAACTCTGCGCAACAGAACTATCCTGTACACGAGATAGAGATGTTGGCAGGTGTGAGTCAATGCTACGGCACTGTGATATCCTACAAGGATGTCAGTTTACCTGGGTAACTGATCATAAAGGGCTTACTCACTTGGTAAATCAAAAGAACCTGTCGGGACGTCAAGCCCGTTGGGTGGAGAAAATCTCTGGGTTTGATTTTGATATCAAATATGTTCCAGGTACCGAGAACGTGCTAGCTGATGCTCTCTCACGGATTTATTCCAATGAGGCACCGGGAACGGTACGCGCTCGTTCGGAATATACCTACCATGATGTTGTTGATAACGACACCATTGAGATTAGCTCAATAACAATGCCTGTGTTTGCAGGCCGGGAGGCTGCTGCACTCACAAGTGATCGAGTTACTCGATCGATGGCACGCAAAGCACGGGAGGCTGCTAAAGCACCTGAAATAACCAGAGAATCTGAGAACGTTGTATTTGAGTTACCAGGCAACCCAAAGGAGGGTGGGAGTACACATAAAAATTCTACTTCTGCCCAAACTACACAACAGGTTCCAGAACCCGACGTCGAACAGAATCCAGAGGAACTTGAACCAGAAACGGTTGAAGAATTAGAACAAATGGATGAATCGCTCCTCCAGGTCGTAAACAGTGGCTGGAAGGGGTTGGATATCGGCAAGTTCCTAGCCAATCAGTACAATGAAGACAAGTTCTTTAAAGCTATATTCGAGAATCCCAAGTCCTTCCGCAACTTTGAGGTTGAAGATGGGCTTATATTCCTGAAGGAAACTGACCGCCGTCTGCTCTGCATACCACAAGTCACGTATCGTGGCCAAAGTCTGCGAGGAATTATTATTTCCGAGGCACACTCAATACTTGCGCACCTGGGTCCCAAGAAAACCTTGGACTATCTCCGTTACCATGTCTGGTGGAAAGACATGGTCTCTGACACCTACGATTATTGTGGAGCATGCGTTACGTGCAAGAGAAGCAAACCGAGCAATCAAAAACCTTACGGCTTACTTCATTCATTGAACCCACCGCTCCAACCATGGGATTCAATTGGCGTGGATTTCGTGGGCCCTCTGCCCGAGTCCAAGAATCGTGACGCCATATTCAATTCTATCACTGTGGTAATAGACTTACTTACGGGGATGGTACACCTGATTCCCAGCCGTATCAATTATACGGCGCGGCAAATGGCTGAGCTTATATTTGAGCAGATATATAAGTTACATGGCCTACCTAGGTCTATTGTAAGTGACCGGGATGTCCTCTTTACGAGCACATTCTGGCGGCATCTTCATGAACTCATTGGAGTCAAATTGAATATGTCTAGTGCCTACCATCCGGAATCAGATGGAGGTACGGAACGCGCAAATCGCACCGTAACACAGATGTTACGGCAGTGCATAGAACCCAAGCAACGAGATTGGGTTGCTAGATTGCCGATGGTGGAGTTCGCAATGAATTCAGCTCGGTCGGAAAGTACCGGATTTACCCCATTCTTCTTGAATACCGGGCGCATGCCACGATCCTTGATCTGGAATGAAAATAGAAACAAGGATTACCCGGGGATAGCAACATTTGCACTGCAGCGTCGATTAGCCATCATGGCGGCGCATGATAGCATGCCGGCAGCACGAGTGAAACAAACTCGGGACGCAAACAGGAAGCGCCAACCTGCCCCGTTTGCAAAGGATGACCTTGTATACCTTTCAACGAAGAATATCAAGTTTGAAAAGGGGCTGGCACGCAAGTTAATCCCAAAATTTATTGGACCTTACAGGATCATCCGTGATTTCGGTAATTCTTCTTACCAGATTGACCTACCTCCGAATATGAAGCAAAGGGGTGTGCATGATGTGTTTCATGCCTCTTTGTTGCGTGTTCATGTGCCAAATGATGATTGGCGTTTTCCGGGTCGGTTGGATAATCAGCTCGGCATCACTAAAGAGTTTGAGACCAATGAATGGGCAGTAGACCGTATAGTGAATCACTATGGCCGTCGTTCTGAGGCCCTGTTTAAGGTCCTTTGGAAGTCAGGCGATTGCACCTGGATGTCGTATGACCAGGCAAAACGGCTAAATGCCCTGGCCGCTTATTTGGAAACCCAGGGCGTTTCTGATATCAAAGAATTAGGCTACGGAACCGGCCAACCGCCAAAACACGAGGAAGCGTTACTGGCTGGAAGTATCCGCATTGGGATGCCAATAAATGCAGAGGGGATTCAAACGCCTCCAAAATTCATCACCCACTTTCGTTTGCATCTCTTGCCCTCGTTATTAATGCCTCTCACCGGTGAATACAACCTCGACGAAGTCGATCGCGTTTACCACCGCTATAACCGTGTACACCCTTGCTTGATTCGTCTCAACGACGCCTCCTTCCTCGTCCGCTTCCCTAGCACCTGGCCCGAGGGAGTTATGGCTGCTCAGCAGGTGCAGCTTTATGCAGCGCACAACATGCGCCTATTTGACGCGTCATTGAACGTTCGCTACAACCCTTGGGGCTACCGCGATTTCGCCATGCTCATGAATCGTTACGATGACTCTGGTTTTGGTTGGCATTCTACAGCGAGATCGAATGCCGCGCCAAGTACCCGGAGAACTTGGAGCCAGCTACCGTGGCTGAGTTCCTCGTTCACGACGACGACATCGACGGGCGCGAAGTTGTGCGCCGTGGTAATGTCCAAGTCTCTGCCGCTTGGTACCAGCATGTCATCGAGGCAGACCAGCGCCGCCTCGTGAATCGGGAGAAGAACATTCGTAGCTCTCAGGCAGCCAAACGGAACCTCGTCGGCATCCCCGACATCGCTTCTCCTGCGAAGAAAGCTGCGCTTGGCGCAAGATTGCCGAGAAGGAGGACGAGTTTCAGGCGGCGTTGCGCCGTCGTGCCCTTAACTCTCGTGCCAAGGAGGGTGCCGCGAAGGGTTCCACCTCTACTCCCAAGTCCAGCGCTCCCGCCGAGACCAATTCCACCTCGAACGAGTCGACCTCGAACACCGCTTTGGACATTAATCAACAGCCAGCCCTATCCTCCATTGTTCCACGTTCCACCTCTGTCCAATCCCCTGCGACCTCGTCCTTGCTTAGTTCACCTTACCCTACGATTCCCCCTTCATCGCCGGCCATGTCCATCGGCAGCACGTCCCTTGACCTGGACAATCTTACTGCGGCAGACCGTGCGTTGTTTGCGGAGACGAGCATCGCCTTGCCCACTTGAACGTGGAGGCCGGTGAAATCGACCAAGACGCTGAGGGTGAGGACGAGCACATGGAGGAGGTGGAGCTCAACACTCAGAAGCCGTAAGTTGCGGTGAGCCTCAACTTGGAGGGCGTATGTGGCGGGCCACTATTCAACCAACATTTGTTTACTTCACTACTTATTTATTCTACCATTTCCCGTCTCCCTTCGTACTTACGCACGACTTACCGGGTCTTACGCACTATACCTTACGCTAGCGGCGGTGGACAATCCCTTTCCCCTTTCGTTTATTACACCTTACTTACATAACCATTGATCCTAGTATATAAACCTGTGATGTACGTAGTTAGTGCTTTGGTCAATACTACTGTTACGCCAGTTATCTCGTTCGACCACCCCCCGACTTACCGTGTGCCGAGACTAGCCTAGCTCCTCGTCACATTCAATGTCCCTTAATTTGGAGCAGTGATTCACAGAAAGTAAGACATTTACGCCAGTATCGCTGAATCAATGAGACCTGAAGGAAGAAAACGTGAGGACGCACACAGAGCCAAAAGTCCAAACTACGCAGAGTGAAACAGCACCGATCTTACATCGTGCGCAACGAGGCACCAGCATTCATTGGGACGAACATAAAACATTGAAACTTGGAACCCACGGCTCGATCCCGAGTCGAACTGGTACCCCCCAACAGATCACAGACGTCCAGTATGAAGTATGTCTTTTTGCCTCTAGTGCGAACCGGTGAACTTTCTCGGGAAGGTGAATCCTGTGTCTGTTTTCGTCACCTTGTTCTGGGGTGAAGATATGGGGCATTACCAAAAGTAACCGGGCATTCGGTTTCATCGGCACATAATGGAGTCTTTTGATATTGCTATGGATAAGAACCTGATCTAGGATGTGTTTGGCCCCCACTTGAGCGTTGGACCGTGAGTTTTGGGCCCTCATATACAGTGGAATATCAAATTTATGAAATAGCGGTATTCTTGCCTCAGTGATGTTCTGGTCGAGACTTTTTCTCACTGTAAGACTTAAATAATTTCAATTGACCTGTAGGAAGTCGCTCGTGAAGTATCAGGGTCCAAATTCTTGTTGTACTCCTCTGTGTTCTTAGAATCTGCTGCTTCGTGCGGCCGTCGACAAAAAAGGATATGCCCCTGTATAAAGACAGTTCTCCCCAGGAGCCAACGTACCTGCTAATCCTCGCGATACACTCAGTATGAAGTTCATTCTCCTTTCATCCATTCTTGCCCTTGCTGTCGGCATGAATGCCGCCGATAACTGCAACGTCCCCCTCCCGTACTGGGGCCACTCATCGACTGCCAAAGGTTTGGACTGGATCCATGTCCCCACTTCTTTTGTGACCTGAATCCCATACAGGAAACTACCAGCCTCAGATTGATCAGTGTCTTTTCGACGACAACCACCTCACGGTTGATAATGGGCAAAGTGTCCTGTTTGGTTGCATAGGCGGACCCAACGGTGTTATTCAGTTTCTGCAAGATTGCGGTGTAAACCGTTGCAAGGACAACGAAAATGGAAAGAATGATAAAGCAGGGAAGGCCGACTAGTAACAACTGGTAACAACTTGAGATTTGCTTCATCAATGTACTACAGCAATTACAATAATTATATCAATCATCCGAAAGACAGCACTGTTCCAATAATTTGCCTTCTCTTTGCTGATTAAATTCCTCGCCATTCCAGCATAGATGTCCACCCCGCAGAATGACACATTAAGTCATACTGAGGACACGTCATCATGTACCAGCCAAATTAGCTGAATAGATAACTCTTCGTCTCAGATTTCCCGATTGATGCCAGAGATTGCATTGTTTATTGGATAACACCAACAGAAATGGATTGTTCTACAAATACTGCACATAGATCGTGTGCTGCATGGAATACTTACAACATATACCTGAGTATCTACCCAGACTGCAGTCTGCAGGCCGACTACATTCCATATGATCATTGTTTTGGCATTCTACATGATTCGGCCCTCCAACATGATGGCATCGCCTGCTGAGCTCTGGCCGACCCGTTGATGTAAGGTTGATACGCACATACGGTGCTTCTCCTCCTTGTTATGCATCTCAGCTTCCTCAATGACACCTAGTATACACCAGATTGCCCTTTGTTCCCCCAAAGGCAACTTGAATGTTGTAGAACAGGCATTCGCACTAGTGGTGGCAAGGTCCGGTTTAGAGATTGGTTCGAGCCTGAACTGGACCGAACTGAACAGCGTGTTCAGGTTGAAGGTTCAGGCGAGTCTTGAACCTGCACTGCCACTTGAACCTTCACCGCCGAGTCGCGTTCTGACACTGAACCTGAAAATCCCACAATGAGTGATTTTTCAATGATGTTTGGGGATTTCTTGACCTATCGTGGATTTAGATGAACTTCCCAGTAATTTATTCGGACCAAACCTCCCTATGTGTCTAAAATTTTTGGAGCCAATTCAGGCCATGAACTTCATGTCCCGTGCCAACTATAGTATGTCAGGACCCACCAACCATATCTTTGAATGAACAATTTTGCCTGCAGGTGTGTACTACTAACTTTGAAAACTCATAAAAGCCTTGAGAACAAAAGACAATGGTTGGTTCCTTCACCAATTTCAGGCCGACCAAGACGCCCGAGCCTTGCTGGGTTCGAACACGTTCGAACGCTGAACCGAACCTGAACACATGTTCATGTTCAAGGCTTAGTGATTACTTGAACCGAATGCCAGGTTCAGGCTCGGCGTTCAGAGCAAAGTGCCCTGAACCTGAACCTAACTGGACCTTGCCACCACTATTGGTTTCCGGTAATGACGGTCGGAGACAAAAGCTTTGGGGCTCCTTTCTCAGGCTTGTTGCACTTGTCGCTTGGCTCAGATGGTAAATGGACGGCAGCTCAGCAGGAAAATCTACACGACAAAGAGCTACCTACCAGCTACCACATGTCCAGAGGTAAGTCTGATGTTGCGTGGCTAACCCTATGTGACCGAGATACATTGTGTCCCCCTCCACAGCATGCCGCCCTACAATCAATTCTTGGATTTCAAAATAACCGAGATGCCCGAGCCTGCAGGGCCTTGGGAAGAAGAATAATGCACGCGTAAAAAATGAAAGTCGCTCATCCTCAGGCCTCAAGATCCCCGTTGCCAGACTATTCACTCTGCAGGGCAATGTGGAGTAAGGATAGCTATATCATAATCACAGTGTCAAGGAGCCCAGTCCAACAACTTGATGAATCCCAGTTCAAATTTATTCATTTGAAGAGCGTGTTGGGGTCATTTCCAACTGTGATTTGGGCCACCAACCGATGGTTCAGGACTATAGTATTCTACAAAAAAAGGAAGCCATAATCCAAGCTCCAACGTCTAATTAGGATGCACATAGGACAACCAACATCTTCTAATGGTCCCAAGCCAACAAATTCATTCTCGACAGTCTCATTTCAAGGAAATGCTGTTGAACCACTAGACAAATTTCAAAGCCATTATCCACATATCCAAGGGGTGACTCTGAGTGAATTTTTGCTTTAGAAATACTGTACCAAGTTGTAGGGGAGCAACGGTCACGGTAACGGACCGCCCATTGCGTTGCCTTTTTTTCGGGTGGTCACGGTCACGATAAGGTTGGTTGCCTTCAAAAATCGTGACAAGACGGGAAAAATTCCAATTTGTTCTCCAGAGCTGCTGAAGAGGCGCTAATGACTCCAGTAGTTTCGAGGAGCAGATTATCCACACTACAACCCCTTTAATTCAACTTGGGATCCCTTGAAAATGCGACCAAAAAGACTTCATGGTTGCTTCTTCAGACAACGGTCACGCTCACAGTGGTGCCTGTTGCCTGAAAAAATGGCAATACCTTTGTCATGGTCCTCGGGGCGTTGCTCCCCTACAACTTGATACAGTACTGGTTATACTGCAGTGCCTAAAGCAATCTCGTGCCACTCCGGCAGTTTGGATTGTGGCCGAGAAATTCAGAATTTTCCCTTGGATGTTCCACATGACTGAGATACCTCTCATGGAATAACATTTCCCTCTTTAACCCCCTGACCAAAACTCCCGTTCAGTAATGGTACTTCTGAGTTCATACCGAGATTCAAATGAACTTGAAATAAACCAGAATCCCTTTGCCGTTAAAAGAATACAATTTCTTCCAGCATGTCCTGGTGTAATTGAAGGAGTGCAAACACAGTTTGAATCACTAACTCCTCAGAATATGAGTGTGGTGTTACATCGTGTGAATTGTGATGTCAGCAGAATTAGGAAAGATCAAGCGGCTCTTTCGGCATTCTCATCGGCCCGAAGTATTTTGGCGGGCAAGAAAGGTGCTTACGCAAAAAGAGATGACGAAAATGTGATCGTCTGCGAGTCCTGAAAATCAGGCGCTAGTGTTGCCGCCGAGTCGAGTCGAGCCGAGTCGAGTGTAAACTCGATGACAAACTCGATCTACCGAGTTTGGTCGAGTTCGACTCGAGTTCGATCGAGTCGACGTTCCCACGGCTCCAGAAAAAACTGACGCTCTAGAATTCAGCGGACTGAGCCTCCGTTGACCATCGGATGCTACCCCGAGGTAATATAAGTTGTGATATATTTGCTTTGTGGAGTTTCTCTTCCTCTTTTCCTTCAACTGAGTGAGCCATACGTGATTTTCATGTTAAATCGGGTGATATTTGCTATAACAGCTGTAAAGCGTCAGAAATAGCCGGTTAAAAGCTGCGAAACATTTACATGTGGGTAATAGATGGCCCCCTATTTTTCTCTCGAATTATCGGGACAATACACAGTGGTTGTGATAATTTGGGGTCAGCCCATCCCAATTGGGCGAAGTTCTCACACTTCGGGATTATCCGACAACGACATTTTTGGCTGGTGGGAACTTTTTTCGAGTTAACTCGACTAACTCGATGACGTCGGTTTGCGTCGAGTCGAGTGCGAACTCGAGTTCAACTCGACTCGGCGGCAACACTATCAGGCGCTATAAGACCCAGTAACTTACGTTACCGGGAATACTTGCTTCTGAGGGCGATTTTGAGGGTGAAATAACGATGTTGGATAACTGCGGAGGGCATCATTGTGACTATTTTATTGTTAACATTCATATGGTTGCGACGAAAAGACACTGAGGCCTGGATCTGAAAGCCGGGCATAAATTCAAAAAGGCGCTGGAAACCGGTCGGAATGCCGAGTGGAATGCTCAGAATTTCGCGGCCTTATCAAAACACTGTGGCTGGGGTTGAAACTTTACGTCCGAACTTCAAGTATGCTCCTCTATGTCCATTCCGATCCTGTACCTAGCTTGCCTTTCCTCGGACCTCCAACCGTGACTTTATCTCCTAACCTGTGCATCATCTACGCGTCCCTTCGTCTCTTCACTGCCGCCGCGCCGACGCGACGCGTTCGTTTCCGCACACATGGCCGGATCATTGCCGTCAGCACCGGCGATCAACACTGCCACGACCTCTCTTCCGCTCCCGCCACGACGCCAATCTAACCCCAATGCCATGTGCCACACCCATACGCCCGACACCACGCGGGCGCCACCAGTCGCACGCACAGCACGCAACGCCGTTTCCGTCGCGTCCCCGCGCACCCCGACTCTCAATCACGATGGCCCCCCCACCCGCATCGAGATCCTCGTGCAGCAAAAGACGGAGGCGCCCGAGGCGGTGGGCGCCCGAGACGCTGCGGGAGATTCTTGATAGTACGGTGGTGTGGGGGTGTGTTTTGTGTTTCTTCTTGCATCGTGCGTGCCTGTTTCTTCTCTTTTTGTTTTGTATCCCATTCTGGGATCCGTCCTTCTGCATTCCATTTGCATTCCCCACACGCCGATCTTGCGAGCCTGCTTTCGCGCGGGCTGGGCTCGTTCCATGGGCTTCCAGGGCTTTCGATCGCGTTCTATCCACGCGTCATCGACCTCGCTTTATCGGGCCTCTGCGGCGGGATGGATGCGCTGCGCCCGTCTTTGGCCTTGCCCGCTGCATGCTGGGCCCCGCCGATGTCCGCTGTCATCGCGCACGTCCCGCCGACATCTGCGCACGGACACGGTGGTGGTATCGCGGCCGGATATGATTCGATACGCCATGATCGGGCCTGCGGGGATCGCGCTCGATCGTACGTCGTGTTTGCATGCTCACTGTCGCTGTCGCTGGCGCGGGCCCGAGGCGTGGATGTCCATGGGTGCTGATCGGCATCGCAGCGGCGTGCGCGCGGGTGTGGGTCGGGGATTACCACGTACAGTACGTGGTTCTGTAAACGTATGCGTTTCCGGCGCGCGGGCCTCCCGAGCTCTAGTCCCTTTGTCCAATTTTTATTTTATTTTTACTTGCTTCTCTATCTTGGTTGGGTAGGAGACTGTTTATCCTGACGCATTCTACTCTACAGACAGACTCGGCTTTCCTTTTTCGTTCCGATCTGCTAGCTTGGCGGACCCGCACCTCGCACCTCGCACCTCGCACACCTCGCACTTGTAGACCGCCATAAACGCTCTTATCCTCGGCGGTTCATCCAGTCGATGATCGAACGAGACATTTTACGGGGATACAATGTATGGCAGGTCCTTCACGCCTACATTCCAGAAACCTCGACTGCGGCTCGAAAAATGAGGTACGAGTCTTATACGTGGAGGCATCTGTCCACGAGAGATCGCGAATCCGTGCTGAAAATTTAACAGACACTCAACTTGTGCTTGGTCCAGATGGGAGTACGAGCCCTGTGGATGGATGCTTGTATGCGAGAACGCGATGTATTTGAGAAGTTTCTCGATAGCTGAATGCTATGTGAAATGAAGTTGGCGGAGATCGACCGAAGGCCCACAAATTCGTAGACAGACATCTCGACAATTGAGGTGCATACTCCCTTATTGAAAGTAAGAAATGGCAATGTCATGATTCATAAAGCCGTGTATCAGGTTTGCGACTCTCTGGAGAGATGTGAGTCCCGTTTCATCCCCCATTACTATCGCCCATTTCGACTTCACGAGGATAATTTGCGCACCACTGATGCCGGAGGGCATCTATGTCGTCAGCGCGCGCTTCTGGAGCGAGTCGCGTGGCCCTGGCCTCTGTTTCACATGACGGAAGACCCGCAAGAATACTGAAACTTGAAAGTAGCTGTGGCCCACTGCATCACAGACTCGCGATTTACTTGGCAACCTTAAAAACTGATCATCAAAAAAATCTGTTCGAGATGCCAGGACTCGACCCCGAGTCGAACAGGTGTCCCTCAGAATCCTACTTTTGAAGAATAATGAAGAGAGGCGGTCCAACCGCTATCAAGCCGTTTCTGACTCCCATCTCTCCTTAAATAAATGAGCGATTTAGGTGTGCAAAATCAAGATGCGCAGACACACCAGACCAGATAGGATTGACATGAGGCGCACCTAATTGCATCCCAGCAAGCATGGCCCCACACTCACTGATTAACCTTCGGACTGAACAAGGTATGTAGATGGAAGAACGTCTTCAGCGGTACTTGTGTAGAGCCCTCCTGGAATGCATAGAAATTTAGTACGCTGCGAAAAAAAAAAAAGAAACGAGTACTCATCGAGGACTCGACCCCGAGTCGAACGTGCATCTCTCAATATCATTATTGTTATTTAATATGAAGTGAGGTGCGGTCCCACCGCTAACAGGCCATTCCTACCGTGGATGCGTCCTCGGGTAAGTGAGTGCGAAATTACTCCCGCAACCTGTGGCGCCGTGGAACCGGGACTGGACGGCAGATGGTTGATGAATTTAATGCGCATGCTGCCTTTGATTTGAGTCAGTAATCAGGAACCAGGGAGATTGAAGTATGAAATCACTGGGCCGATGTGGATGCCTTGGACATGAATGAAATCAACATCCGCAGCTTTGAGCGCCTGTGTGAGGCGTTTTCTGAATGCCTGTTTAGTGAGCGGGCGGCGGGTTTTACCGTGCCAATATGAGAAGAGAGCGCTATCGGCCTCTGGTGAATTCACTGCTTTAAAGCAAAGGCTTGTTCTGCTCCTTGACGGAGAGGTGATTGTTCAAGGCGGATTTCGGGTCGGTTGGACCATTCTGTTCTGCCCAGTAGACGCTCTCCCCGTGCGGTGCCGACTTTGTCCAGGGTAAAACAAATTTAGTTTGCTTCCAGCCGTTCCGATCAACAACCTCGCTAACATCAGAGGGTTTGACATGGACAGCGGGATCGAAGGATGTGAGGGCTTTCACAGTGAAATAGCCGCCGCGCAAAGTGGACCAGAATAGAGTAGTGAGACAGCTCCACACCGAGGCGTCGAAAGGGTGCGAGAGGTCGAAATAAGAACGTAACTGACAAAGAATTTCGGTGGTATAAGGCATACGTGCCTGGCGCTTTGAAGAAGGGGGGTTAATCGGTCTGCGGCCCGAAGTAGCGCTTCCAGTTCATGCTCGTTCATTGACCATGGCACTCCATGAAAAATGTGCCATGCACGGACAACTGAGATGTAATTTGAGATGGTTGACCCGGAAAGAAACCCGGCGAGTTCGGAAATGAAAGCCGCGACCGATGTTGGGCTGGCAGGGGCGCGTGACGCCTCTGGAATAGTTTTGGAGTCGCAGAAGACATGCCAGGATAATAGCCCAGAACCGTAAGTGTCCGTTGTGCCTTCGGCCCAAGAATGCGCGAGAACATTAAAAATGCGCACCAGTTCCCCATCTGCCATCGGAAGACCAGAACCGACGGAGGAACGGCCTGCCAGCGGCCGCCAGAGCCGAAGGCGATCTCTGGCCAGAACATGTGGACGAAGAGGGGATGGTTTTGGTGTGAGACTTGGTTTGTATGGATGTCCGCGTGGAGAACTTGAGATCCACATGGTTGCGTCAACACAATGTCTACCAGTGTAATTGATCTCGAAAGAGGTCGTCGGCGCGGGTATCAAACCATGAATTTGCAGCGGTAATCGGCGGCGCTGTCTTTCGACGTCTGATGGCGTTCTCGGCGTGTGTCCATGGGGCGTCAAAGTCAATGATGTGATTTGAGAGGGAAGAGGGTATGTTAACGGGGGGTAAGAGAAGCGAACACGACGGATATCTCCCGCGCGAGGGACCGTCAGCGGGGTTTGAGGCGGTTGGACCATATCTTTTTGTTCTCGTTTGATTGACTCAGAAATTAGGGAATTACCAAGGACTCGCCGTGAATGAATGTAGTAATTCGAGTCTGGGAGGAATTGGTGGATCCTCCGGAAAACTGCATTGGTTTCGCGATTGCGGCTGCGGTAGTTCCACCAACCCTCAACAAGTCCGGGAGTGGCCGGTGGCGCACTGGTTGAACCAATAATGGCGTATGTGAGAAGCTCGAAACCGACGGCCTCAGCCCAGCCGATGTCGCGATCTCCGTTGTCCCACCCCGGCGACGAGAAAGGATGGGGCGGGATAGGGTTGACTGTCAACAACAGAGGTCGTCTGAAGTTCCGACAGGTGGGGTACGCGGCTTGTGAGGACTGTCGTGGAAGATCCCCAACATGGCTTCCAAGTTGGTCAGGTAAGCGCAACCCATTGGGATAATGAGTGCTGTATATAAGCTTCCCGCACAGTTCCTTGACCACGCCCGTTAATTTATCCCCCCGGACTGGTTTGTGCTACGGGCCAACATTATAATAGAGAGTTTGCGATGCAGCCATTCGAGCCATCTGATGGCTGTTTGGCGTTGCGCAAATTGGTGGCTAATGGCTCAAATGGCTTCAATACTTGCCCCTGTTTTTGGAGTCATTGAGCTACCTCTGAGTTGTACAGCTCATGCATGGGTGATCAGTCCCACTCACATACACAATAGCCAGATTGCAGGCCCAAAATAGCTAATTTTGTTGGATTTGGAGGTCTCATGCAGTCTAGGGCATTCCTTAAGGTCAACGTGTAAGAACACACTAATTGACACTATTTCTAGCAGAAAAGAGCTCACACTGACTTTATTTATCAGCCATCCATCAGCCATTAGCCATCAGTTTGCGCAACGCCAAACAGCCATCAGATGGCTCGAATGGCTGCATCGCAAACAGGCTAATGGAATTCCACCCCGGGAACGCCTCCGGTGGGTATGTACCAATTTTGAACTCCCCGACTCCTAATATTCTTCCAAGGCCACCCCGCGCCATCCCGCAATCTCATTGAGTAACGTTGGTATGATCAGCTGAAATTTTCGATAGCCAATTCTGCGCTGACAATTTCAACGGACGCCAAGCCCAGTGACAGGTGAATGATGGCATCAAACGATGCCAAGGACCCTAAGAGTAAAAGGACACCAGCACAAGGCAATCCACGCGTAACTCAAACAAGTCAACCCACCCAAATTCAAACTCTGCTTGGTGCGCAAGTCAATCTGCCAAGTCAATCGGTTATCCCTCTTCGGCCAACCTGCGGCCTCAATAGCAGCAAGGAATCCTGTTTTCGCGATTGAAAGCTGCGCCCACGAGAGGTCTTCATCGCGTACAACCTTCTTAGAGGCTTTGAACGCTGTGAGAGGCTTCAAGGACAGAGTCGAGCCGACTTGAGTAATTCCAAAGGACTCATCTGCTTCTACACCAGCGCGCGTGGCCTCGGCGTCGATGCAACCCTCCTTCGTCTAGTACCAAAGCTCGACATACTCCTTGGCGTCCAATTTCTTCTTTGCAAAGTCGGATGCCCGAGGGCCGAGGAAGTCAGGGATTACGAGAGCGGAGTCGAAAGAGCCCAACTTCGGCTTCTTCTTTTCCGCCTCGACACGGTCAGCCTCAGCGGTGGCTTCCGCGGCCACCCGTTTCGCATCGGATTGCGCGGCGCGAGCCACAGCGTCCGCAGCGGCCTGTGCTGCGTCTACTTGCACCTCCGCATCCCAGGTAGTCTGGCGGGCGTCTCTTTCCGTGTTCCAGGCATCGGACAACTGGGAAGCGGCCTCAGCATTAGTGAGAGGGGCCGCGGCTGGAGCTCCCGCAACAATGAGGTTCCGAATCAATTGGAAGGAGGCCGAAGAATAGTCGGGGCAGGATTCCAGGGCTGGGTCAAGGGTAAGCCGGGGTGCTGCCATTGGGGTTGTAGAATGAGGGGAGATTCAGATAAAAGGAAAGCTGAGAACTTGTGTTGAGCCCAGGGAGACTGTCCGATGAGCAGGATGTAGCTAGAAGAGAAAAGATATAGCGGCTACAGCACTGCCATCACACATAGACCACATTCTTGGGTCAACGATCGTACCTCACGAGACCATAGAAAACCACATTCCGAATGGTTTCCAGCGCCTTTTTGAATTTATGCCCGGCTTTCAGATCCAGGTCTCAGTGTCTTTTCGTCGCAACCATACGAATGTTAACAGTACAATAGTCACAATGATGCCCTCCGCAGTTATCCAACCTCGTTATTTCACCCTCAAAATCCCCCTCAGAAGCAAGTATCATCCTTTCCATTGCCGTTGTCCATGCAACGGTTTACACCGCAATCTTTAATAAACTGAATAACACCATTGTTTCCGCCTATGCAACCAAACAGGACACTTTGCCCATTATCCACCGTGAGGTGGTTGTTATCGAAGAGACACTGATCAATCTGAGGCTGGTAGTTTCCTGTATGGGATTCACGTCACAAAAGAAGTGGGGACATGGATGCAGTCCAAACCTTTGGCAAGCAATGAGTGGCCACAGTACTGGAAGGGGACGTTGCAGTTATCAGCGGCAGTCATGCCGACAGCAAGAGCAAGAATGGATGAGAGGAGAATAAACTTCATACTGAGTGTATCGCGAGGATGAGCAGGTACGTTTAACATTGGCTCCTGGGGAGAACCGTCTTTATACAGCGGCATATCAGTGTTTGTCGACGGCAGCACGAAGCAGAAGATTCTAAGAACGCTGTTAGAACCTGGGGTAGAGTAATTCTATGGGTTCAGGAGCGGCCGCACGAAGCAGAAGCTTCTAAGAACGCTGTTAGAACCCGTGGTAGCCCAAAGTAATTTTCTAGGGGTTCAGGAACCATATGCTGTTACACCTGAATTGTCCGCTCACAACGGGTTGCAGGTAAGAATTTAATACGCTCTATTTCCCCGCAATAATTCCATTTCCTTCTAGTCTCACTTCCGTGCTCTCGAGGACCATTGTCCTTGTTGACATTTCGTGCCTCATCCGATGATAGCGTATAAGATGCCGCCACTCACGCCACTGGATGTCTAGCTGCGGTCGAAATCGAGCAAAATCGACTTGCGGCACGGTTTTCACGCGACCACAGGCGAAGCGCGACAACGTGGATATTGTTTCCGTCTCCCAAGGAAGTAGACAGACGTGGCAAGGGTGGGCTTAAGCCACCGATAATCATATTCCTTGGTACGCAATTGCTCGTTATGTCGCTCATGAAATAGTTCCACAGATCCACCGGCACAAGATTCACTGATATAACGACGGATATCAGTGAAGCAATGGAATTAATGCGGGCAAATAGAGCGTATTAAATTCTTACCTGCAACCCGTTGTGAGCGGACAATTCAGGTATAACAGTATATAGTTCCCGAACCCCTAGAAAATTACTTTGGGCTACCCCGGGTTCTACCAGCGTTCTCACAATCTTATGCTTCGTGCGGCCGCTCCTGAACCCATAGAATTACTCTACCCCAGGTTCTAACAGCGTTCTTAGAATCTTCTGCTTCGTGCGGCCGTCGACAAACACTGATACGCCCCTGTATAAAGACGGTTCTCCCCAGGAGCCAATGTTAAACATACCTGCTCATCCTCGCGATACACTCAGTATGAAGTTTATTCTCCTCTCATCCATTCTTGCTCTTGCTGTCGGCATGACTGCCGCTGATAACTGCAACGTCCCCTTCCAGTACTGTGGCCACTCATTGCTTGCCAAAGGTTTGGACTGCATCCATGTCCCCACTTCTTTTGTGACGTGAATCCCATACAGGAAACTACCAGCCTCAGATTGATCAGTGTCTTTTCGATAACAACCACCCCACGTTGGATAATGGGCAAAGTGTCCTGTTTGGTTGCATAGGCGGAGCCAATGGTGTTATTAAGTTTATTCAAGATTGTGGTCCAAGCCGTTGCATGGACAACGGCAGTGGAAGAAATGATACTTGCTTCTGAGGGCGATTTTGGGGGTGAAATAACGATGTTGGATAACTGCGGAGTGCATCATTGTGACTATTGTACTGTTAACATTCATATGGTTGCGACGAAAAGACACTGAGGCCTGGGCTTGAAAGCCGAGCATAAATCCAAAAAGGCGCTGGAAACCATTCAGAATGCTTAGTCGGATGCTCGAACTATCGGAACCTCACCCAGAAATCGCTGAAGACGTCATCTCACAGCTAGCCGACCTACGCACTGCCGGGGCGCCTTTATCCTGGTGTGCTGCGTCACCATCGGAATCATCAGTGAGCGAGCGCCGGAGCGAGGGTCCCCCCGTTCAAGTCGGGGGCAGGTCATGCTTTTGTCCGCTGCATACACTTCAACGGACAGCAGGACAGCGCAGCCAGACAGCCTCGGACGAAAGCTCAAGCAGAGTTGATTCAGAAACCGAACACAGGAAGCACTCAATTTTCGAGTGAACAAAACCGATCGCGGGCAAGGATTTCACAAGCAGTCGGAAGCAAGCAAACAGAATCAGGGCAGAGACGTAGATGCAGACACGAAGCATATCGCGGTGTTATCGCTGGAACAAGCACTCGGAGTAGAACAATCAGGTTGGCCCTGGCAGGCATGATGCGTTTTGCGTATCACGGTGCGGCTGCACGACAGAACGAAGACACATTGTAGTCGAGGCAGAGAAAGACCGTCAGCTTTGCGCGCGGATGGTGGTGGCCAGGGCAGAGCAAAAAGGACGATAGCATCCGTTGTACACCCTGCATATCAGTTGGTATAAATAACAATGAAATAACAACGAACGAATCCTCCGAAGAAAGAGTGCCTGTTTCTAGATCGCGAGATACGGACCCCCTGATCGTGAGGTAATACTCATACTCCCCGCTCTGATTCTGCGCGGTCCAGAGAATGACGACTGAGAGCATGAGGGCGAGGTCCTGGGAGATACTCGCGTAGCCGTAGTACTTGAACCGTTCGACGTGTGCGGGGATGATGTATTTGAAGAGGAGGAGTGTCTATATCGCGTTAGCATTCATCCCACAGAAAGGCGGAACACGTATGACACTCCCCGCCATTCCACCCGCCATCAGCGCGAACTCGATGAACAGGAATAATCGGGCATGCCACATGGCGGGAGCGTCACCGAACGCCGTTTTATCTCCGCAGACGCGGTCTTTGTTGTTGATGAGGTTGATGATGAGGAAGTCGAGGAGGGAGTACAATCCAGGGAGCCGTCGCGAAGGTGACGTACACGCAAGCGGGGAGATCGTGTGTCCCCAGAGCGCATTCGCATGCGCCAAGAGAATGCAGGCGTCGAGGAAGAGCAAGGCAGCGGGGGCGAACTACGGGAGGGCGAGTGTCACCACCTGGCAAATGACATACGTAGGACACAATGAGACATATGAGGCTGCCTGCGAGATAGATGCCGCCAGTATTGCCGATGTCGATGTCAGGGAACGGGTTGAAGCATACGTGGCGGGGATCGTAGTTGCAAGATAAGGACGACGTCAGTGCGGCTATTTTGTGCTTGCTTGAGTGATGAGTCTATACAAGAAAGATGGCAGTGGGACTCGCCGAATTTAAGCGAGTCACCGTTGATGGCATTCGCATTAGCCGCGTCAGTGATACATCTACTCCCAGTCTAAGCACGGAGTGAGAAGTTGGGTGTACGAGGTGGTCCAAGATGTTCCAGATCCAACGGGTATGTGCGAGTATTTAAATGAGCTAGTTCTTGAACAATGCGATGCTATTCTTGAGCGACGACGACGGCTGACTTGAATTCGATTTCCTCTGCGCACCTCAGGCTAATCTAGGCTAACACGTGGACTTGTGGTGAGTGACCGTGATCGATGACAAGAGCTAAAACAATACGAGGACTTGTGCGGATGGACTGTGGAGAGCAACTTGACTCCAAGTACGAAATGAAGTCTATTGAAGTGGGGAGAGGGAAGATGGGGTACATCGTAAAGACATCGAGGAAACCGGCATATAAAACAGAAGGGGAAGCGGTAAATAAAGGTCCAATAGAGGCTGTGCTTGGGTGCTGTATGGTCACTAAGAATGGAAGCAATAGTCCAAAAGGAGCTGCGGACTTGGTGGCTGGACGGAGGAGGCGGAGTTGGAAATGGAGACGAAAGAGGAGGGACGGAGAAGGACGAGGAGGGACATAAGTAAAGTAGGAGAGACATAGACGCGAAATAGGAGAGATTGAAGACAGACGGAGAAGGCGGGAAGGTGGCGGAGGAGAGGCAGAGGCTGCGGAGTTGAAGCAGGACCCAGAGGAGGACGTGGAGGAGCGACGGAGGAGAAGGAGTTGAACCATATGGTCCTTAGTAAGACTTATGAGGCATTGAAGGAGAAAGCGGGGAAGAAGAAGTGTAGGACGCAGAGACGGAGAAGTGAACCATGACACCGGAATAGAGAGTTAACTTTTCGGCTTGCAAAATGGGCTTGCACCCGCGCAAACGGGCTTTTTCGGGCTTGGGCTTGGATTTTAGTGTAGCGCCAAGCCCAAGCCCGGCAGATCGGCTCGCAAGCCCGTTTGCTCGCTTAGCCGAGAAATGGGCTTGCACATATTTCTCGTCCCCCAAGGCCTATTTGATCACTCTGAGTGTACAGTGCAAGTGCATACTTCCAGGGCTTGCGTTTTTTCCGGTGGTTTTGCTCACGGATGTCATGATACGTCGTCGCCGAAGACGACACCGGGCAACATTGTGAATTCATGACAAAATTCTGGGCTTGCCGGCCCAAGTACACTCTGCTAGTACGTATACAGTGTCTCGAAGCAAAAATTTCCCGAAATTTGGCCTCCTTCGTCTCTCAACCGCGGGTTTTTCCATGATATAGTACTATGGACAGTTGAAGCCATCATTTAGCCGTGTAAATCGCCCAGCAATGCCAGTAGTGAAGGCTGACAAGATTTTTGAAACTCATTGGGTTCTTACGAGTCGAAAAAGTGTTGAGACTTGCCCCCATATACATTTTCCCTCATTGGGTTCAACATCATATTCGGTATTGGGAGTTGAAAAACTCCTAACGCTTGAACCATTCCTAACTCCGCGTCATCGGGAGCTCTACTGTGGTTCAATCAGAGTATTTCTTCTTCGCACACCCGCTAAGGACACGACTTCCAGTTTAATTCAGTAATCATGTCTAGTAAGTCACTAACACCTGGCCATCCTCGCACTCGGACCGTGACTGGGTCAGAAGTACATGCATTTCACGTAAGTATATTCTGTCATCATAATGCAATACCTGTGGATTGGTCGTCGTTTTGACTGGGGCTTGGGTCGGGCTTGGGCTCGAACAGAACGGCTTGTGTCACGTGCAGTCAATGAGCAAACGGGCTTGTGTCCAGTTTGCCACGAATATCGGAAGAGAAACTTACCCAGGGGCGTCATTTGCGTATCTTTAACATTTCCATGCATTAATTTGACTAGGCAGTCCAAAATAATGCCGAAAACTCAACCAAAAGCCGGATCCGAGAAATCCTCAAATGTGGCTTGAACGGGCCCAGACAAAGCACGTCCACAGTTTAAACGGCTTCAGAGTTGGATTCGATGCAGTGACAGGTTTCATGCAGCTGTAGAACAAATACTACATTCTTGCCTGGGCTTGAACACAAGCTTGCCAAGCCCAACTTCGCTTTCGTGTTCAGAGACCTGATCTTGGTTGAACTGAACCTCGAGGGACAGTTTCGCTCACTTTGAATCAATTGGAAAGCAAAATCTGTAAATAGAATAGATTTTATACGCTGTCTAACATTTAATGGCTAAATGTCGCATTTTCTGGTGGTGGCGCGGTGAAGGGGTGCGATGTTGAGGTGGTCGGTGTAAGGGTAGATGATGCGGAGGCATCAGTCAAAAGATATCAATGGATTACTTACAGTGTATATACTTGGTGTAAGTGAGGACAAGCCCAAGCCCAAGCCATCAAAGCCCGTAAAGCCAAATTTAAACTCCGACATGCGGGGCAAGCCCATTTTGCAAGCCCATCCGACAAGTCTGCACCGGAATAGCTGTGCTGTGGGTGCTCCGTTGTGAATGGGGCAATTGTTCCCGAACTCCGTCTCTGCTGGGTCAATTCCGTCTACGCTAGGCCAACTCCGCTGTGTGAAGTCCATCTCCGCGATGTGTTGAGCGTAGCGCACATTGGTGCATATCATCAGTTCCATCATTTCGGGCATAAGGCGCCGTTTGTCGCAATTTTTGGTGTTCTGATGTATTCTGGACATTATAAAACTGAATTCATTGCTGAGGGGAACAGTGTTCACCCCAGACCCCTCCTCTTGCCTGACGGCCATAAATATATTTTTATTACTGATTTTATCAAAGTTAAATCACTTTCTATGCTCATTTTGAGTCCTTGTATTATATCTAGCGTGGGGGAGACCCCCGCAGAGCCCCCTTGATGCTCACTGCTATGGCCCACTGCATGGGGGTCTAAATTTTTATTTATTTATGGGTATATCAATTTAATACAGCTGTTCTCGCAACTAATGAGACGACACTGATTTTCTTTTGGCAGGTCCCAAAATATAAATTTCAGGAAATGCAAGTGCGCAGGCTGGAAAGCAGATGTAAATGGAAGCCTAGGACTTGATCAGTAGAAATACATCGTTTTGGTGGCGTTCCGAGACTCAAACACAACCAAGAGTGATTGTTTACATACTATGTTAGTTGCTCTTTCACTGTGTTCCAGCCCCCTGTAGGCTTGTTATTTCATTGTTATTTATACCAACTGATATGCAGGGTGTACAACGGATGCTATCGTCCTTTTTGCTCTGCCCTGGCCACCACCATCCGCGCGCAAAGCTGACGGTCTTTCTCTGCCTCGACTACAATGTGTCTTCGTTCTGTCGTGCAGCCGCACCGTGATACGCAAAACGCATCATGCCTGCCAGGGCCAACCTGATTGTTCTACTCCGAGTGCTTGTTCCAGCGATAACACCGCGATATGCTTCGTGTCTGCATCTACGTCTCTGCCCTGATTCTGTTTGCTTGCTTCCGACTGCTTGTGAAATCCTTGCCCGCGATCGGTTTTGTTCACTCGAAAATTGAGTGCTTCCTGTGTTCGGTTTCTGAATCAACTCTGCTTGAGCTTTCGTCCGAGGCTGTCTGGCTGCGCTGTCCTGCTGTCCGTTGAAGTGTATGCAGCGGACAAAAGCATGACCTGCCCCCGACTTGAACGGGGGGACCCTCGCTCCGGCGCTCGCTCACTGATGATTCCGATGGTGACGCAGCACACCAGGATAAAGGCGCCCCGGCAGTGCGTAGGTCGGCTAGCTGTGAGATGACGTCTTCAGCGATTTCTGGGTGAGGTTCCGATAGTTCGAGCATCCGACTAAGCATTCTGAATGGTTTCCAGCGCCTTTTTGGATTTATGCTCGGCTTTCAAGCCCAGGCCTCAGTGTCTTTTCGTCGCAACCATATGAATGTTAACAGTACAATAGTCACAATGATGCACTCCGCAGTTATCCAACATCGTTATTTCACCCCCAAAATCGCCCTCAGAAGCAAGTATCATTTCTTCCACTGCCGTTGTCCATGCAACGGCTTGGACCACAATCTTGAATAAACTTAATAACACCATTGGCTCCGCCTATGCAACCAAACAGGACACTTTGCCCATTATCCAACGTGGGGTGGTTGTTATCGAAAAGACACTGATCAATCTGAGGCTGGTAGTTTCCTGTATGGGATTCACGTCACAAAAGAAGTGGGGACATGGATGCAGTCCAAACCTTTGGCAAGCAATGAGTGGCCACAGTACTGGAAGGGGACGTTGCAGTTATCAGCGGCAGTCATGCCGACAGCAAGAGCAAGAATGGATGAGAGGAGAATAAACTTCATACTGAGTGTATCGCGAGGATGAGCAGGTATGTTTAACATTGGCTCCTGGGGAGAACCGTCTTTATACAGGGGCGTATCAGTGTTTGTCGACGGCCGCACGAAGCAGAAGATTCTAAGAACGCTGTTAGAACCTGGGGTAGAGTAATTCTATGGGTTCAGGAGCGGCCGCACGAAGCATAAGATTGTGAGAACGCTGGTAGAACCCGGGGTAGCCCAAAGTAATTTTCTAGGGGTTCGGGAACTATATACTGTTATACCTGAATTGTCCGCTCACAACGGGTTGCAGGTAAGAATTTAATACGCTCTATTTGCCCGCATTAATTCCATTGCTTCACTGATATCCGTCGTTATATCAGTGAATCTTGTGCCGGTGGATCTGTGGAACTATTTCATGAGCGACATAACGAGCAATTGCGTACCAAGGAATATGATTATCGGTGGCTTAAGCCCACCCTTGCCACGTCTGTCTACTTCCTTGGGAGACGGAAACAATATCCACGTTGTCGCGCTTCGCCTGTGGTCGCGTGAAAACCGTGCCGCAAGTCGATTTTGCTCGATTTCGACCGCAGCTAGACATCCAGTGGCGTGAGTGGCGGCATCTTATACGCTATCATCGGATGAGGCACGAAATGTCAACAAGGACAATGGTCCTCGAGAGCACGGAAGTGAGACTAGAAGGAAATGGAATTATTGCGGGGAAATAGAGCGTATTAAATTCTTACCTGCAACCCGTTGTGAGCGGACAATTCAGGTGTAACAGCATATGGTTCCTGAACCCCTAGAAAATTACTTTGGGCTACCACGGGTTCTAACAGCGTTCTTAGAAGCTTCTGCTTCGTGCGGCCGCTCCTGAACCCATAGAATTACTCTACCCCAGGTTCTAACAGCGTTCTTAGAATCTTCTGCTTCGTGCTGCCGTCGACAAACACTGATATGCCGCTGTATAAAGACGGTTCTCCCCAGGAGCCAATGTTAAACGTACCTGCTCATCCTCGCGATACACTCAGTATGAAGTTTATTCTCCTCTCATCCATTCTTGCTCTTGCTGTCGGCATGACTGCCGCTGATAACTGCAACGTCCCCTTCCAGTACTGTGGCCACTCATTGCTTGCCAAAGGTTTGGACTGCATCCATGTCCCCACTTCTTTTGTGACGTGAATCCCATACAGGAAACTACCAGCCTCAGATTGATCAGTGTCTCTTCGATAACAACCACCTCACGGTGGATAATGGGCAAAGTGTCCTGTTTGGTTGCATAGGCGGAAACAATGGTGTTATTCAGTTTATTAAAGATTGCGGTGTAAACCGTTGCATGGACAACGGCAATGGAAAGGATGATACTTGCTTCTGAGGGGGATTTTGAGGGTGAAATAACGAGGTTGGATAACTGCGGAGGGCATCATTGTGACTATTGTACTGTTAACATTCGTATGGTTGCGACGAAAAGACACTGAGACCTGGATCTGAAAGCCGGGCATAAATTCAAAAAGGCGCTGGAAACCATTCGGAATGCCTAGTGTAATGCTCAAATTTTCGTGGCCTTATCAATACACTGTGGGTGGGGTTGAAACTTTGCGTCCGAACTTCAAGTACTGTATCTTTTCATTCAATTCATCGGTCACGTGTCACAGATGGGCTGACAGCGACGAACTTTGGTCGTTGTCACGCGTCACCAAGGTGGTTAATACAATTTATGTTACGGTGTCCCTAGAAAATGGCTCCAAAACCATATAGAATCCGCAAAAATAATCTCGTGGACTGAGAAGCTGAAAATTGAGCTCCGAAACCCATTTTCCTCAGATTTTCCCCACGGAAGCCAAGTTTCCAGCCAAAATTTGACGAAAATCAACCAAGATCAAGGCGCAAATATGCACAAGTGGCGATATACGCTTGTATAGAGTGCAGAAGTTCAAAATAGTACCAAAATGGCCAGGAACAGATTCTGAGGTCCCTGTATCTATATAAGAATCGAACTCGGTTTGTCTTTGACCACATACTCTCATTGGCTCACGACAGCTCCAATGAGGTCACCAGCTCCACAGATCCACCGAAATGTTGAGTTCTCCACGGAGATGTTGGATTTCTATTTATAACTGTCAAGATGTTCCCCAGTCCACCCAAATGTCCGTTTTCAACAGTTGGGAGCTGCAGGAAATCCCAGGGAAGGCATTATTAATCCTGGATATTGTCAATTTTTTAACTAAAATATACAAGTAGCCTATGCTTCTACTGTAACTTCGCGTCTAATGCTAACCAACCATGATGACTTCAAATGAAGTAGTATCCGGCGAGAAAATTATATTGAGACTCTAGATCCATTCTGCTTTCGGGTTCCCTTGATTAAATTAACCGGGTTGCGCAGAAGCCATATGAGCCATCTAATGGCTTTTTTGCTGTGCGCAGCATATGGCTTTTCATCTCAATGGCTCGGGAAGCAGTACTCATATTGAGTATGCTCAACTGACCAAGGAAAATATGCTGGTCGAATTGCTTGCTCCTAGCATTTTACTCCATTGTAGTGGTTCAATTTTTGCCCAATTTCTGGGTTTCGGCTGTTTTGACTGAATTGTGGGGACGGTACGCGAAAAAGGTTATCGTAGAGCTAAATAGGAATACTTACTGCCGTATACATCATGCTTGAGTGGAAATGTGGGGTGTCATCTGGAGCCATATGAGCCATTAGCCATCGAGTTGTGCACTGCACAAATGCCATCTAATGGCTCATATGGCTTCTGCACAACCTCTCTATTGACGAATCTGAAGTGGGAAGGTTGGCAAAAGAGAAGTGAGAAGTGATGAAAGGTCAAGTGGAGTTTGTTTCGCGAGGTGAAATAATACTGACCCTTCAGCTACACAGCCCGTGTTCAGCTTCGAGGACCAGAGGATCGCGCATGTAAATACGAGTGAACTGTAACATATTTGGCATGGGTAAAATTGATTAAGAAGTTCGGAACTCAGACGAGCAGGAGTATGATCAAGTTGACCTGACTTCTCTGGATTTGGATATTCCATCTGTAATATCATTGTACCGTCTGAAAGCCATATGGGGGCCCAAATGGTCATTTCACGAACAGATTAAAGTCGAGATGCTCACCAGGCCATCTAAAATCCAACTCTAACAGTCAGAGAATGCACAAGGTAAGGTAGGTAAATCTGAGGACAAGTAAAACTGAGCCTAGGAATTCCGGAACACCTTGAACCAAGCTATCAGAGAAAAAGACACTGATCGTCAAGAAGAATAATGGGTAAACTGGCAGAATCCACGGCAGCATGCGATATGTTAGCCTACCATATCGCATATGTATGAGTGAGCAGGTGAGCCTTGGGTGAGGCCATCGAATGTACACCATAATACTGACGTGAAATTAAACTTCCTACAGGAAACCAAACAGTGCCTCATACAAAGCTCTCTCAAATCAAGCAATATGTTGAGCCTCCAAATTCAACGATTTGTGTCGTTAGAAACTCGAGCATTATATTATGCTGAATTAGTTCTCATGGTGGGACAGCACACGAGGCTGGGAGGAGTCAACCGAAGGTTGACAATGAGCGGCGTCTTCAGGGTTATTTCAAACTTGAACTTGATCTCGAAGTTTGAGAAATGTTGTGAGTTTTGTGAAAATTTCCGTAGCGTAGCACGGGCCCACTGCTAGTCATTTGAAAATGATGACGAATTTTTGCTCCTTGTCACGCTCTTTCTTGAAGTTGACGATGTGATTTTCACTGCTCAAATATGTATGATCGGGCGTTTCGGAGCTCTTCCTGTTCATGAAATCTGCTTTGTCATTTCTACCCATGTATGTCATCTTCATCCCTTGATGGCTCCTTTCAGTCTCCGCGGAGTTCGCATCTTGCGCCAATCCTACGTATCCACTTCCAACCATGTCTCTCTGCATTGAAGGTCACCAATCTCGCTCTGTCTCACATTCTGGTGCTGCCCGTACTGTCATATCACCTGCTTTTGCCGATCCGAGTTTAACCGGTTCACGGCCACGGTACTATCCCGTCCATGGCGATGATGTAGGACCGGAACGTCCTCCTGCACCAACGACACAATTGGGACTGGTCGCGACCGTCTAAAGTGGGTTGAAACTCAATCTCAAATTCAGACTTTATTTATAGCCGTGTCCTGCAAGAATCTGTGCATCCCCACCTCTTGCGCCAAAAAGAAGAAACTAATAATCCCCCGCTCGCCGCACTCTTTCGCGACATTACACCCCGTCTTTGGTATGTATTCACAGTTTCTTTTTCCTCCACCGAAGACAACATGCTCAATGTGATTATAGTCGGATTCCGACAGGCTGACAGCCGTTGTATCTCGTTCATGCCAATAGTTGAGTTGCGCAACAGCCACTGGAGCCACGTGGTGGCTGATTTGGTGTGCGCAACCGAGTGGCTGGTGGCTCGAATGGCTGAATAACTGACGTGTTTTTTTTTGGTGTAATTGAGTCATGTGTAATTGGTATGGATTGTCTATAGGCTCCAAGTCCTTATGCTCGCGGACTGGAGCCCAGAAAGCTGTACCCAAGGTGAGTGGATATTCTGGCAAAGTTGAAGTACTGTATATTTTCATTCAATTCGACAGGGGGTGTGACGCGTGACATCTTGAACCAATTCGTCAATCCGTCAAGGCCGATTTTGAGTGTGACAAGGACGAAAATTTCGACATACCCCCACATTTGTCTACAATGATAATGTCCACTCTGGAGCTTGTTCCACGCCTTTTTCCGCACCCGTTTGGGTTCCACAACACCATATGGCCCAAAATGCAGTTTTACCTCAATTTCTGCTTGTTTCACGATTGATTTTGGCTGGAAACGATAGCTGTGAGCTTGGAATCCCGCAGAAATATGTTTTAAAGCCTAACCTCGAGCTTCGCATGTAACTAGAATATTTTAAGAAAATTTCTTGAAGTATACAACACTTTTTGGAGGAAAACGCCAACCTTGGAACCAATTCGTCAACCGCCCTGGTGATGTGTGACATTGACCAAAGTTCGTCGCCGTCAACACCCCCTGTGATGCGTGACCGACGAATGGAATGAAATTATACAGTAGTTCCCGGAGGCATGTGTAAGCATTCATACATAGTGTTGTGGATTTAAAGGATTTGGCAGGCGCACGAACGTGCTTAAATCCACGGTTCGTGACCAAGTGTGTGATCGCGAAAGTTGGGCCGACTGTAATCTTGTACACCTTGGCATGAAGTGTTTCTAGCCAACAGTTCACACATTCACCTCCGCTGTTCAGTCCCCACAGTTGATCTACCACCTGAAGTGTGTCTTTCAAACAGTTGGCTTCAACTGTTCGTTCAAAACACTGCCGTACCGTGCCCATTAAACACTTCAGTGGATTAATTAACTCAACAGCCCTGGCATCCCCGACCGATGCTGAACCATGGTTGTGATCCTGCTGATCTCTTGCATCTGAACATTGTAGCGCCAGGCCCCAGGAGATAGGCTGCCCCTCACATATTTGATTGTATTTTAGTTCGCGGATCTCAAGAGGCTATTCCCTCTCTGATTGAGATGCGTACTGTAAAATTTGAACCGTCCATGAGGTATGCAAGCGAAACAGTGGGCAGGATCTGTTGTAATTGAACACCCGTGAGGTGTACAATCAACACAGTTGGGTAACCACCGTTCTATTTGAACACCTGTGAGGTGTAAAATTAAATCAGTTGGGTAGGCACTGTTGTATTTGAACGACCGTGAGGTGTATAATTAAATCAGTTGGGTAGTCACTGTTGTATTTGAACACCCGTGAGGTGTACACTTGGAACAGTTGGGCCAGCGTCGTATGTTTCGACATTTGGGAATTGCCCAATTTGAACATTAGAACAGTGAAGTAATGCGAAAGAACCGCTAGTGCGACTGTGTATTCCCAATTCTTTAACTCCGCTGAAACAAGCGCGCTGTCTCCTCGGCTTGCTTGGAGTTTGCGGCCCATAAAACATTGATGCCCAGCTTGTTTTGCTGACTATGACAGCAATATATCCCGGTACATCGGACCTGAAAATGCAGTGTTCAAAGTTGGTCATTGTCAGACTGTTCCTCTGGTCTCCTAGAATCAAGTTCATGGTATTCAACACATGGCAACCTTGCTATCAATCAGTATGATTGAACAGGGAACCCAAAAGAGTTTCCGTTCATTCGCAGACCAAGGGCAAATCAATTATTGTTACACTTGACTAGTACTCTGTACATGTCCGAGGATACAAAATCTTTTGAAGCACCTCTCAAACACGCACCCTGATCAAGCAAAGCATACTTTCCTAAGTTGGAATTTGGGTGCATTTCATTTCAGAATCAGAGAGGGAATAGCCTCTTGAGATCCACGAACTAAAATACAATCAAATATGTGAGGGGCAGCCTATCTCCTGGGGCCTGGCGCTACAATGTTCAGATGCAAGAGGTCAGCAGGATCATAACCATGGTTCAGCATCGGTCGGGGATGCCAGGGCTGTTGAGTTAATTAATCCACTGAAGTGTTTAATGGGCACGGTACGGCAGTGTTTTGAACGAACAGTTGAAGCCAACTGTTTGAAAGACACACTTCAGGTGGTAGATCAACTGTGGGGACTGAACAGCGGAGGTGAATGTGTGAACTGTTGGCTAGAAACACTTCATGCCAAGGTGTACAAGATTACAGTCGGCCCAACTTTCGCGATCACACACTTGGTCACGAACCGTGGATTTAAGCACGTTCGTGCGCCTGCCAAATCCCTTAAATCCACAACACTATGACCTACATAGATAGCGTCACTAACCCTCCTTCTGGGATTAAATAACGGCTGACTTGGCCTTCAGTTCATCAGCCACTCGAGCCACCAGCCACTGAGTTGCGCACACCAAATCAGCCACCACGTGGCTCCAGTGGCTGCTGCGCAACCTATCTAATATCGCCGGCATCTTTATTCATCATTTATCGTTATCATTCATGCACTCACAATTATTTATTGTGAACCACTCTGACCGAGTGGGAGGTCTCGGACTATGTATCTTGCATATAGTATTGTCTGCCGTGTAGTACTGTAGTATTACGTTCAATTCGTAAGGCCATTTGGGGTGTGACAACGCTTACGAACCAGACCTTTCGTATGACACCCTGGGACATGTGTGACTTACGGAAAAAAAAAACGTTTTTACCCCTTTTTTGACCCAAATTTGGGCAAATTTCGGGGTGACTTCAAGAAACCTTGTGACGCTGTGACTTACGAAAATTTTCGTAGATTTTTGGGCGTGTGACATGTGACCATACGAATTGAACGTAATACTACTGTACTATTACGACCAAAGGTTCACGGTATGTCACCCGTCACCTCAATTGTTCACTGGAATTGGTGTTCATTCTTCGGCAATCATAAGAAAATTACCATAAATGGTAGTTCGGCAACTGTCGGACCGGAAATTTTGACATTTTTTGGCCTGTTTGGGCCTCAGAATTGCAAAGTCACTCCCAAATTGTTCAGTTCACCCCCCTCTGTCACCCGTCACCTGAACCTTTGGTCGTAATAGTACAGTACAGTATGCTATCCCAAATTGAAGGTTTATTTCTGCGCTCTGGCGAGAATATGCTACACTACTACGGGAAACTTCGGGCCCTCCCGCACAGCGGGCTACACAGTTTATGCTACAGTATCTCCTAACCTGTACATCATCTACGCGTCCCTTCGCCTCTTCACCGCCGCTGCACCGACGCGACGCGCACGTGGCCGGATCATCGTCGTCAGCACCGGCGATCAACGCTGTCTTCCGCTCCCGCCACGACCGTCTACCTCGCCGCCGCTGCGCTCCCCGTCGTCCAACCCCAATGCTGGGCTTCATAGACCCGACAATTCACTGCCCAGTCCCATTCTCGGCCGCGATGCCCAACTTTGTTCTGTCCCACCTAAAGTATGTCCAGATGTGAAATGGAGCACACGCCAAGTCTTCCTACAGAACGAGGGCCAGCTTCGCGCGATTTTGGTGTATTTCTTCCTGCTCCCTTCCCTCTCTATGTTCTATATCCTTTCCCCCCTTTCTTCATACATTCTCTCGCTCTCAAATCTCTTGATCCCCGTCTATGCATGTACTGACGTCCTCGCTAGGCATCCTACCCACGCGCGCACCCCACCCGCACCTTAAGCAGCTAGAAAGCATCGTCTAGCCCGCCATTTCCCGCCATCCTACCCCGCATACGACTGTCACGCACCTCTTCCGTCACCAACCGCTCCGCATTCGCGCCCTCGGTCCCCGCCACGCTGCAGCACAGCCTACGCCATGTGTCGCGACTTACTAGCCCACTGCCGCGCCCACCGAATACAGCACCAGAACACCCGCGCCTAATGCGCCATGCGACTGCGTGCCTGCGACATCGCCCCAAACGCGCTATATCGTTCTTGACGCTGTGCCACACCCACACGCCCGACACCTTAGCCCACTAGCAGCATGCACAGCATGCAACGCTGGCGTTGGACCCGCCGCGGTCCTACCTGTAGACGCCGCTTCCGTCGCGTCCCCGCGTCCCCGCGCACGCCGAACTCTCTTCCGCCCATCCTTCCCCGCCCGTCGCAGCCCATGCCCGCCGTGCACCGCGAATCACGATGGGCACCCTCCCACCCGCAGTCCGACCGTCCTCTAGAGCAGTCCGCCCGCACACGCTCGACACTGCGCTGCCGCCCTCTTTAGTGCGACGCGCAGCGCCACCCGCAGCGCCAGTACATGCCGCCGTCGTTCGCGATCGCCCGCCGGTGCGTTCTTCGCCCCATGCGTGACACTACCATAGGCTGCCGCATATCCGCCTCAATGCACCATACGCACGCCCTCGCGCATCCCCAGTACGAGGTACACCATCGCCGGCGTGCCCAGTGGTTGCGCCGACCGTTCTGCGTCGCCGATGCTGCCTGCGCCGCCACCCGTTCGCTACGGTTTTCCTCAGCGCCACCCCACCCCCTCACCCCTCCGCTCGCGTCGAATATCCTCAGCGCATTTCCGCCATCCCGTCTGCGCCTGTTGCGCACCAGCATCCCCATGTACAAGTCGACTCTTGTCCCTTCATCGTTATCCACCGCTCCCGTCCCCTCCTACCCTCCCCGACCGTACTAGGCGCGAAGACGTGGTTGCGGGCGTGCACCGTGCACTGTGCAACGCAACGTCACGAGAAGCACACGGGACGTGCAGAGCGCCTTTGTGCCGATCATCACTGCGTCTGCCCCGCCACCCACCATGTCCTCCACCGAGAGATTCTGTGCACCAGCGGTCTTTAAGGCTCGGATATACATGTACCTCAACGCCTCGTCCATCACCCTCAATAAAGCTTGTAAGCCGACGAGCGGCACAGCCCGCTACCGGAGTTCGAAATTAAAACACAGTTCAGCCTTAAAATGTGGGGTGAACTCAAGGTAAACTACACGATTTTGGCGAGCGAGATCTAAGGAATGGAATCCGAACATACTGACTGACGAACTCAACAGAAATGAAGAAATTTTCAGCGACCGGTTTGATAAAACTAACGAGACATGCTAGAGCTTCGTTCCGCCTGGCTGCTCATGTCTCAAAGATATGAGTTTATGTAAATTTGACCCACAGAAGGGATGGCCGGGCATGAATACTGCAATTATACTGTAACTGTGATGGCCTAATCTTCTGCCATCTATGTGCTGAGTCAAAGGGCTGCCCGCGGCAGCATGAAGGATGAGGTGTAAACCATGTTCAGTTCAGGGATAATTGTCACTGAAATCACCGGTAACTGTTCGATCCCACTAAAAGGCTTGCCGACTCGAAGATACTTCGCCAGCAGGACGGCCAAGAATGTTGAGAAAATTCGTGGTGCAGGATAATGGCAGGCTCAAGCGCATCGCGTGCCGGAGAAACCTCAAACGAGCTAAGGACACTTGAAAACATTGCCTGTCCCTCGCCTTTCTCAAACCAAACAGATCAGTCGACGCCGGCAATCCATATACGAACGGTGCGATTTAGTAAATTCAAACAAATTTAATCGGAATCAATCAGCTCGGAGGCGCGATAACGAAGTGTACGCTGACGCCCCGCATGTCCTCCGAGTCAAATCTGCAGAAATTCGTCGCGAAGTGCTGCTGGTACCATGGCTCAGTAATGTTGCTACTAGAAAGACACAATAGAAACTTGAGTCAGCTTGCAATTGTGTTGGCGATACTCGGTAGTTGAAATGGGTTTGCCACGATGGCTGTTGAACATCGCAGAACGTGATGGGATGGCGATGAAGAGGTGCGACCATTTGAACTTTTGCTTTTGAGGACATATAAAAGTCAGAAAGTATGTCGTATGAGGAACACGATAAAAGAAAGACAGCTCTTAGAAGCACAGGGGCCCGGGGATGGAATGCACAATGTTGATTTTTGGGGCCAGGCTGTGTCGTAGCCTACGACTCGCAGTCTTGAACAACTTCAACTTGACTAACCTTGAATAACCTTGCGATTAGAGCAGCCACAGATCTAGTGCGAAATCAAATGTTCCCTTCAGAAGCCGCAGATGCAGGGGGCTCGAGACACATCCCGAGTGTTCCGTGACAGGTCAAGGAAAAGTTCAAAGCGGAGTTGCGGTTGAGTATTGGGAAGCGATGCTGATAATAATGGGTTCCGACGCTCGTTGAAATGAGACATGTGGCAGGTAATTACGGCCCAGAACCTGATCATAGGAGAGTGCCAGATGGAGGGGTAAGTACACCAGAGACGAACTGAGGTGCCGGAGTTCCGGAAGTTCATATCCGGTCCAGACTCAGAAACCAGAAAAAACTTGCAAACACAGTTGACAGATGAGAGTGGGGTCTTGCAGAATATCGCTGAGAAACCCATGGTAGCGGTGGTGGGCGAGGAAAACGAAAAGCGGGGAGAGGCGGGGAGGTATAAATAACTTGAAGTACGGCATCCAGGTACAAGCAGGAACATTTCCACGTCAATGTGATACAGACAGCGGAAATGGTAGGAACTGGCATAGGCTTACAGGTAGGTGCTGACTGCAAGGCAACATTTTGGTGGAGAGAAAAGGCGATTACGCAAAAAGTGCTGACGAAAATGTGATGCACGGCCAAAATCGAAAAATCAGGCTCTCTAAGCCCCGTACCTCACGGTAGCGGGAATAACACTTGTTACTTTCCATCCTTTGTTACCCGCTGTGACTTTTATTTTGTTTGTGTGCAAGTACTGTGAATTAGCTTGCTATCGTCGTAGTCTAGTCCATTCCATTCAAGGAACGAGAATCAAAGTGTGAGGATGAAAAACGGTTCAATCCCTTTTGGAACAACGATATTTCGCCCGGGGATCGGGAGGGAAAACCCGACCTAATCATCCTAATTGAAATAATCCCTGGTGTTAATGCTTATCACTAAGAAATTAGTAAAGATTCGCGAGTGATTAACAACAAAACTCGAAATCAACCAACCCTTTTATTTTGGATCGTCGATCACATCGACCCCTCACGCACCCGCCCGCGCCAGCCACTCGACTTTCCGCATCTGCATCGACATCTCTTGCCGTACACGTAAAATCCGAATCTCTCCCACCGTCACCGCCCTGCTCTGTATTAATAATTCCTTGTTGAAGTTGCGGCGCCCCTCGTCTCGTCTCCCCTACGTTACCCTAGGCGTGGATGCACTCCCACTCCCACTCCCGCCCCCCGTCGATCCCTCGTTGACGTTGAGGTGAGATACACTCACTCTCGCTCGCCCGCTCGTTCCTCGGACATTCTGTTCTGTTCCGTTCCGCCCTTCTTGGCTTCACGCTTCTTGTTCTTCTCAGCTTCGCCCCTGCCTCTCTTTGGTCCTTGGTTAGCGATGCAATATCAGTCTGCCCGTGCCCATCCGTCAACACGCAATACGGAAAACTACGCATCAAACGAGAAACAGTGTCGCCTGACCGAGGCGAATTGAATCAAATCGAATCATTCCGTATTTGTTTGCGCGCGCATGGGCATGGACCCACGCACGCATAGAGGCACTCACCTAGCAAGACCGCCTGCCCCCCTGCGCTCTAACTATGACCACCCCGCGCCCACCCAGCGACCGCCATTGGGACTGAAACCCTGGGCAGTTTGGGACCATTTCTTGGCTAATCGTTCATGTCAGAAGTTCGGTGGATATTTCAGCCGAACCTGATCCCGGACTTTTCAATTCCCACCTGGGCTCAGACTCGCTGCTCTTCCGACACCCGCACGGATCGGCAAGGCCTGGACCCAAATTGCGACTCAGCATAGCCTGAAGGAGGTAAGACATTGTGCTCCTCTCATCTAGAAAAAGGCAGCTATTTCCCACTGACACAGGAGGCATGTAACAGCGCTTATGAATCCATAAGCGGCAAGCGCTTATGAGCCGCTTATGTGCCGCTTATGTGCCGCTTATGATCATCTTGCTGATAAGGAATCCCGTAACTTGCGATAAGATAATACTTCAGATCAGAGTCGCGGTCACCTGGTAAAGAGTTATCGAATATACTACAGTCAACGTAGTCTTCAACTGTAATGCAAATCTGTGTTTACTGGTAACAAAAATAACTTTTTGGGCATGGACCTAGCTTACCAGGCAGCAAACCTCAAGCAAACTTGCACCCAGCCATTTATTCAGGCCACGGTGCGCTGCTTATGTGAGAACACGTTTGATCGGGTGCATTTTCCTTTCTCTTTGTCTCTTCCACCTCGTATTTCTCAATGCCTCCTTCATCTGACAATAATGCAACACCTGGTCCATCATCGGGCCAACGGGGCTCAGCTGCATCTGGGGCCAAGACTGGGGAAAAAAGAGGGGCAGATGATCGGGACTCGCCGCTAGGCGACGACTCCGAGGCTACTACGAAGAAAGCTCGTCGCGCTGGGGTCAGAGCCAAGAAAAATCAGTATGGGCTTGCAAAGGTTCAGATTCCACCCCAGTTTAAGGGCACAAAGGTGTGTGGCCATTCCTTTTCTTTGTTGTACTGCAGTAGCCTAACACGCGTACGGCGGTCCAGGACTCTGGTTACCTTCATGGATACATCCTCTGGGGAATCACGAGGTCGGATACTGCACCTATGCGCCCGTCTACTAGCTTTATGGCTGCGTATGAAAGGCGAAGGGAGCCTGGCTTCCTTGCGACTTTGAAGCAGACACTCCGTTCGGCAACCACTGCCCATGTCGGAGCTGCAAAAATGGTCAAATTGCTTCGAACCCAAGCCGAAGAAGATCGTAACAATGGGAGCATCATTGCGGGTAATATATTGCGCGTTGAGGAGGCATTTCTGCTCAAAATCTTTTCGGGAGTCCTCACGGCTGGCTTGGAATCGTGGTGCCCCGACGTTTTGAGTCCACCTGATACTCTTTACAACCAGACTCATGAAATCGTCTTCACACAAACTTTGCGCTCTGTGGGCAACTCTTTTGCGTACAGATTTTTGGAGCCCACACCGAGTGGGTTTGATAACCCTAGCCTTCTTATCGACATCTTCAACAGTTTTGTATTTAATTATATGCGCGACAAAACCAGGGTGGACATGAAGGATCCAGGAAAGCTCTCGCAGAACCGGGACGACAACAATGCTTCAAGACGCCGTAAAGCGGTATGTAACTACTGGTTATTATGATATTTCCCTGCTCATTTAGATTTGTGTCATTTCAGCTTGCGAAGGTCCGTTTGCAATATGCTCTTGACGACAAACAACCTGCCCGAGTTCTTGCTTTGCTGCGAGACCCTCTCGGCCATTCAGACGACGAGTCTGGCACTGAGGCGGACGGTAAACTCTGTTATATCGTCAATAAAAAGCCGCCACGGAGTGTCTCTGCAACAATCTTTCTCCGCAATGTCGATAAACGGCGGCAGAAACTGAAGAAGACCACGAAGGGTAGAAAGGAAGAGCGTAAACGGATTCATGTCAATGTCCCGGACGAGTCGGACATCTCGTTTCAAATTCCGAAGTCTGCCCCCATCGACTGGTTGGCACCCGACTGGTATAACGATCTTCCGGCCAAGCTGCGATACCGCTACAGCCGGAATGGTGTTGCGCTGCCGCTGGTCCAGCACCATGACAACACCGACTACAAGACGATGGACAAGGCGACTTTTATGCAGAAGTATGGTAATGATGTTCTCAAGCTCTATAATGTTCCGACGAAGGAGGAGATGGATGGCGCTGGTAACAATGGATATGACGAGGATGAGGAGGAGGATGTTGGCAACATGATGGACGAAGATGATTGAGATTGTTGATGAGATCGGAACTTGAAGGACGGGTCCTAGAACGTAGTATGCAATATGTGCTTGTATGTTATGCAGTTATGCAATTATGCCAGTATGCCATTATCACCACATATGCAAAAGAGAGAAAAGGGGCAAACTACAACTGTATGATAGTATCCGTATTCGGCAATTGACCGAAATTCAATCCAACGTTCCTGACCCAGCTGTGGCCAGTGGCCCCAAACGGTGCTATAATGTCGTTGAGGGATATCCTAGAACTTATGTCCATAGGTAGGTTAGACTGAGTCCAGGTAGAACTTACTGAGTTCGAAATTTTGCGATCACCGTATTAGGCCAATATTCAGATCTGTGTCGTTCACCGAGTTTTGGCACGGGGACCCAAACGGCAGCATAAAATTATTGAGGGACATCCTAAACCTCATGCCCGTAAGCGTCTTCGACTGAATCCAAGTGAGACCTACTGAGATCGAAATTTTGCGATGACCACATTCGGCCAATATTCAGGTCCGCGTCGTCCACCGAGGTTTGGTGCAAGAACCCAAACGGCAACATAACATCATTCAGGGACATCCTAAACCTCGTACCCGTAAGCCTCTTCGACTGAATCCAAGTGGGACCTACTGAGATCGAAATTTTGCGATGACTGTATTAGGCCAATATTCAGGTCCGCGTCGTTCACCGAGCTTTGGCGTGAGAACCCAAACGGCAGCATAACATCATTCAGGGACATCCTAAACCTCGTGCCCGTGAGTATCTTCCACTGAATCCAAGCGAGACATACTGAAATCGAAATTTTGCGAGGACCATATTAGGCCAATATTCAGGTCCGCGTCGTTCACCGAGCTTTGGCGCGAGAACCCAAACGGCAGCATAACATCATTCAGGGACATCCTAAACCTCGTGCCTGTGAGTATCTTCCACTGAATCCAAGCGAGACGTACTGAAATCGAAATTTTGCGAGGACCATATTAGGCCAATATTCAGGTCCGCGTCGTTCACCGAGCTTTGGCGCGGGGACCCAAACGGCAACATAACATCATTGAGGGACATCCTAAACCTTGTGCCCGTAAGCCTCTTCGACTGAATCCAAGTGAGACCTACTGAGATCGAAATTTTGCGATGTTCGGCCAATATTCAGATCCGCGTCGTTCACCGAGGTTTGGCGCGAGAATCCAAACGGCAGCATAACATCATTGAGGGACATCCTAAACCTCGTGCCCGTAAGTATCTTCCGCTGAATCCAACGAGACGTACTGAGATGAAACTTTGTGATAACCATATTTGGCGAATATTCAGGTCCACGTTGTTCACCGAGCTTTGGCGCGGGGACCCAAACGGCAACATAACATCATTTAGTGACATCCTAACCCTCGTGCCCGTAAGTATCTTCCGCTGAATCCAAGCGAGACATACTGAGATCGAAATTTTGTGATGACCATATTCGGCCAATATTCAGGTCTGCGTCGTTCACCGAGGTTTGGCGCGGGGACCCAAACGGCAGCATAACATCATTCAGGGACATCCTAAACCTCGTGCCCGTAAGTATCTTCCGCTGAATCCAAGCGAGACATACTGAGATCGAAATTTGTGATAACCATATTCGGCCAATATTCAGGTCCACATTGTTCACCGAGCTTTGGCGCGGGGACCCAAACGGCAACATAAAATCATTGAGGGACATCCTAAACCTCGTGCCCGTAAGCCTCTTCGACTGAATCCAAGCGAGACGTACTGAGATCCATTTTTGCGATGACCATATTTGGCCAAAATACCAATCCATGCAAGTGGCCCAGTTTTGGCCTGAGAACCTGAATGGCAGAATAAATATCCTGAGGGATATCACAAACATCCTTACCACGACCAGGATTCACTGAATCCAAGGGGAATTCATACAAATATCATCAGATTCATCGTGACTATACTTGACATTCACATCTGGTCCTCCACAGATAACAATACATAGCATGTTCAACTCTTGAGTGGTCCTAAGGTCTAGATTACACAAGCCACAGATGCTGGCAAAGCAGGTGTCAGTGAGAAGTCGAGACAAGCTTTCAGAGTGTCGTAGCAATCATGAGCAATCATGCAACCTCAGTGCTTGCATTTGAGGATCTTCTGAGAGCTGCAGAGCAGTATACAACAGGCCACATAGTCTTGTATAGAAAGCCAAGGCATCTGAGATCCTGTTATGCACAGATGCGAGTTATGGTTAGGGAAGGAGGATGTTTGGCCAATATCCAAACCAAACATCGGCAAATGCTCGGGCCGGCACAGCCACTCTTAAACTGAATTGGACCGACAAAAATATATATATTTCGACAAGACACAATCTATTCAACTGCGAGATACATGATAAAAATATCCAATATAATCAAGGCTGTAAACAGACTTAAGTGCGCCGACCTCGGTTCAATGACCAGCAGATAACCAAGAAATCTCGGTCAATATCATAAGTCCCCATTGGACGCCGGTAAAATGTGAGATGGGTAAGAATATGCATGGGTTCAATGATGCAAAAACGACCTGACAGAGTAGCATCTACAATTGTAGTGTTCAATCGTGGACGAGTGGGATATGGTGTTTTCTCCAGCATGGTTAATGGCATAGGCTTGTGCTTTTGGACTAGGACAAATGTCTGCATGTGCCTTTCAAGGGGAATCTCCCATATTTCCTCAATGAATCCTGTCAACACAGTATGATTTATGGGATCCTTGAACTGGATGCTGCTGTTTCCTCGATGCGATTTATAACAACTGAAACCTTTGTCATCCAGTTTGAACTGTGATGGCTTCAGAGCACAAGGTGGGAGAACAAGAGATCCTGGAGGGTGAGGTAGTTGATAACATGAATACCACATCTGTCCCTTTGAGTTTTGATATTGTAAAAGCATCAGATAATCGTCCCTGGAAAGGTCGTCTGCCTTGGCCAAAATTTTTGCCACTTCTTGTTCACTCAATGGTTGAGTAGCTTTCATCTGTGCAGCCAAGTCCGGTTGAAGGATTTGAGCGAATTGACCAACATGTCCATCTTTTAGTTGCTCATCATGGAGCTTTGCCTCCAACCGTCCACGACGAGCTACCTTTGTCAGCATTGTTGTGGGCATATCATCTGAGCTAGTAGTGAGTAAACAAGTGGGAAAAGAACTGAGATGACTCACCAACTCGTCTGTTGTGTTTGACCTTTTGAAACATTCCATTCATTCGCTCACCAGCAAATTCATTGAGTGCTGCTAATGGTCCCCAAAATTTCAATAATGCTCCATTATGCATAGCAAAATGGTGGTTGGGTAAAGAATGAAATTCGGGAAGCGGGAATAGCTGAGGTAATGCTGCACGATATTGGACATAGTGAGCAGTGAATTGATCAGCCTCTGTGTTGGATGTCGAGAAGGACGATATGATATTTGTGGATGCAACGAGATCATTAAAATTCTCAAGCAACTTTGTCTGCAGTGGATCTTCCCCATACCAAAGTTCAGGAATTACTAGAGGAAATATGACTGTGAAAAGCATGAGGTATTCATAGGCTTTCAATTTTCCGTGTTTGGATTCCCCAAGGTTTTTGGGTGGGCGAGCAACCCAGGTAGGAAGTGAAATATCCCGGATACAGGTGCGAATCTGACCTAGCTGTGCTGGAGAAAAATTGAATATTCCTGTAATGTTGAAGTCAATAACCTCTTCATCGTCATCCAGGTCTTCATCATTTGTGATGCCGAGGTATGTCTGGGGAGTTGGCGTAGTAGAGTCCTCACTATCAGCATCATCAACTTCCATATTAGAGTCAGGCCGAGGCTCCCCCTGTTGGCTGGTGTTATCTTCCGTCTCTGTCTCTGGTTCAGACTCTGACATTTCTGGCTCTGTAAATTCTGCTTCCTCTGGCTCGAGCTTATTAAGATCATTTGCAGCCATTGCAGCTTTTGGTTTAGGACGGCCAATGCCCCACAAGATGCGGAGATGGTGTTGTAGTACACCTTCCAGCCAGTTATGCATGAAGCCCAGAGTAACATTCTTAACTGGATCCCACCGAAAAAGATCGTGCGGAGGTGACCAACGAACCCCTGACAACCTGGCCAGCTTTTCTTTGAGAGTCACAGTCACTGCATCACGCCAAGCTCTGGCCTGGGCAGCTACTGTATGGCTATCCCGCAGTGTCCAGGATTCATACTTGAGATCTTCGACTTGATGACTTTTGAGCAGACAGAAACTACAAAAATATGTTGCGTTATAGGCCATGTAACCAGCCACCTTGCGTATGGCTTGCAAATCAGCAATGAGCGGAAGAACTTGTGCTGCAACAGAGACACCAAGTGGATTCCGAAAGGTAGGGAGCATCTTGCCTGGAGGAGCAAAGTCATTCATTGCCTTGACAAATGAGATGAGAATGTGTGCCATTGTCCAGACATCTGGAGCACCGGGTGCAGGGATCATTCCCACAATAAAGATATTTTCCAGTAGGAAGCGGACTTCAATAGGAAGATTTAGGCAATATAGAACAATTGCGCCACAAGATACAACTTTGCCTGAAAGAAGATGTTAAATCATGAAGACAGCCATGGACATGAGCAGTGATACTGACCAGCAATCTTATTAGTATAGGGATTGAACCAATCAATGTAGAATGCAAAAACAAGATGATAGCGCGAGCGTAGAAAATTGCCGAGGCCACGCCAGGCTGGACTGTCCTGAATATCATTCATTACATCTTTTTGGGGTGCATTCTGCCGAGCCTGGTCCTGCTGGAAAGACTTCTCCAGATGTTCTTCAACCTGTGATCGAGACAAAAAGAATCGTAGCCAGGATTCAAAAGACTGTGTGCCATATAATGCTTTGGGCACCCGCTTTGTTTTGCCCTTGGGAGTTCGGACCTGTTTCCAGAGTGTAGTGCCACAGGCTCTAGATTTTGGTGATTTTTTCCAATCACATATATCTGGAAGCGTATCTAGAGTGTATGGCTTGTAGCATGTTGGACAACATGGTGTGCGAACAATTTCTGGCTCCAGTTCATGCTGGTAAACACTGCGAATATCTCGAGGAATATTGAGAGTAGCGTCTTGCAGTTGAGCTCCTGCTAATCGCAAGATTCCAAAGATGATGCTGATTACTGATGATACGATAAAAGCCAACGCCTTCAAGACAATGCCTGAATCCTCGCGGCTAATTCCAACGTGGAGATTCAACCAAGCTGCGAACATTACACATAGTGTGGCAATGGGAGAAACCGCTAGAATACAAGCAATTAGTTGTGTTAAATGGACCAAAAAATATTGACCCCTCTGAAAGACATCCAAAGGTGGCACAATAATTCGAGGATCTTCCAGTTCTGGTTCTGGAGCAAGTTCTGCACCTGACATCCCAGCTTCCTCCAGTTGCTTGGCCCTGGCATCATCCGCTTCGTGGGCTTTCCGAGTAGAATGGCCAATCCAGTCCCCTCGCATAGGCTGTCCATTTTCAATTACAGTCTTTTGAGAACACTTTGAACAGACACAGAGGACCCTTTTCGCCATGGTGGGGGATGAACGTCGGAAGCAGGAAGGTTTCCATCTGTCAATTCTTTTAACTGGATAGACACTTGTCATCGGGCAGTGTTACACTGGTCTAGAAGTGCTCTAAATTGAACCATTGATAGTTCGCAACAACAGTCAGTTGATAAATTACAATTTGATCAGATCTTGGTTTGCAGAAGGATTCTGGAATTGTTGGCCCCACGTTCCTCAGCAGAGACTGTGCCGTGCAATTCTACCTACTTACCTACTAAGCTCACAGGTTCAAACCTGGCATTCAGTTAGTCGGCTACGTAAATTAAATTTGATTGACATCAGCGATGGGATTCAAATCTACCGGCAATCAGAACCCGAAGAACCGGCAATAAGCCACACATAAGCGGTACCGAAGCCGCCAATAAGCGATTACCACTTATAGATTCTAAGTGCTGGGCAATGCCTCCTGTGTCACTTTCAAGAATGTTCAATGAGCTATTAAATTTGAAGGCACACTGTATTTTGACCTTCTCTAGACTGCTCTGGGAAAATACCTGATTTTGAAAAAGAATGCAACTAGCCAGATTCGAACACAGGCCAGACCAATTTGGATTACAAAGCAAAACACCATAAGCCACACATAAGCGGCCCATAAGCCACTCATAAGCGGTTGCCGCTTATGGATCCATAAGCGGTGGCGGATGCCTCCTGTGTGAACAGTATGGTACCGCCCAACGAACAAACCACACACCTACTCAATTGCCCATCAAGCTTATCGAGGTACTAGCCAATTTCCTTATTCACTCTATCCCACGGGAAAGACGCGATGAGATGCCCGAAACATAGTGCCGAGGGCCCAGACTGTCACGACAGGGTTCCCAAATTGGGATGTCGTGGCAGGCTGGCACTGAGACTACGTAAAAGACGGCAAGGACGCAAACCTACGTCCGAATTTCACATGCTCGGAAATTTCGGCTAAAAATGGCTTGTCTTTTGAACACTATGGGTACTTGCAGACACTGTTGTTGGTGCGGGGGTATGTGCTGAGGACTGCAGAGATGGTATCTGTTAATATATGTCGATCCCCCATCTCAGAGGAGGGTTATATTACTCACTTGCGACCTTGTTTGGGCTTGTCAACTTGTCGCTTAGCGTTGCTAAGCCCACAAAAAAAAGCCGCAATCAAAATGTCAAAACGCTGATGCAAGAGAATATATAATACATGATGAGGCGGTGCGGTATGTAACTGTCAATATCGTAAATGTACGTGAGCATAGTAATATAGGTAAGATGTAAGGGGCATGTCCGAAACGAACTGTCATGCCTCTTACACTTTCGTCCTCTGCTAAAACTACTGCACCAGCCACAGCGTCGCGCATAGGAGGGAACGTACTGCGATAATGTTTGCCGATAACGCGTTGGTCCCCGCTCAACCACTTCCGCATCTGCAGAACTAACCAGCTATGTTAGGGTGATTCTGGCAGGATCATGGCTCAATCTCATTCTCTTCATGCTCGAAATCTTTTTGGCCTTTCAATACTTCCAGAGAAAGGGCCGCATGTTTTGGCATAAAGCCGGGGTGGGCGCCTTTATCATATCGGATACTGCGTGCACCGTCGGTGTCTGTGCTCAAGTATACGTGGCGCTCATTGAATATCCCTCTGTCGACTTTCAAGAGCACTACACAGACGCCACGCTGCTCTGGCAAGCTTCACTTACCATAATCGCGACGTACACCACGGCATCGGTGGAGCAAGCCTTCCTATGCTATATATTCTATGCACTGTGAGCAATGCCTTCCTCCTTGAACGTTTGGTGGAATTCCGAGTGACCATTGCAGGACAAACAGGCGGTTCATTGCTGGATTCTTGGTGCTTACCATCTTCATTCATGTGCGTCTAGCTTTCTATGATAGTTGACCATTCTGTAAACCATATTCAGCTCGGCATCTCGTTGGCTGCGGCGGGCCTGGTCGCTGAAGGAAAAAATATAGCCATGACGAACCGCGTGAGCAAGTATGTTGTTCACCCTGTATACATGCTAGTCAGATTAATGCTGTCTAGGATCGGGGCCATTAGTTGCGCCACCACAGATATTCTAGTCGCAGCCGCCTTGGTGGCGACATTTTACGAGATGGAAGCATCACTTACTCGAGGGCGGACTCTGCGAAGGTGAGCATTCTCTGCCCTCATCCTATGCAACAGCCGCAACTTACGATCACTACACGAAATAGTTTAATTCGTCGCCTTCTAATCCTCAGCCTCACGTCCGGAGTCATTGTTGCGTCGTTCACCATTATTCACATGGTATTACTGTTAGTGCGCAACCCAGGTAATCATTATCATCTTACTGTTGAGATACTTTCTCATTTTCCCAAAAGGCTCCACGATATTCTTCTTCTGCCAAGGCCGTGCATACGCATTGACACTTCTGAGCAATTTCCTGCTTGGCGTCCCTGTCAAGTCCGCGGTATCTCAGGCCAATGATACGAACCCCCTCTCAAATCCTGGACGCGAGAGTATTACTACCCCGGAAACTTTCAGCCTCCATTTTCGCACGCGGAGCCAGAGCGAGAATATGTCATCCAACGTCTGTACACATGCCATCCCGCCTCACGCCTTGCATTGTGCAACTCACCATTCTTTGCCAGATTGGTATTCCGAAGTCGCCGTCGCCGCCACAAGACAAGTCGCAGTCAGATTAAGCGACAAATGTATGTGTCGCAGTGCGTGTCGTAAGTGTGGCGCATAACGAGACAGTTCCAGGCTGATTTTCCAGACACCCTTACATAGTACAAGTTTACTACGAAGACTTGAGTAACTGCTTGTGGATATATAGAGTATATATACATAGCACCATTATGTACTCGTCCGTACCCATCTCCACCGAGCAATACACTGCTGGTCTTCCGTCCCTCGGGCACTTCCCGTTGTAGCGTCTAAGGTTCACCAGGGGTAGAGGTAGAGGTATCAGAGCACTGACCTCTACCCCTACCTCCAAAACCCCTAACCTCTGGGAGGTAGACCTCTACCTCACCTCTGAAACCTCCAAGGTATGGTGGAGGTCTGGAAAGGTCATACCTTAAAGGTATATCTCTCAAAGGTTTCACTCTGTAAGGCCCCATACTGCCAGAATACCTTCAGCTTTCTATATGTGAGGTTATCTGGTCCTAATTAGTTGATTTAGTCTTTATATATCACTGGCTATACAGGAAAAACAGCCCTGTTACTTCCCCAACCAAGGTCACATGACTTGGAGATGGAGGTCTGATGAGGATTTGGAAGCCCAAAAGTGCATGTTTTGACCTGAGAATTTTGAGACAGCTTGAAACAGCTGATAGGATCTCCAAAGTCATATCAAGAGTAGAGAAAACAGCTTCCAGGGGTGGTATTTGCTGTACCTTTGTATACCTCTGGACCTCCCAAGGTGGGACAGAGGTTTGAGAGGTTTCAAAATGTGCTGACCTCTACCTCTACCTCCATTGACCTTACCTCTGACCTTTGGAGGTTTACCTCTACCCCTGGGGATCCTTAGTAGCGTCGCTGTGGTCCCCGTGCAGGCCGTACTCCGTTCCCACCCTGGATTCATTTTCCCTCTACAGTAGCATCAGCAAATCCTGATTTTTTTTCTGTAGTGGCCATAGTATTGTGTAGTCAGACCGTTGCTTGTGTAGTGCCTGTAGTGCCTGTAGTGCTCTGTAGTGCTCTGTAGTATTCAGTTATGGCTATGTAGTGCTCTGTAGTGTTGCATTAGTACTCTGTTGGGACTACATAGTGTTCTATAATTTCTGCTCAAAAATATGGTTTACAGCGAGCATCTGGCATATTCCTGGCAGCAATACTAGTGATATTTCATGTTTCAGATGTTCTCCCGCCGCGTTCAGGTCCAGTTTATGGAGTTCAAAATTCTAAACCCGCCGGCTCTGGGAAAGTATTTTGCGATTTGTGGCTTAACAAAGCTGTTTCTAGAAAAATGACGTCAGACAATTCTTGTAGCTCTCATTGAGTTCTACAACTTTTGTTTTTTTTTTGGTCTATTTTTAGATTGGTACCCGACTACCACTTTATTTGGACCACGTTCACCAGATTGATGGTTCGTGCTTATTATTAATATTTAAGACTGACACATCAGCAGAACTTATGGGCAGCGGAGACGTGGCGAATTTCCCTTCCGGACGCTCTGCGTCACATTTTTCGGTGCGTACCAGCCTTCATTTATTTATTTGTTTCTTCGCCTCTTCTCATCCTGCACCGTTTGCCCGTCCTTTCAGTGGGATGATTTCTAATTGATCTTTGGTGTTGCTCTTGGCATACTATAGGTGCGTGCATTCCATTCTCATGGTTTTTAATTAGAAGTCATAGTTCCCAGCAGTGCACATTGAACCATCCGCGTCAAAAGAGATCAATTATTTCCCAGCAGACCCGGAAATTCCTCAGCATCGTATTCCGGTGCGTCTCTCTCTCGCTGGATTCACTTGTGACTCTCATGAATAACATTCGTTCTTCATTCACGTATTAAACTATCCCGATTCCCCCGTGTCTTTGGCTTTGAACTGGCTTGGCTTGTTTCTTGTTCCCCCCGCCGGGCCCGGGCCATTGCCCATGCCCATCCTACTTGCGTGCGTTCGAGGTTCCGCTACATTTGATTTTTTACTTCATTACGCGGCCTCTGATAATTATTATTTTCTAATTGGACTGCCGCATCCCGTTCACGGAATATGCTAGATCTGAGCCTACGCGTCCCGTGCTCGGCACCGTTGACGTGGGGTCTGTTGCCGCTCTTCCCTCACCTCGCACGCAACGCGTTCGCCCAACTCCAATACTCTGGCGCTTGTCATTTACGCCTACCAGCGGCCGGTGAGCTACATGTATTTTCCTTTTCTGGCTGATTTGGGCGCACACATAGCGGTCTATACATCTTCCCTCCGTTTCGTGGTACATAACGGTGCGTTACGGTGGCTGGGGCTGTGGCACAGGAAAGCTGCTACTCAGGCTTGCGCGCTCATTGGAACACATGCTTCTCTGCTCACACCGCTCACCTCAAACCGCGTGCTTGATCCGAGCATCAAGGTCTTCGAGGTGCCTAAAGTTTCAGCAGATATCCCAGATCACCGAGTTCAACACAACTTAGCCCCTGTACCTCTTCCGAAACGTTTGGACTTCCGCCAAAGCCACAGAGGCCGCGGCAAGCTGGCGACCTTGAAAGATTAGAGGGTGATGGAGGCAGAATCTAGCGGAATTTTCTGGAAGGAAACTCGAAGGCTTGCCGATGCTAAACCCGCCCCGATCTCAGTCGCCGCACCGAGTCTCAAGAATGTATTCGAGAAGCGTCGAAATCCGCCGCCTGTCCTTCCTCCTTTGTTCGACTCAGCACAGCATAAGATCAACAAGCTTGTGGCTAGTCTACTACGAGAAAAACCGAGGATGAAAGCTCGGAAGGTCTCTTCTATAACAAATGGAATGAAGATGACATGAAGGACCACCTTCGCAAGCAGGGCAGGGAGAGTTCATCTGATGAAGACCAGACGAGCTACACTGACTTGCTGCTAATTCCAAACGAAGAGCTGGCCGTGCTCGGCACGTGGGGACGCCCCATCAATCTAGGTTATTCCGTGTCCCAAAATTGGATTCGACATCCCCTTGTGCTAAGTGTATTAAAGCTGTATCCCGATATTTGGAGGTATCCCTGGGTCGATATACCCCCTCCTTCACATTCTGCCACCCTAATTTCATTTCTACCCCCACCCTAATTGTCTATCTGTGTGTTCTCAGACGGCAGAATCGAGATTCTAGTGGTCACTGTTCTCACAGAAAATTACTCAAAGGGAGGATTTCTTTTTTTTTGAACCTACAATAGTAAAATCGGTGAATTTCCATATATGGTCATTTTGGCGGGAACACGGGGGTGCACGGGTTCAGCATTTCATGGGTGAGGAAGGGATACCTCGACGACGGTGCTGTCCAAGTTTCAGCCCACTGCTGAGTCTGTGCCGAATATTTTGAGGGTGGCCCCCATTTGAAGTATGAAAAAAAGTAGGATCACTCCGAGCTTCTCAGTGTGTTGTCCTTCACACATAATCACGATATTGACCGCAGTAGTTGTTGAATAATTTCAGCCAGAGCACACAAGTGCCTCCGATCCTGACCCAACAACAAAGCTACAAAGGCACACACCAGACTAGTAAGAAAGGCAGAGGTGCGCTCGGTGCATTAGGTGCGCAAGCCAAACGCAAGCTAGCTGCAAAATGTTTTATCTCCCAACATAATCCTCGTTCGACTCGGGGCTCTGCCATCGTCTGTCATGCACCAGGAGCCAAGTTTCCCCTTTTTTTAAAGTCCGAATTGTTTGGTCATTCACGCACTCTGTAAAGACCCGGAGCGTTGCATTCAGCGCTGCATGGCTCAAGACCTACTTAGATGCCTCAAAGCCGGCTTGCATCATACCATTCCAGCTCATGATCAAGATGCAGAGGATAGAGAAAGGAAGAGCAGCGCGCGGCGCATTGGGTCTCAATGAGAGCGTGTCAGTTTTAACCCGAGGTTGTATGCACAGCAACCCGTTCGACTCGGGGCTCTGCTGATGTTCGGGGTCGACGCATATGAACTTTTTTTTGGGCATGATTCTCTTAGATTCATCATCTCTTTCGAATTCAATGCAAACACCAGCCGTGCGACGTGTGCAACGCTAATAAGTTACGTTTGAACCTCAGCTTCAACCCACAGCCTGGATTTCAAAGCCGATTTTTTTTTTGCTCAGAGCACCTTGCCGCACTGTCCTTCGCAAGCCTGCTCGAGAACAAGATCATGCACAAAGACAAGACTCAACAATGCATTGAAGAAGGCAGGGGGGCGCTGGGCGGATCGGACCAGGACTATGCTTCGGGATGAAAAGCGTGTCCCATATCCCGAGAATTTTCCCATTCATATCGGGGCATGAGGCGTGGAAATGTATCTTTTGTTCGCCCACTTTACATAACCAGCCATGCAACCGTTTCCGATTGACCCCGCCCACAAGTCCAGGTTCAGGGTGCGATTTAGCACGACACAGAACTTTGCGGCGTTCGGCGGTTGAACGGCCCATTAATACATTCGATGTCTTTTCATTGCATCATCTATCCCCAGAAATGCAGAACGAGGAGAAAGGCAGAGAAGCGCAGGGTGTGCACCGGTCCTAATGAGTGCGTCAGACTTCTCATCCTGGTATAAGCTTCGGCCATAGGGCTGGATCGGTCGGTTGATTTTGCTGCCAAGTCGAGTGGCAACTTCAGGCAAGACTGAAGACAAAAGAACAGAAGAATGTCTACATTCGCAGAATAATTGCATAGAAATTGACCGAGATACATCAATGCTACGCGCGCACACAGAAATCCTTGCAATCTATGTTCCTCACAATTTTCTTAGGAACATGAATCAATCGGCGGGTTGAGCCACGGCCCACGCTGCAGCTCGATCGCAGCTTCCAACAGCGTTGGATCGATCACCGGGTCCGTCGCGGGCTTGTTCGAGTTCGTCGTCGCCGTCGTGTTGGTGTCCCCCCCTCCTCCGCCTCCGCCTCCACCGTTGCCGTTGCCGGTGGTGGTGGTGTCCTCGAGCGGGGTGAGGTCGATGCTGAAGGGGAGAATCTCGCTGCAGTCCGTGAGATCGGCGGTGTTCTGACCGAGGATGCTCATTGCTGTGTGTGCGGTGATGTAGTCGGTTTGCCTAGAAGCGGAGATGGGTCGTCACAAGCAATTCAATAGTGAGAAATGTGTACCAGAGTGATTGTTGCCCAATGAAGCGGTTAAAATCTGTTGATGTAGTTGGGTCGGTGGAGAAGGCAACATCACTGTCGAGTTTGTAGACGTCTAGAGTGGGATAAGAGTAATCAAGCGCGAGTCGAAATGTGAGGGAAATTGAGTTACCAGGTAAAACCGTAGTGTTATCCGCCGTCTGGGTGTCTGAAAATCAACGAGGTGTCCCGTCAGCTCTCACAGTGGGACGAGGATGCAAGTAATAGAAACCCACAGAAACGCGTATCCCAAATGGTGTCCGTCGTGTCGAATGTATAATTCGCCTCCGCGGGGTCGACGAACTGCTGCGTGCCGGTGGTGTGCGCGCCAATGAGTGCGATCATATCGCGCGAGGAGAGGCCCATATCCGCAAAGCGCGCAACGAGCGTGGCGACGGGGTCCTCCGGGCTCGGAAGAAGGCCGGTGGGAGCGATGTTCTGCGGGGGCGTGCGTCCGACGTAGGCGGTAATCGCAGGGCCGCCCGGGCAGGCGAGCTGTGAGATGTAAGCAAGTGTGAGTGCCAGTTGGCGTATGGCGTGAATTAATTAACATACGACGGCGAGGATACCAGCGATCTGCGAATGAGGGTCAGATTGAAAGCTCGAATTTACGGAGATATTCGAAAAACGCACTTGAACGATATCGCCTGGGGAGACTCCGAATTGGTCCGGGAGGGGCTGGAGAAGGCTGACGATGTTCTGCAGCCCGTTATTCTCGGAACGGAGCACCTCGTTCGGGTCGACGAGGATGGATCCGTCGGCGCCACCGTTGGGCAGCGCACTGTCTTGTAATTCCCGAGAAAAAGTGCCTATTGAAATCTGCATCAGTATTGTTAGGAAAACAAAAGCCTGTGACATGAATATACTCACCGGCATCGTGGAAAGAGAGCCGGACTGCCGCGCGTGCATTGTTACCGCATCGACCTACACGAGATCATTCAGAATTTGGTGGAAACTGGAGGAGAGACTGGCTTGTTTGCCTTGGAAAATTTCCGACATTATCGTATCCCGGATCCCGTACCACGGGATGCAGACAGAATTCACAGCGTTAGTTACATTGGGGATGCCGCACCCAGTGACAGTGACGGGTTTGCCTGAACCGGAACCGCTGCCCCCACCACCGCCAGAATCTGCTACAGCGCTAGCCAAAGCTGCTGGCGAGGCCTGCGGGACGGCGTGGCCAGGCATCCCGAAGAGAGCGAGGGCTAAGACAACGACGCCGAACATTGGCGAGAGTAGATCTGGGAACCGCATTGTTCAACTTGTGGAGCGAAGACCAGGAAGAAGATCGTTGAAATGTCGGGACTTGGGAGAGACGGTCGTAAGCATTCCCATTTTATATTGCGTGTATGGTGGCGGTTAGTCCAGGCCAGGAACTAAATTTTGTTCGCGCGCTGCGCATGGATGCGTTGAGCTCATTGCTAGCAGAACTGCTCAAACGGGACAGGCTTCTTGCCCCTCGTCCCTGGTACGAAGCGTGCATCAGCACCATTAGCGGTCGTTCGGGACGAGGTATGACAACGCATCTATTCACCGCTCCTCGAAGGAAGAAATATTAGTGAATGTGGTGCGGTGCCCAACCTGGAGATCACCTCGCAAATGTAGGCGACTCTCGAAGAGACATCAATTCGAAGGACCAGTTTGAAAGTGAATCCCGTGCCAAACACATGCTCGCGTGGCAATGGTACGGCGAAGAATTCTGATTGTGAGTATTTTCTCAGGTAGCAAGCGAACAAACAAACACCAAGCAACGTACCAAGGGCGGGTGCTCATTGGGCGATAGCCCAGACTCACTGCTGCGCAGTGATCGCGTCCCTTTGTTCAATTCTTCCCGCACATCTACATCCATCTCCCGCATCCTGAATGAGACTGATTTCCCACTGAAATGCACCGAAATACGCGCGTCATCGGGCTTCTTGAACGTTGAAGGTCTGCGAATTCTCGCGGATGATCGTAGGCCCTGGTGAGAATGCGCTCAGACGCGGGAAATTGTCGACATCGGGACCGAGAACGAACGGGAGATCGTTCATTTGAGGTCATTTGGCAGTCATATTTCTGCTGCTTAGCATGGCGAATGGCAGCCTGGGTGTAGGACGAGAAGCCTCAAAGAAGCCGCTCCTTTGGTGATGTTTTCAGGTTACAGTGGCTCACAGAGCCGGGTAAGCACCTGCGTTGTTACCTAGAAATCTGAGAGGTACAGAAGAATCGCATTTCATAGCACTTTGGCGCGGCAAGGACGAATAGGAAGCTTCGTTTTTGTCATGGTGTCTGTGGATGGGTTCCGGTGAGAGCTGATGTGATGCTGAGCGAAAAAGGTGAAAGCATTACTGTTGGAGTTTGTGCCATAAGAGGCAACCCGGCATCATAGCTGAGGTTACGAGTCATTAGTAGAATACTGAGGGACAGTGGCGAATAACGAGGAACCCCAGAGAATATTAAGGAACACTGAATAATATATTGGAACATTCTAGTTACCTTGGACAAATTAGTATATAAGTAGCTACAGATTCTATGTATTGCTCAAGCGTTTGCAGAGCTCAGTCAAGCGCTAATATATCTTGTTATTTATTCCTTCAACTTGTCTGATTCTGCTACCTCAAATTACAACAATTACGAAACGGTAAAGTGTGCGGTCGCCGTTGCCGTCGTGGTTTAGGGCTGTTGTCGAAGTCGTGTCGGGGAATTGAATCTTCGACAGCCGAACAAGACAGTTCAAGTGATGTTACGGTGATGTGATGAGCGATCGCAGGCGACGCAGGTGACGCAAGCGACGGCAAGCGGCGACCCCAAATGGAACACCGTGCCGATCGATCACGAGCGAACGAGCGAGCGTGGCAAACTCGCAGGGCAAGACAACCGAGCGAGAGGGAGAGAGAAGGGAATGGAAGGGGAGGAGAAAGTAAAGACATTGCGTAGAGAGAAATTAGAAGAAAAAATTCGAGAGCGAGGAGGGTGTCGAAAATTCAATGCTCACTCTATGAAATTTATGGCCCCAGTGCAATTCTGCCAAGGGACTCGGATTTCGAACGGAAGCCTGTCACCTGCTTAAGGTGTTTTAGCGGGAACTTTGTTTAAACTGTTTACCCGGCTTAAGCTAGTTTAATCCTACAATCACCACATATATCTGTGCTACAGGCGACCTCGTGGCATTAAACCAATTAAACGGATTGAGTCAATTTAACCCGTTAACTATTCAACCCGTCGAATTAAACAGTTAAGCTGATCATAAAGAGATGCGTATTGACGCGGTGGAGGTGAAATATGTGTTGGTGTGTCGGCCTTGACCTGTAACATCAAGTGTGTATCAACAGGGTAACCGTGAATATACACACCGTGTTATATATTCAAACGCTGGCCTCGCAGCACATAATTCAATTCCAAAAACCGATGGATAGTGAGCGATCCGATTGTGCCGATTCGGTGGCATCGGAGAGGGGAATTTTGTTTCCCAGTGGCATTGCGAGATTCGACGATGAGGAACCTAGAAGGTGCCTTACCAAATTGACACTCTATAGTGAAGGCAGCGAGACTCGGGAAGGTGGCAGATTATACGAGAGCTGTGTCTGGAGGTGGAGACGATGACGGGAGAGAGAAAGAGGCGTGAAGTCACAATGTCACGGTGGCATCGAAACAAATGCGAACAATGTTTGAACAAAGAAACGACTCGGAGCCAAATACACTACAACACGGACTTCGACCTTGTCCAGAACCACCATGTCCTTCAAGTTGGAACTTGGTGCTGTGTCCTTATCCTATTCAGCTAATTTATCCTCCCCCATCGTTCTCTGGAGTCTGACCGATGCAGCCCCAGGCCCCGACCTTCGGCTGGCTCATCATGATCTTGATCTCCAGCAGCTACCACCGCGAACACAGTACTTTGGCCTTCAGCGCACCCATTTCTATCTCCAGCAGCCCTCCCCAGTTGACTTAGCACACACACTCCCGCCACTTTCCTCATTCAAAGGTGCCAATGAACTCCCCACGAGCAGGCGGCTCATTTCGACCAAGCGTGACTATGGGTTGCTAGTCAGTTTTATCGGCTTAAATGTGTTAAACTGGTTAAACCGGTTGAACTGGTGTAAAGACGTTAAATGGGTCAAACAGATCTATCGATTAAAGCAATTTGAATGAGTTAATCCAGTTTGATGAGTTTAATATTGATTTAATGACGCTGGTGGTTAGTTTGTGGTTAGTAGCATAGGCATTTATTGCAGTGGCAGGCTGAAACTTGTTTAAACCAGTTTGACTTTTGTGATTTACAAATGTTATGACATTCAATATGGGGGAAAGAAAAAACAGGTGGGATGTCCCATGTTGAGGGAAAAATAGATGGGATGTCCCACATTGAGGAAAAAGTAGATGGGATATCCCATGCTGAGGAAAAAATAGATGGGATGTCCCACGTTGAGGAAAAAAATAGATGGATGTCCCACACTGAGGAAAAAATAGATGGGATGTCCACGTTGAGGAAAAAATAGATGGGATGTCCCACATTGAGGAAAAAATAGATGGGATGTCCCACGTTGAGGAAAAAAATAGATGGGATGTCCCACGTTGAGGAAAAAATAGATGGGATGGCCCACGTTGGGGAAAAAGTAGACAGGATGTCCCACGTTGAGGGAAAAATGGATGGGATGTCCCACAGTAACGTGGGATGTCCCACATTGACATGGGATGTCCCATGTTAAAGAAAGGGTAAGTGGGATGTCCCATAGTAAGTAAAAATGAATGGCATGTCCCACGTTAAGGAAGGAATGAGTAAATGCATGGGAGTCTAAGTGCATGCATCAAAGCAACTCAATGGCAGTCAAATCCAACCCACTTTTGAGTGGTGAGAAGCTACGAATCAGTGCACAAAAAAGGTGCTTCGATCTGGACAGAGCTTTCTGAATCACTGAGTGCAAGGCAAAACAGTGCGCCTACAGATGCAAAAATGTATTTTGCTGGTACAAAGCTACGAATCAGTGCACAAAAAAGGTGCTTCGATCTGGCTGGTTTATACCGGGTCTATGAGCCCCGATACAGGGCTCTCTGAATCACCAAGTACAGGGTGATTTGGTGCCTGTATGGCTGCAAAAAGTGCATTTTTCAGGTAGAAAGCTACGATTCTTGGCAAGTCGCTTATGTCAGAAGTTTGGTGCATATTTCAGCATCCCAGACTTTTCAACTCCCAACTGGACTCAGACTCGCTGCTCTTCCGACACCTGCACGGATCGGCAAGGCCAGGACCCAAATTGCGACTCAGCATATCCTGAAGGAGGTGAGACATTGTCCTCCTCTCATCTATAAAAAGGCAGCTATTTCCTACAACAAAGCGAGGTACGAGCTCAAAAATTGTTGTAGCATCTGTTTATTAACCGTTCTTTAAGCAAATGGCTCCTCGGCTGTGCTATTTCCCCATATATTCTTGCTCTTTCCCTCCTCCTCTGCCCATCCTCTCTGTTTAACTCCTTCCAGGCCACCTTTGCTGTGTTTTCTTCCCACTGCGGCCCGTCTCGTGTCCAAATTTTTGTCCCCGTTTGGACCAATCATTCACTGCTGCCCCATTTGTATGCCTACAAAATCTGGCAAGTTGCCTGCTGCCTCTTTAACCAACCTAGACCAAAAACCCAGTGGTTTAACAGCTTTCCGTCCAACTGGGATAAATTGTCCTGCTGATCTACCGCAATGTGAGCCGCAGCCAGACGCAGTTGTTCGCAGTAGGCTGCGCAGCCAGATTTGTATCATTTCACCGACCCTGCAGCCATGTACCACCCGAGGACTCTCCACACATAAATAGGGCCGAGACCCCATCTTTCCTGGCGCCAATTTCTCCCTAGATTCGCCTGTCCGCCCTTCCTTCGGTCCTGGGAACTCTTTGGATGCCGTTACTTTTTGATTACTCGGACTGTCGCGATCGGTGCCTGCTTCAAGTTTTTGGGTCTCTACTGCCTTGGTTGCCTGTCGCTAGCGCTGAGAACGAACACTGAATTTCTGTATTGTCTGATGGTCCTTTGAATGTGTCTGCTTCAACCTATCCAAAATGAGGATGTTCTGGAACAATATCTTCCGCTTCTGAGAGTCCGACATATATCTTCATCTATGTTATTCAAAACACCCGTTTTGGGTCCAAACAGGTGGGTCTCTCTGCGAATCAGCCATTAATATCTGTGATACTAGTTCGACGGTGCATATTTCGGGTGTAGGTTTCTCTCAATTAGCGTGTCCTCAAAGTCACACGGGCCCGTTCAGCACCGGTAAGTATCCCATTGAGTCAGCGGTGCGTTAAATATCCACTTGGTCTGTGTTGGCGTGTTCAGCAGCTGTTCTAAAAAAATCTCCTCCCACCATTGCACTCTGGAGGTGCGTCCTGTTCATGGTAACATATGGTGTTGTGTTCAACTGGCAGCTCCGGAGCGCATTCAGATTATTTCGATTTTGGAGCGTTGGCTAGGGAAATCTTGATTTCCGCATGCATGGAGAAAGCATGGAGCCTGTAATCCTTTGTCGCACATTCTCTGGTGTCGCACAGATTGTCTCATGTAAACTCACACCAATGAACAGATTCCGTCATCTCACTGTACGATAAGTACCGGAGCGAAGCGAAGGCTCGTCTTGTAAGAGACTAGCTATTTCCCACGAATGAACAGTATGGGCCCAACGAACAAACCCCACACCCACTCAATCGCCCATCAAGCTTATCGAGGTATGAGCCAATTTCCTTATTCACTTTATCCCAGAGGGAGGACGCGATGAAAGGAAGAAAATTAAAAATAGGTAGATAAGATTACCCAGCCAAAATACGCAACCGTTGACTCCGGAATACGACAGTTTTAATTTCCACAAATTTCGTCATGTGGGTCTTTCTAGACGCGCAAGCGTAGCTTCACATGGGCGACATTCTCCCAAATCCTGAGAGACGAATGACATATATGTTACACCCCAATAAATAACTTGTGTCCATACCAAAAGTCCGCTTCTTGGACGAGTACGAAGCAGAATCGTTCACTGTCATCTCTATTTCGACGGCGGGACTATCATCAGGAAGGCCTTGGTCAGGCTAGAATTATTACCGCGTCAGCGGCGCCGTCATAGAGGTTGAACGAGAGAAATGTCTCACCTTGGTTTTGAACGAGCTCGTAGAAAACTCCTGCGGAGTGTCGATATGAACCTTACGAGGAAAAATCAGCGACGGATCTATTCAGATCCTGAAAATTCGAGTACCACAGCCGTCCGGTGGACATCTGGAGCACGCGTTGCATCAGCCTCAGTAGATATAAAGCGCGAACTAGAAACCCACGAATGCCGCCATAGTCGTCGCCGCCTTCGCTCCGCGCCTGCTTTCCGCGCTCACCGCGAGTCCCCAGGTTCGCACCCGAAGACGTGCCCTTGCTTGACCCCGTGGTTCCGGTTTTCCTGACATTGAGAGTCACGAGCTTCAAGTTTTGTGAGACGCAGCCAACGCAGAGATTTTTTTATTAGAGTGCGAACCATGGTCAAACAATAGACGCGGCCTAGGCAGTAGGCGATGCCGGTGGGGACTGGGATATGTGAGCCATGGATGGAAAGTGGACGGCCGAGAAACTCACCGTTGCTTTCGTTGTTTGCCAGAAACCTAAATGAACAGTTGTATGAGTTCGACAAGTACCGTGCATTTCTGCCACCTACGTGATCAAGATAGCCAACGCTATGGTCGCCCCAGCGGCTCCGGTCTGGATGGTTTGTGCCACTAGTCTATTGAGCAGACTACCAACGAGAATTAGATCTGGTCAGTGATGCTGACTAGCAAGCCCACCTCCTGGTCTCCTTGAACGAGGACTTCACCTTCCTGAGTTCCAACAGAAGGGCCAACGCAATGGAAATGTCCGTCACGGCTTCGGCGATAAGCCAGATTCTGCATTCGCATGTTAATTAAAGTCGAACAGACCTCAGAAGAGATGACGACACACGTGGCGTGGATTAAGACTTTCCTCCGATCCACATATTTGGGGAAGATCACGATCGTGACGGCAGAAGCGAACGCGCCGCCGGTCTGTCAGCAGCAGTTGAAATCAGAGTTTAAAAGTGTGGAAGAGGGATAGAAGCTTACTGCGACCGCGATGAAGAATAATAATATGAGGGTGATGAATTTGTTTTTGGTTCTAGAACGAGTTAGTAGCTGGGCCTCAAGACAATGATGTAAACGCGCACAGGCGCCAGTATCTAGCAGCCAGGAAACTTTGGGCCAAAGCGGCTACGACGCCAGTCGTAAAGATGTAGAGCGGGACAGGCTGTTCGATAACATGCGTTCGAGTATGTTTCTTCCAATAGGACCGAAATGAATTACCCAATACTGGTTCTGCAGATATGGCAAATCTCCTGAGAAAAAGCGAACTGGGTCAGCGACAGCGGTAGATCAAGTTGAAAGACACACCCCAGTGAGTGATTGTGTACTGCACATGGCATATATTAGCCCGTTCATGTGGTGGAAGAAAGAGATACACACGAGATATACAGAGGCATAGTTTGCGATCATCGACACGGAATCGATCGCGATGGAAGACGATACTAGCAACTACGAGGCGGGACGGAAGATCAGAGAATTGACACGGATACACGACCGAAGGATAAAACCTTCAACATCCAACTGTCGTGTTTGAAGTGACGGTAGTAATGAGCTGCCTGGAGCTAGTTTGGCATCTCTCCACCATGAACTTTGGACCCACATACCTGAATGACTTCGACAGTGTACAGAACCTAGCATTCATAATTGTCTCAAAATGCGAAGACGTGCCAAGACAAATGCTCACTGAATTCGCCCAGGTTCCCACAAGCAAAGCCCTAGATCAACTAAGTAAGGCCGTGTTTCGAAAATTCAACGAGAAGGAATGTACCCAAGAATGGTGTCCAACTTGAGAGACATCGTAGAAGGAAGGGAATAAACAGCTTGCAAAACGAAGATGATGACTTTAAAATCATCGAGACATAGACGATCGATCACAAATTGCCCCATGCGGCTAGGCTCGTAAATATATGGCAAGCACTTCTCCGTCAACCCTGTAATTAGTTTCCGCGGTGACCGCTTGCTATTTTTACTCTGACAAATCGGGCGATATGAATATTCGGAAGGAAGCGACGTATAAATGGTGTGGCCCAGTTTTACGTCCGGTCCTGTCTAAGTGTACATCAGATCTTCCTCAAAGGGGAAGTGTTGCTAACGGTGCGGCATTCACTTTATATTGGGGAACCAATAGTCGCAGAAACTGGGTGTGAGAATCTCAGGGCATGCAGACCGAGGCGAGGGGTGTTCTGTTCGGCGCGTTGAAGGCCATTAATATTGTCGACGACGCGGGCGACAAATCATGATCATCTTTACCTCCTCGCAATACGCTATCCAATTTTGCTATTGGGCGGCAGATAGTCCTGCACGGAGATGGCCTTGCATACATGCTGACGTTTTTAAGGAGACTTGGGCTTGGACCATTGCATGGCAGTGCGAGTCCTTACAATCCCCATTTGAACTATTCAAATCAATGCTAGCACCGTAGTAGCTACATGTCTCTAGATTACGTGGTCATTGACGAAGTACTAGGTAAAACACTACTATATTGTATATCACTATCACAATATAGTCATCCCTTACAAGGACCTACATTTTCCCGGTACCGACCTAGGGACAGGTCTACTTCCGGTTGTACAGAAAGATCCGAGCTTCCCAATCGGGTTCCTGCAAAAGCTCGTCTCGCTCGTGCGGCAAGTCCCGAGACCATCTCGGTCCCACCATCAACTTTTCTTTAAGGAAATCGTTGTTCGGCTGAGCTACTTACCCCATGTAGGCTTATTCCTTTCACCCTTCCTCTCCGGTCTCGCCGTTCAGTCGCAATTTTTCTACCTCATTGGAGTATGTCACTTGCCCTTTCTTCGACCTCGTGGGCTGGACATCAACACCGACCCCGGCCCCATTTGTGTGCCCCAGATACCCGCTCCAGTCAACCAGAAAACCACTTTGAACCAAGAGACCTCGTCCGCCCTCCCACATTGCAAGGGGGTTCACACTTAATATTTGGTTGCCAGAGTTTTTTTTGCATTTAAAACATCTGTGAATCATCCTCTAACCAGCGGTTGACCCGTGCTACGCTACGGGCGCGGAACACTTAAAGAACGATCAGTCCGATTTTCGGAACCTCCTCAATATCTGATAACTGAAGTTGCTACTCGTCGCGAACCTGCGGTTCACTCCTCGCGGCCTGGTGTTCAGCTTCAGAAAGTAAATTTCATGCTCAACAATGACATTGGGTCTTGGGTGAACTTAATAGACCGTGAACTATGTTTCCTACCTCTGTTCACTGTTTTAGTCAACGTAGGTTGAAACAACAATTAACCAGTTCCGTGGTCCTGGTTCTGTGGCGAAAGTCCACTTTCACCCTCCTAAATATCGAAGACCCGCCTTTCCCAGTTTAACTTGGGCTAGCTTTACCTTCATTCGGCATCTTTTCCCGCCGATTGAACCTTTGTAGTGCCCGAGTTTCGATTAGTTTTCGATAATCCTCAAGGCTCTTTTCTTCTGTAACAGTCGCAAAGTCGAGAGGAGGGCATTGAAATGGTAATTTGGTCGCTGCAATAAGTACATCCCCAGCCCATGATTTTTGCCAGCAGCCGTTAGTTCAATGGAGCTATCAAGGTCCGCTCGAGTAAAAATGAGGGATTTTGAGCTATAGGAGGTATTGCAGGAAGACCAGCAGGATCGTGAAGCCACGAATACGAAGAGGCATAATTCCGGTCTCTGTGAAGAGCAGTGCGAGCATGGAGTGGGGATGAACATCAGCGCTTGTCTGAGAAAGTCAATTTGGACCGCGCAAAGTTCTTTGATGTATCTGTCTTCGCTGTCAGGAGATACCTCGCAGCCGTGTGTAAGGAGGTGTAAGGTGACAGTCAACGCGTGAATTTTTCAAACGCTGGCCTCGGACTTCCGTATCCCCCATGTCACCTTGGCCATTCGCATCGGGCATGTCGGGCATGTTTTTGAACTTAGGAACCCTTGGCCAGCGCGTCCTTTGCATGCAGGGGACCTTCCGATTCTTCCGAGCCTCTTCTACCCACAAGCAAAGCTCAACTCTGGAAACCTTGTGACACACTTTTCATTTGACGTAAACTCACCTGGCTTCATCCCATTGATGAGCGGATTGGCTTAAACCCAAGGTTATGTATTTAAAATTACTTGTACTGGATGTGTCTGTGCAGACCGAAATGCTGCCTTCATCCAGAGGTTTACGCCGCCGAAGCAAGTTGTCAGCATCTCGACATTTCATAAATAGAAGTCGCGTGTACCAATAATGTCCCCCGAGATAGTCTTTTTGTCCCCTAGCAATACATCATGACCATACACAATTTTCTTTCTTGAATTTAGATTATACCTTGGAAATACAACTCATATAAAAAATGCCGGTGTTTCTGGCCTCCCTAATACTGCTAAGAACAGTGTCTCAAACCTGTAGGTCAGTCGGACCTATAGCTAGTATGCGACACATTCTGTACACATCACCGAAAACGGATGAATCCGACCCAGCAGATCATCTGATGGTGCTGCGAGAAATCGTAGGATGCCATGCCCTCCAGATTCACAATGCAAAAAATGAGCATACTCTCAAGGAAAGCGGGTGAAAATTGAGCTCAGGAGAGCTGATCTCATGAAAACAAGCACAAAAAATATACTGTGGCGAAACATGAGTTACCAGCGAAATCTTACCAAGATTAAGGTGTAAAAACGTGCATAAGTAGTCATACCGAGTGCGGGAGCCCAGATCAATGTGAAAATGGTCAGAACCAGCTTTTTGAGGTCGTTATATCATTTAGAAAGCATTGGGGAGTCTGACGAATTTTTGCTCCGTGTCACGCTAAATCTGGGGTTTGACGAGGTGACGAATTGGTTCAACATGTCACACCCCCTGTCGAATTGAATGAAATATTTCAGAGAAATACAATAGTACTGGCTCGGGAGACTGTATTCTCACGTTTTCCCATTCAGAGAATATTTTTTGACCATTTTACGCGATTTGAGAGCCATTTTCTGGAACGACTGTGACATCAAAGATATTCGTCAACCACCCTTGTGACGTGTGACCTCGACCAAAGTTCGTCGTCGCTGCCCCTGTGACGCGTGACCGACGAATTGAATGAAATACTACAGGAAAAAGCGCCCTAAGTTCCGCAAACAACAGTAAATACATTTTTGGTCTGCTGTATCAGCTGTTATTCTTATACCGCAGATTTTTCAGTGCCCAGCCTACTGGCAATTATTGTCCCCATCCAATCTTTTTAGTGCCCCCCATGCTCAGATTATGCTCCTTGTTATTCCCTTTGGTATGGCTAGTGTCTGGCCAGGTTCGGCTATCTCGTTAGCAATGGCCTGTCCCTAGTCTCTTATAAACAGACAAAAAAATGCTTGTAGCCTCGTACCTGCGCATTGTTGTAACCTGTCTCGGACAATTACCCGAAGCTCACTGAGAGCGTCGGTTAGCTGTTCCCCGCTGTGGCTATGCCTCGGTTGCCAGCTGTTACTAGGTGTTGTTAGCCGATGAGCTAGCCTAGCTGTCTCTGAGCTGCCGTTAGCTCTCGCCCCCTGTGGCTTGACGTCTGTTTAGTTCTGGCTAGTTTACACTCTGGCTATGTCTGGTTATGCCAATTTGGGCCAGTAAGCCTCTGAACGCAGTGATACTGTACTATTTCGTTCAATTCGTAAGGTCACATGTCACAAGCCCAAATGCATACGAGTAACGAAAATACAAGACATGCCGGAGCTTCGCTCCGGCTGGTGCATGGATAACTTATGAGATGAACGAATGTTTTTACTATTTAGGGGTCTTGAGCTCTTGGTCAATATGATTATCTTAGACTTCATAAGCGGCTGACCGCCCGCTTCGGGGGCCGCCATCCACTTTTTAAACATGCTGAGTGAAACGGTCTGGGATCCTCATTAGCTACGCAACAAATGAAACTGAGTTTACTCGTAAATGTCATTTTATCAAACAGTACTTACCGACGAATCCAAGGTGAATTGTGAGTCTATCTGATAGAGAAGTGATGTAGTGATTATGGGAGTGGCAGATTGCGGCATGTACTGTAGAGTTTCATTCAATTCTCCGCTGCTGTGACCGGTGACCCATACATTCGAACTTGAGTCTTCGTAAATCCGCCGTCCTGATCGTGACAGAAGAGAAATCCGTAAATCCCGGCATTCTTAGGATGGCAATTTTAACCATAAAACTAGTCTTAAAGTCGGGGCGGGTTGCTAACTTATGCCAAGAAAACATCTAGATCAATCGTCGGATTATACAAGTCCTTTTTTTTTGCACAATTCCCGCGACTCTCGCTGCAACGGGTGTTCTTCCTGAGGTCCTCGAGGTCCGACATGCGCTAGAAAAGTTCTTGTTACCCCCTCAGCAAGCAAAACGCGCAGTGCGCGCGGAAATTGGGTTTTTTAGGGCATTTCTCGCGATTTTGTGACTTTTTTGGCACATCCGCATATCCCCTCGGTGACCTGTGACAGGCTCGTAAATTTTGGGCCCTGTGGCGCGTGACATCCGAATTGAATGAAACTCTACAGTACCCTGAATTAGAATTGGAGCCGTTTGCGGCTCGTCGGATCGCACGGCATCCAGCATGGACATACACTGCGTTCAGGCGGCCCGTAGACCGAGTCTGTCTCCCTGGGTGGCCCTGTGCCGACGTGCCGAGACCGACCCTGCCGCCAGCACATGGCACAGGTCTGCCTCCCTTTGCCGACCTGGTCCTCCGCTGCGTGGGCAGACCCTTCCTCCCTGTGCCTACCTGCCATGACAAAAAATGCCAGACATGGCCAGCTCCTGTCGCTGTCGAATTTTCAACATTCAGGAGCCTGCCTGTATGCAAACTGTATTATGTTAGGCACACAACGCATCAGAATTCTTGATTCCCGAGACTTCACGGCGATCCTGCACTGGCGGATTCGCAACACTGGTGGGTGTGGTGAAATGACTTTTGTTCATGCTATACAGTACAATTATGGGGGCATTTTGCGCAGGTAGAGTCAGAAATGAAGGTGTTGTTTGGCCCAGAGTGTTCGGCTCTCGCTCGGCTGACGGCATTATGACAGCATGTTGTCAGATTGCCGGAAGAAACTCTCACCACTTATCCACAACTTATGTACACGTTTCGTGATTTTCCTCAGCAGCATGCGACCGCTGGAGACGAAGAACTGACTACCCCAGACATTGGCAGAGGCAGGCATAGTCTGCCCATGCCCAGGTCTGCTTCCGAGGGTAGACAGAGGCTCTACCCACGGGCCCCCTCAACGCAGTGATACCTCTTCATCAAATTGAGCATGTCTGCATGGGCTTGCACCTCATCTGATTTGATCTGCAGAGCTCTTTTTGAATGAATCTGAAGCAATATTCGATAGGTTGGCCGACACTCAGTCAAGAATAAATAAGTTGTGTCGTAATTTAAGGCAGTCAGCTGACCTTGGAGCAGAATTTTGACAGCGGGCTTGAAAAGCTTCAGACAGACGGACAGAAGAGGATGAATAAAGAGGGTGATGATAACACCAGTCATAGTGGACACTGAATACCTATTAATGAGAAGTAAACATCTTCCATCATACAAAAAGTGCTGTTACCACCAGAAAGAGGATTAGAATAAGTCGATTTCCGTTTCGTCTGATGGAAATTAAACATGCACGAAGATTTTAAGATGGCGGAGTCCAACCGAACTTCTAGTGGGTAAGGTAAACACCTAGCAGACCGACGTTGCGGGGTGGAGACGGTTCTGCATGCTAGCCCTTCAGGATGGAATAACGAGCCACGTGTGAAAGGAAACGTACCGGATAGCCTCGCTTCCAAAACATGTACTGAGTTCTGGTTATGAAATGTAATTAACAAAGTTCGCGAAGGCTGCTCCGACAGATGCGTACCCTGAGGACGACGGCTAAAGCTGTTGACGCGCTAATAATCTGACGGCAGTCAGTCCGAATCCAATTGGCAAGGGAGAAGCGGCTGCAGTCCATACCAGTGGCCATCTTGGGATGATTTAAGCAAGCGATTATAAGAACGCGTTTATGGCCAATAGTACCTTGGTTGCCGGGACTTAAATGGTTATCCAGTCCAGTGTGAGTGCCGCGCCCAGCTTGCCAAGAGCTAGTCGGAACTCGAGATTCGTACGCAAGAGTCCGGAAGCATCACGATCCTAGATATCGAGCAGCTTGGAGAAGCTAGGTCAGCGTTGAAGTTGCTTAAGCATGACAACTCTTGTACCCAGATCTTGAGGATTCTGCGGTCAGTCAGGCTTGAGAAGCTCCCAAGTCTTGCTGTTGTTCATCCTGTAACAGGCGCAGCTTGATGACCCATCAGTGTCATCTTGCGTCGTCTTGGGTCTTGAAAGTGTTTAGGAATTGAGGGCTTCATCCAGGCAGCCACCAGTGTTGAGAGGGATGAGATATAGGTTGTGGGAGGGCAGAGATGATGGGGGAAGGAGTGAAAAAAGGCTTTCCAATGGCCGTCCCTTCTCAACGGGTTTTGAGTGCGATAGAAAAGGCTGCGTCATTGCTCGGAATGGAGCGGCATGGAGCTACGCAAAGTGAAATAGTACCATTTTGAGAGAGTGGGAAAAAAGAAGAAGTGCAAACAGGGCCAACCTGATACGAGGCATCAAACACCCACATCGGTGCTCGAAGTTAATCCTTGATCAGCTGGCGAACCCAGAAAAAAAAGCAAATCCACACACCTGCATTTTTGGCCGTCGGAGTAGTGAATGGGAAAAGAGAGTGTAAATTACGAAGCATACGGACATGTACACATATGATCACCACATCTGCTTAAGACACGAGTAATTCGTAAGTCATGGAGTCACAATGCCTTTTCGCAGCCCAAAAGCGTGAGAAAGATCAAGAAAATATTCCCGGAGCGGCCCTGCGGGCTCAATTAGCATGAAAAACACGTTATCCAGCCGTTTCCTGTGCGCTCAGCAGTGAATCACCGCCGAAAACGCGTCCAAATGATGCCTGTCACGCGTCTGGCACAGCCCCATACGAAAGGTTTCCAAAAGGTTCCATTGTATATGATGTCACACCTCAAATGGCCTTACAAATTGAACGAAATACAGTCATTCCACGGTCCTTGCACGAGGTTTCAGAAAGTCCGATTTCCCTACGTATTACTAAGCCTGCGGGTTGAAATAAAATATGTAGTGGAACTGTACAGACAGCTAAATCATGGTACCATAAAAAGATTTAGGACAGAGTGCCGTCTTTGTCTCATTTGCGGCCAATTCATGAGGGCTGAATTTTCCGGCATCATCAGTCCTTGCATTTTTGCACAAACAGAGCCACGATATCCTCTTTCCCTGAGAAATTTAATATTTTCTGATATTTCCTATCTGTCTGCATATTCATACGTGTCCAGCTCGCGGTGGTGGATGCTATATCCCTCAAATGTCACCTGTTGGGTCTGAATTTCGGCTTTCGCCAGCTCAAGCTGTTAACGCCCCAACACTGGTTTCTTCAACTCTCACATTATTGTATGTCCATCCATGGGTCAGTCCTGCCTCTTATATACCACGTTGACAATAGTAGAGTGCATGAATCATGTTTCTTTTGTAGAAGAATCAAGATCATGTCGTTGTGGCCCCTTTATCTGCTTTTTCTAAGCTGCCTTACTCCTCATTTCCCTCAAAATTTTGTGTACCAGACATTTCAAGATGTAGTAGATGCTCCTCATAATTTTCTTTGGTAAAAATCGATCCAATTAACTGGACGTGGTTGTATAGATTGCAAATCGCCTGATCACGTGGTCGCTCCACAGTTTCAGGGTAACATTTGACATGCCACAAAAATCCATGAGATGTGTGGGCATGAAATATAGAGAAAAATACTATGCAAAAATCTGCTCTCCGGGCCCAGAAATAAAATAAAATGCAAGGACCGTGGAATGACTGTAGTACAGTAATTTAGTATTCGACTTTAGAATCATATATATGAGAATCAATAACCGAAGAAGCTGGGGAGGCACTCCGAGGAATAATCGAATTATAATTTACACCAACCTTACAAACAGAGAGTCAGACTACTCTTCAATATGGTACCTACCAATAAAGATTAGTGGTCAGTAAGAATATACTTCAGCTTTGAACGCGCTGTATATACTTACCGGGTGAGCAATACCCTGCTCTCCTTCCGATTCGTCCGAAGGGTTGGCGCACGAGTCGAGAGAGGGCACCGGCACCTTGGACATCAGACGAAGCGTCGTGCCCCCCACGCACACCACCATGACGTGCAGCGCTGTGCGCCCCGCACTGCGCTCAAAGAGGCGCCGTTGGTGCGCCAAGCAGTCGACGGCGCCTACCTCGGACGCAAGGAATACCAGCTCGATGGACAGCGCCATCCTAGGTCTTTCCGCCTTCATGGCATTCTCCCGCTGTGATCCTATTACCCTATATCCGCCGAGGTCACGCCGAGTTCAACTTCCGTCTGGGAATTGGACAGGGCCTCGGTGAGCTAAGCCTTAGCTGTTCGAATTTCTTGCGCGGCGATTCAGTGAGCGAGTATGCCTAAGATATGTTTATACGTCGCTATCTTAGACATGCTATCTTAGACATGCCCATGTATTCGACGATTGATCTGCAGAGATTTTCGGGCCATCCTGTAGATGAGAGTCAGATGAAGAGCGAAGTTTCATAAAGGAATTGACATCGTAAATTAGAGAGCTTGTACCTAAGCTGCATGCAGCTTTTTCCCCCTTCCTCTAAAGGCCATTACGACTGTGTAATAGCATTGGGGTGTCAGGATTTGACTACCAGGCAGAATTTGTAAAAAGCGGCATGCCGCTTGGGCACAAGCTTTCTATTAAGTCCAGTGATTCCAATATTGGTTAGCTGTATGTATGAAATAGCGAGCAGCCCCCAGGTAACACATATAGAAAACCACGTTTAAATTGAATGGTTCAAATACAGAAAGTCGAACTCCTGCTCAGAACTGCATGAGTCCAATGAATTATATTAGTGCATTGACATTGATATATCCGTTGTATTCCTTCTTTACTTCGATTAAAAAATGTGACGCTGACTGGAACGTCGGGGTCAAGATTAGATGATCGCTATGCCAGTCGGAGCGGTGGCCTGAGTCTTGGCGTTCGGGTCTGTCACACCGAACTGGGCAGCGCATCCGCCACACGAGGAGGGCTGCACCGCGTCCTCATTGTCAGTACTAATATTGAACTATTAACCATGAATAATTCACAAAGGCGGCGGCTCCCTTCGCGGCTGTGGCAAGTCACGCGACATTGAACGAGGTGTCTGAAGGAAGAAGTAGTTAGCTAATAGTATGGATTAATTCCGCGAGGGGCATTGATGCGCACTGGCTCCTAGCTGTGCGACGGCCGGTGCGCACAGAGGGAACGAGGGCTCTAGGGCGACGACACAGGCTGAGAATTCAATGAATTACAGGAAGAGGTAGAGCCCAGCGAGAGGGACGTACCGTTGATGTCGCACGCGCTAGCGCGGGGACCTACAGCGGCCGGAGAACCAGCGCCATATTGTTGGCGGTGACAGGGTTAGCGCCTTTCGCAGTTGCGCCATGTGCATTTGCGCTGTTCGCATTTCCCTGCGCGTTGTTGGCGGGGTTGGTGACGCCGAACTGCGCGGCGCATGGGGTACACGCAGTAGGCTGCAGATATTCAGGAAATTACTAGTGGCTACGCTGGAAAAACTCACCAAGGCGGCGGCGCCTTTGGCGGCAGCGGCAAGGCATGCGGTGTTGAATGGGGTGTCTGGACTATCGGTCAGCGGTGTCCGCAGATATAATTAACACCGGCGCGTACTGGCTCCGGCCTGCGCGACGGCAGGATTGCAAGCGGTGGGGAAGGACGGTGCGAGAGCAGCGACACAGGCTGAGAATTAATGAGTTGCAAACAAAGTGGTGGGCATCCCGAGGGACGTACTGTTAATATTACATGTACCGGCCCGGTTGGAAAGAGGGTTGAGAGGAGCAGCAGAGACACCAGTGGCGAGGACGGCGAGTGCAACGAGAGAGAACCGCATTTTGCGAAGTGTGTTATAGAAACTGGGTTTCTGATGAGGCTAGTGTGGATGGCAAAGAAGAAAAAACGTCAAGTTCTTGAGTGAAAACGATTGAAAGGCGAGTATGTGGAGCGGATTAATGAGCCAAGTCTGTCGTGGGCTTCCCTTTATAAAGTGAGGGCCACGCTTCGCTCGATTCCGATTCAGCACCCTTGACGCCAGTACCCGCAAGAAGCGAAGGACAATGAATGGTTGCCTCAAAATATTGCTGCGCCGCAGTCGAGGGCGCGAGAGGTCGGTCTGAATCAGTGAATGGAACGGTGAACGTTCAGAGTCAGAGGCAGTGTCACGATGTTGCGATCAAAGGTGCGATGTCGTGGGGCATTTCTTTGCTTCTTGAGCACTTGAGGGGTTCAATCTCATCATGAACATCTGCTGGACAATGCAGGAGAACTGCATCGCCATTGGTGTTCTCTTAGTTTCACTCTGTAGAATATTCCCCATGCTTGTACTAAAATTGCAAATATTTCATCTGTGTTTCCTTTACATAATTCGTGGTTTATGTTCCCCGCCGTTTACCTGGGCCTCGAATAAGTCTGCGGTCGATCGCACACCGTGGCATCTTCGTTTCAATATATCTCGCGCTCTCGGATGGCAACAAATTCACTTTTTCAATTTGGGGTGGTACTGGCCGGTAACAGCCTACGAGGCTCATAAAGAAGTACTGTCGTCTGATTCGCATTCTCCGGGGTCAATGTCAGTAGCCAAGAAGTCGCACAAATGGAACTAGTTATTAGTACCACAGATACAAAAATACTACAGAACTCGTGGGTGGGTGCTATAAAAAATTCTAACTAACACTCAACGGCAAAGAGAAATTGCCGCCAATTCGATTTATCAATGTTGCGATGACTGTGATACGAATGGATGAAGCACAAATGCCACGAGGCAGTCGACTGCACACTTCGGGATATCCAGGGCAATGATCGATTAGATGGTGGCTTAACAATGACATTAGGCGGCGATGCAAAGCACATCCTGTCTGTTGTACCCCCTGCGACTCCGAGAAATCTCCCACCATCGCTTGTTGCTTGCAAGCTCGTCCTCCGTTATCGGTCACTATCTTCGTCCATGCACGGAGTCAGGGCTCATGGAGCCCCCGCGATTGTACACCCACCAGCGCCGGATTCAGCGACCCCCCGCGGCGAAGCTGTGTCCGTGCCCGGACTCAGGGCTCGTTGGTCCACCGCGCACGTACGCCGCCTCGGGGCCAAGTGGGCGGCGCTCGTGTGCATGTGACTGTCAACGAGGCATGTGAGGAAGAGTGGGCGTGCCCGTGCCAAGTGATAAAGGCGGACGTGGTACCGAGGATGCGAACGGTAACGTAACTACTCGCTCGCGAAAGGTCGAAGAGGAACGGCGGGGCGCGAGTGGTGCGGGTCGAGATAAAAAAGGCCATCGCCCTGGACCCCAACGAAGTAGTATGAGGAGGAGGGGCGGCCGACAACGGACTGCGGGAACGTGTAGAGCAGCTGTAGGTGAAGTCAGTTTCCTCTTCAACATGAGGAGAGGAGGGGAGGAAAGACGTAATAAAGGGAGCGAGCAGAAGACGGAGGGCGTGAAGGACAAGGCACGCAAGAAGAAGGACGAGAGGGAGTGAAAGCGGAGGGAATGGAAGAAGCGTAGATGGTTGGACGCGAGAAGAAAATGAAGTGAAGACGCACCTTAATCGTCCCATACATTCACGCCATCCAGCCTCGGCCGTATCCACAGCAACACCGGCCTATCGCCCCACGCCTTCTCCTTCGCGTGTTTCCCTCCTTTTGTGTACAAGTCGGTGGGAGTGGCCAGAAGAGGAGCCGCGCCCGTTCGAGCCGTGCGAGGGGACAGATGCGCTGGAGGACGCAGAGGAGGACGGGGAGAGGGGCGAGTGCGGGGCAGCGAAGACCTCGGTTGGGTGGAGCGTGCTGTCGGTGGCGACGGAGACGCCGAGGCAGGCGGCGGGGAAGGCGTCGACGAGGGCTCTACGGGAGGATTGTCAGCATGCGGTTCAGAGCAGGACAGTGAGAGGAAGAACCAAAATGAAGTAGGATACACAAGGAACACGTATAGAAGCGATCACGAGAGGACCTAAGTGAAATCGGGTGAGTGAATGTCGACGAAAGCAGAGGGAGGGAGGGGAGGAGAACGGAGAAGGCAGGGCGAGGTAGATGGTGGGACGGGAACGTGCGTATGACACGAAGAACGGAAGGAAGAAGCTGAAGGACGACGAAGGAATGTGTGAGTGCATCAGGGCAACGACGTCCGCCACAAGGGGAGGGAGGGAGCAAATGAAGATGGAGGGAACGCGACGCAGGCTATTACAAGAAAATGAAGTAAAGTAATAAAAGGAAGAGTGAGCGATGGCGATGACGGTGGGGGAAAGGAACAGGGCATGTATGAGGGGCGGGAGGTGGATGGTATAACGAGGCTGGAGTAAAAGAGGAAAGACATAAAGTAGAGGTCGAAAATATGCAAGTGAGAGAAAGGACGGTAGTGTAGTAATGCAAGGCGACGAAAAGAAGAATGGAAACCAAAGATACCCCCTCGACACCCGCGCAGCCGCACTCGGCCTAACTACATCCCCACGTCCTTTCCCGCGGCCTTGCTCGCGCGCGCCATCCGGTGCACGGCGAGTGGCGCCGCTGGCGCGTCGAGGAACCACGAGAGGAGGCGCGCGTGCAGGGCATGCGCGGGTCATGGGGGGGAGGAAAGGGAACGGTGGGGGTTGGGAAGAGGGGGTTCTAGGAAGAGAAAAGGTATGTCAGCGTGAAGATCGGCGGAATGAGCGGAAGGAGGAAAGAGGGAGAGAAAGGTAAATGAAGGAACAGAAGGAGCGACAAAAACGTAAAGGGCAGGAACACCCCAAACACCAACGGTGCTCTTGCGAGAATTGGGATAAGCCCTCAAGCCTTCCACCTTCGAGAAAAAAAAAAGATCAAAGTCGCAGGCGAGGCGCACCCAGGTCGATCTTCCCTCAATAAAAAGGAAAACGCTCCCGAAGTGAAAGCCCCCTCGGGCGGTAGGGTACCCGCACGCAATGATGCTTCTCTTGAAAGAGCTAGGGCCAGCTCCAAATTCACCACCGAGAAAAAGCAAAAGTCAAAGGTGGCGCACGTGCCTCCCCACCGACTCGGACTCGAAAAATCAAAACGCGGCCGAGCGCAAGGCCACCTCGGATCGCAGCGTCCCAATCCCATCTTCGAGAACGAGACCAAACATGTCCTCCCTCCGTCCACCAACCCTCAAAAATCCCAATCGCGCAAAGGCCACGGGCCGCATCAAGGGGGTTCGGGCCGGACAAGCCGAGACCTAGGGCAGGGAGGGTGGGTCGGCCGTCAGGCCGGGGAAAAAAATAATGGGCTTTTATAAATATGCTCGGACGAGATCCCAGAGCCTTCTGGTGTTGAAATATGACCATGTTTGAGATGTCTGAAGTCAAGGTGGGCGTACTATTGGTCCATAATCCCATTGTTCCCCTTGGGAAGCAGTCCATTCAGTGATATTGACCCAGGTTTGGTATATGTGAGGGTGAAATATTATATAGGTTTAGATTCAGTGAAATGAAGCATGTATGCATTTACTGAAGTACAATGCCACCACCATCAACTCTGAGCTTCCCACCTGGCAGTTCGAGGTTGGGGATGAGCAACGAAAATTATTCTGAGGTGGGTATTAATGGTAATGGGGGTGTTACAGAATTTGGCATGATCTATGGCTGTTCAACGTTATTTCCTGCTTTTTTTCAACCACTGGCGGCATTTTCCGGAAGGTCGCACGTGAGAAATTGCCTTATTTGGACGTCACGTGGTAGGGAGGGTCAGAGGGAAGGGTCTGTTTGAAATGAAGGTAAGAGGCCGGCAAGCGGCGGGTCACAAATAGACAAAGAATTGTAACGAACTTGAAGGAATAATATGTGAGAGAAAGGAATGGACTGGACTTGGTCACTACCCTCTTTTTCAGGTGCTTTGCCTCGGCGATTTTTGTTGATAGGAAAGATAATGGCACGGGTAAATCTGGGTGCAGGGGCCTGATAGGTGGTGCAGACAGAGAACTATATACAAAATAAAGAGGTGCAGTGATACTATCGGTCGCCCACTTGTGCAAAACTGGTTTGATGGCATTTTGTTGAACCTAGCACTTTTGTGCCTCTGGACGGATTGGCAGTGACACGCCGGATGCTTGACATATCAATATGTCGAGTCTGAGGCCTTTGAATTTTTGGGGCAGAAACGAGGCCGCACTGAAGGTCGCGAGGCGGTGTGTACCTTTGCAAAAAAAATTACATGAGGAATTTGGCGGGCGATCAATGCGATCAAAAATCAACCCTCGATTTCAAGTTTATTGTAGACTCATTTCTCAATGTATCGCCTAGTGGCGTAAAATGACCTGTGATATACCCTCCCACATTTATTTGAAGCCAACCCGGCACGAATTGAGGCAATTAGACCGATGTTTTTTTTGCAAAGGTGGTAGGGCGGCTAATTATTTATATTCAAAGCTGCCATCTTCGCAGTCAGCAGAAATGACTAAACACGTCACGTTTTTTTTGTGGCGACATTTTTGCTACTCTAAGCACAAAAGAACTAACGTTCTATTTGTGAAAAATACGGCCCCAGGTATTTTTTTTTCTTTCCGTACCCCCTTGGGCCGCATCACCCAGGAGATAAAGGGTTCGCCTCCCGCAAGTGTTAAGCCCGGCCTCCACCCACGTTCGAGAACGCGAAAGACAGTCACAGTGGCGGGATTTTAAGTAGATACAGAGAAAATGATATAGCGGAAATATCGGACCGTGTTATGCGTGATGTTACTGTGACAGAAAGTTGGGGTGAGCCTCGACTTTGGTGTCCTGGCAAATATTTGAAAAACTTTTTTTCAAAAACTCACGGCTTATAGTACCTTGGGTGGCCTCCTTTCTAAAAGCTCCTCTCCCTTACTGTGAAGATATCCAATCATTGTTTTGTTCAGATCACTTAAGCGCTGCTTCGGTTCGAATCCCACGTTACGTTCCTTGATTCTTTTCGCATCTTTTCGTCTGTTTTTCTTGTCCACACTAACGATTCTGACGCAATGCGGACGTCTACATGATCTAGCCCATTGTCTCACCTGTGCCGGAATCCCTTTTGCGCCGCCCCACGGACATCCTTCGACATCGGGCCTGTGGATCTTAGCGGGTTCCTCAATGCGCAAACTTGAAGATAAGACTTGCTCGGACGTTGTGGTGGTAACATTGGTCTTCAGTTCACGTCCACACTTCTTGAGATGCTTTGCTGTTTTGCGAGGTGGTTGAGATGCCTTGCTGTATTGAGTGGTCGTAAGGGATCAAGCAGGCTTAAAAATATTTGAGAAACAAATATATTGGACGCATACAACATTCTTAAATATTTTTATCTGTCACAAAATCGTGGCAGACTGTAAACCAAGTTAGTAGACGTTAAAATACAGCTTGCTGAACAAATGAACCTCGCGGCAATGAGCACCTCACGCGTCAGCGACAGCGCGGCAATGGTCTTGATGCCGGACATGAAGCAGTCGATGAGCTCCGACTCGTCGACGTCGAGCACAGACAGCGAGAATGCATTGCCCTTGTCAAAGATCTGCACGTCGCTCATGCTGTATGTGAACAGCGAGATGTTCAGCATGTTCAGCAGCGTCGCCTCGGACTGCCCGACAGGCGTGCCGATGACAACGACCTTGATGTCCGCGACGATTTCGATCATGCCACGGGCGATCTTGGTGGGGATCTGGAGCGCCTGGGAGAAGGAGGTCTTGCCAGGCTCCATGTCGGTGTTGCCTGCCGGAACGGTAATGTCTTTGGGCGCAAAGGCACCCGCGTGCCCTGGGGCGGCAACCTTGTTGGTGGTAATGATCTTGCGGACCTCCTTGAGGTCCCCCGCGGTGAAGACGAAACCGATGTTGCCCTTTACGTGGGGCAGCAGGTGCTCGAACTGGGGGTACTCGGAGGATGGAGCGGAGCGCGCAGGATCATAGTGCTTTTCCCCATGAGCACACCCTTGCCACGGAGGACGACACGCGGTGCATCTGGTTAGAGCTCACATTGTCGACGTTGACCAAGAAGATGCTGGAGGGAATAAGCATGTTCATTAGCCGCCTTGAATACACAGCAGAGACGCACAATATTTGTCGAGTTCCTTGAGCTTTTCGAAGTATATTTCCTTGTCTGCGCGCACGGGAGGCTGGTGGCAAGGCTGGCACGAAGGCAGCGCAGAAAGGTTCCCCGAAAACGGGCAGAGGGACGCGAGCTGAGCTTGAAGGCAAGGTGTGGGTGCATGGTATGTATGCGCATGGTAGCCGCGCAGATAGGCGATGACAGATTCGCCCGTGCGGAGTAGATTGGTTCTGGTGGACGGATTAGGACCGAAATAAATGAAAGAAAGAAGGGGGGAAGCGTACCTATTAACCCAGTGATTTCGACGTCATGTTTTGCAGTGGACGGATTCGTTGGCAAGAAAAAACATATGAAGGAGTTGTGCGATGCCCTGGCGTTGGTGAAGGCCGAAAATGAGCGGTTGGGGGAACGCCGGCGAGCCCAGCTCAGCAGGAAGAACGCGTAAAGATAGGGAGGTTTGGGGAGCCGAAGAGGACGTTGTTTGGCCAGAGAAGGGCAGTACAGCTTTGGCCGAGTCGGTACATGCACGGAAAGCGACGTGGGAGCAGAATGGAAGGAGTAACGTGGAGGCTGAGGAGGAGGAGAGCGAGCGGAACAGCAGAGGGACCGTGGGACATCTTTCCACATAAGTGACATAAGTTATGTCCAAATTTGGGCATAACGGCTGCCAGGGCACGACACCATAGTCTGCTGTCTCGGTAACCCAGACGTTCTGGTGGGATCCTTATCTTATCAATACCACGGACTGATCCGGCGGAGTTTGAATAAATGATAAGAAAAGATACACGCAGATCACACCAGAACGTCTGGGGCAATTGGTATAGCAACACCCCTCATACCGTCACAGCCCTCCTTGCCCCTCCCTCCTCCGCCTTTCTGGCCTTATGGGCGGTGATTACCATCTGGCCTATGTCCCTGGATTGACTCCCCAATTTTTTCCGATTTTTTTAGGGCACTTTGTGGGCTGTTGTGTGCCATTCAAAAGTGCAGGTTTTGTGCGGCTTTCGAGTGCCATTTCGCATCAAGTCGAGCTTGGGCGGCCCAAATAAAACTTCCATTCTGTTACATGCACTTATGAAGTTCTTCCCTCCAATCATGGGCATTATTTGAAGGGTACTGAGTGCACACAACGCGAAATTGAGGCGAGCGTGACATCCGATTTGTGACGGTATGAGGGGTGTCTCTATACCAATTGCCCCAGACATTCTAGTGTGATTTGTGCCATCTTTTTCTTATCATTTATGCTGGATCAATCCGAAAGCGATAAGATACCAATCACGCTTAGCAAATCACACTTGAACGTCTGGGTCACCGAGACAGCATAGTCTGAGCCTCTCCACGGCGGTTGCCCGATAACATATACAAACAACATAGCCACATTGGTAAGCAATTATCCAGAAATTCACTGCGGTCTCTCCAACATTGGAAATAAAATGGAGTAGACTGCTCATGACATTTATTCATACTGTAAAAGTACTCCCTTCGAAATCTAGGGTAATTATAGGATTTTCTGAGACATGTTGCTGCGAATGCGGGCAAAACACTGCAATTCATGCAATGAGGCATGAAAGAGGGTGAAATAAACCGAAGGACCTTCTAGAAGTCTTTTCGCTGACTCGAATGTCTCATAGAAGACCCTAAATAAATATATTTTGGATGTTGGAGAGGCCGTAGCGAATTTCTCGAGAATTGCTTACCAATGTGGCTATGTTGTTTGTATATGTTATCGGGCAGCCGCTGTGGAGAGGATTATAACCGAAACTTCAGTCACTCTGTAACATCACGTTTTTTTGGTCACACGTCAAAAATATTCAATTTTCTCTGTATTCGACTTTACTGCCGCTACTAGGATTGTTATCCTCGAAACCGCGGCTGTGGAGGAACCCGGTGAGCGGAGCAAAGTTTAGAAAGGTGGCTGTGCATTGAGAGATCTAATCTAATCTACAACGCAGCAGCTCAAAGGAAAGGTCTACATCTACGGAACTGCTTTTCCTTGTCTGCCACTTAGGACGACTCGCAAGTTCGTCTTTCCTGAGCTCCCAGCAAGTTGGCCAGTATCGGAGTAACTTCCCTCTTTGCCATGTAGAACTGAAAGTCAGACAAGTGGTTCGAGTCCCAGTGGTCTATTAGAGGCCAATGGAAGTGGACGTCGAGGGAATAGAGAAGACTAACACGGATAGGAATATACGGAATATAAGTATCACAACGGCGACGTGGTCCGAAGCAGAGCCAGAGAGTATCGGTAAATGATGGCGGAAAGACAAGGCCCGGTAGCGACAGCGGCGTGTTACGGTTACCGTGCTAACATGCCAGAACACCCTGAAGAATGTCACCTTCCCTGAATATTAATGCCCCCTTGACTGTGGAATCTTGGCGAGCTCGATATTATCACAAAGAAACATTGGGTCTTCGAGGAAATCTTGGCAAAATCTGCACTGCTTGGGTCCGCTCGGAATATTACAGAATTGCCTGCGCAGTCTCGGTTGAAATCTTGGCACGATCTGCGCCTGCACCCGTTCCCTTGGGACCAGATCCTTGGGCCACCTCCAGAACCCAACGCCTCTGGTCGTTTTTAATTGCAGAAAATGCACTGACTTCTTGATCAACCAACTTCGTGGCAGTACCAGTGTTCTTCTTAATGTTCTTCTCTTTTCAAGTCGCCCCAGGTTCCCAACCAGAAGATCCCACACCCCGGAAGATGCGTATGATTCAATTTCGTTATCAGCCCATGCCTCTAAGAACTTCCATGTCAAAATCAGGAGATATATCCAAGTCGACGGGGGTATGCAAGCCGTCGGAGCTCATTGATCGCAGTGAATCACCACATCGCCCAGTTCAAGCCCAGCGATTCAATTCCGAGATGGCCACACAAATCTATTACACGGAGGGTCATACTTCAGTAAGATAGCCGCATCACTAATCTGGATCCTAGGCGTTGACTTTTCGGAAGATAACTCTGATGGCTGCCGTCGAGTGGTCACCGTATCTGGACGAGTCTATCCCTGTCTTTTGCGAATTCTTTCTAGTGACTTCATCTTGACGACAACGCGAATTCATACTATCAACATATGTAAGGATTCAATCTCCTTGTCCTCCTTGGCTTACGTCGCGAGGGCACCACACAACGAGGGAACGCAGATCTGGTCGCATATATGGCTGTAATACTCGGCATAATTATTTGGTGCACACTTTGACTTTTTTTCGCACTGCCTCAGACATTTCGGCGCAAATACGCACCGCTCAAGACTACCCGAATAAGTGCACATCCCTTGGCATACCCAGAAATGGATGTCACCTGTTGTTTGCCAGAAAGAAATCACAACCCTATGGTCGTTGGTAAAGAAGGTCACTGCCTCCGAATGCAGCAAATTATGCACCACATTTGACGTTCTTTTTTTTTTTTTTTTTGCACCGCCCAGAGTTCACACACAACAAAACCCAGAGGTTCACTGCCTTCTGCACAAAAAGAAACACCGCCTCTCAATTTGTTCCAGAGGTTGCAGTAGTACTGCCGTAGTTTGATGTTGCCAGTGGGGTGCCATCCTGCCAGGCTTTGCCAAAGTATGACAGAATCCCGCGAAGAACTATGCTGGTTCATAGAGCACTCTCGTTCTATCCATGGTCTTGCATTAAGGACCTGTTTCAAGGACTTCCACTGGTAGTGTTACTGTGAGGTCCCGATATTTCTAAGGGTAAGGGACCCCACGGTAGTCGTCTAGAAACCAAGTAGTTCACACAAAAGCTGAGTGGGTGAGGTGTTGGATTCCAGAAAAACTAAGGAACTACCTACGCACATCTACATTAAATAGTATTCTAAGTACCTACGTGTCATTAGCGTGTCAGTGTATTGTAAGTAAAGTTGAACAAGGCCACAGCTCAGCCGCAGTGCCGCAGTTCGGCCGCAGTGTTGATCTACACTGCGGCATCTGATTCCATCAAACCGTAGCACGGTAATCACCGTTGGATGTGCCGGATGCCGACGGCGCACGTATCCCTTACAGTTACCCATCAGAGGGTTACTCAGAATGTTGGCAGAGGCCGCACTCTACAATCCAGAGGGTCAAGCTGTGCAGCCGAGTAGTAGTGACCCTCGTCACTTCGTTACTTCGCTTAGGAGCAAGAAAGTTCGTGAGTTTGATGGGAAGGCGTGAAAGTTCGTCATTTCGACGAAATTCTGGGAAAGCTCGTCACCTCGACTAAATTTTGGTGAAGGGTCGTCACCTGGGTTCGATTCTGGCGAAAGCTCGTCACTTCTGTGGCCGTGCGTGTGTATTGTTTGGTTTGATCGCTGGAATTACGAAGCACAGGCCACCAATCCCTTTCTTTGTTACCACCATCCACGCTGAGCTCCCTTGCCGGTGATTCGCAGCGGCGTCCCCGCCAGTTATGAGCTACGACGGGTTCTCGGTACGTGTAGTACGGCCATCGAGTCCGCTTTCTTTGCTCTATTTCTCGCTGATCACTCGCTGTCAGATACGAGGTTTTCGATATCCGACGTGCGGCTGGGGCTGAAGTCTCGCTTCAGAGCGAAAACCTACAAAATCTTCGCAATGAGGTGTCTAGTGAGTAGCTACGATATGTAAGTCGCAATGCACCCTCTCCACGCCACCTATAATGTCAAAGCCACTCGGGCTGCGGAGGATGACCTCCAGGCCGCAGAGAAAGCTTTTGCAGATGCACAGGCCCACCTCGAGCTGAAACGGGCAGAGTCAAAGGTTTGATTCTGCTTTCTGAGTTTTTTCCGGCTTCTCACAACATCCTGGGCAACACTTCGGGGCGTGTTCTTGCCCCCCGAGTCCGGAAGAGTCCGGCGACCAAATCGGGTGCGATAGATTTCAGAATCCAGATGCCATGCTGATCGATGAGCACCGTTTTCCCCGCACACACAGATAGATGCTCATGGTAGTAGTAACGATCTTCGATGACTCAAGGTTTGTTTTCTTGGTGTGCAAAACTTCGACCTGAAATGGCAACTTAGCTCCCTCCAACACATCAACATCTGCTAGTGATGTGACCGTCGCGGAGGAAACTATGCCAGGTACGACTCTGAGACTGGAAACTTCGGTAGATTACCATCGAAACCTCCGAGCACGTAACGAGCCCCGGTCGAAAATGTTCTGACGGTTTTGCAGATACATTCCTTATCATTCTACCAGACACTAACGATTCATAGATAGATTACTATTATCTTCCGATACATATCTTTAAATACAGTAGCTTAAGAATGAATAATAAAGTCCCAGGATAACACTGGGCACAGCTGGCGACATGTCGGTTTGACACCGCGGTATCGGCAAACTCGAGCATCATTATCTTGAGTTCAAGCAGGGCTTTCTCTTGCTGAGAGACCTGATTACGGGCAGCCTTTGTGCAGCTTATGGCGCTGGTAGGGGTTGAGGAATGGCCCAAGTCAAGGCCAAGTTACGAGCTTTCACTGTCTACAAAAGAAGTGACGAAGTTCTAATAAATCCAGCCGAAGTCACGAACTTTCACGCAGTTTTTTCGAACTCACGAGCTTTCACAGCGCTAAGCGAAGTAACGAAGTGACGAGGATGGCGTGGACTCTGTGCAGCCAGATCATCGGGATCCAGATCAGTAGAACTGGCTGAGTCGAATTCATTTGTTGAAAAGGGACAAAAGTTCACCTTTCACATATTCTGTTCAATCAACCAACACCGGGCCAATTCAAGTGCATGGTTCTCGAGGTCAGCACAGAATGGACATTGGGAATAACGATCCAAGGTGGAGAACAAAGGGTCTGACATGCATACGAAATGCTGGCTAAAGCAAGCTGCTCACAGTATGCCATATTGGAGGATATACATAGCCCAGATATTTGTGAAGAATCAGTCGTATCATAAATGGTAGCCCATTCACGCTGTATTCTCGTTCGGGAATCAAGGTACCTCTTTCTGTGTGTCATTGCTGAATGAGAGAGCATGAGCGCAGGATCCCGGAAGCAATAGAGTGATATAGCGATGAAGCCGTGATTTATTTTGTGCAGGCTATAAACGATGTAAAAAAATAATGTTGCGAGCACCTGTGTGTTTTCCCCCCCACGTCTATCACTGCGATGCCAAAAAAACTACCTCCACCACCGGTGTGATTTTTGATTGACACCAGTGCTAAACTTACGATTGCTTATAAACCGGCACTTTTTTTGTGACTCGCCCAACGGCTGTCCTTTTTTTCCCTTGACCAACCAGTGGTGATTTTTTTCTGTGAAATGTCCAATAATTATGCCCACTATTACCCCCATATGAGTGTCATTACGATGACGACGACCTGCCGCTCATCTGCCGCACAGTTGACGATGACCCGCAGACGAATTTCAATGCAACCGAAACTCCAGGTTTTCACTGGAGTTTCGGCTGCATCGAAATTTGAGACGAAACGACTCGCTTCAATGACGCCAAAACTTTGGCTGATTTTTCGGATCCGATGCTGTCGAAAGCTATCTCACTGAATTTGATTCTTACGTTACCATGCCATCGAGAGCTGGTCAAGAATGTCTGGGAAATATCATCCGCGGGTGTCCTGTGGAGGAAGGGTCCTTTTGAGTCGGGTGCTATCGAGGGTGCTGTGATTTCAAAGTCAATTCACTGTTCGACCCATACTGTCGAGAGTAGGCTGCAAAAATTCGATTCGCGTTATCAAACCGCATCTTGGCTTTTTGGATGTTGGGGTAGGAGCTCTGCATAAAGAAGCATAGATGCCGTTCCGTGCCTTACGTCTTCAAGATTCGAATACAGCATGTTTCCCACTCGTTCTTGCCTATTCATGGCCGATTTGGTGCTCATGGACGACCCGGACGATCCAATTCCATCAAATGTTCGCATCGCTATCTTGGCTCAAGCAGATGACATCCTACTCATCTCAACATCGGCCGCGGGATTACAGCGCAGACTCAACTCACTCGCGAAATGGTGCTCAAAAATTTCATTATAGTCAACATGATCAAGACTATCATCATGATTTTTGGACCGTCACCAAAAGACCTCGAATTCCACCTGGGAGCGAACCTTCTCACAATCAAAGAGAAAGAAAAATACGTCGGCATGAACATAAACACGAGCACTCGAAATATGTTTGAAGACCATTACAAAGCTAAAGCAAGTACAGCTAGGTACTGCGCGCACCGAATCATGGGACTTGAAGATTCCGCAGGCCGCTTAACCCCCAAAGAGTTCAAGGTCCTCTATATGGCCCGTGTCGATTGTCATCTAATTCATGGGTGCGAAGTCTCATCTGACAGTGAGGACATTCACGTAAAAGAACTCTGCATGGTTCAGGTTAATTTTATCCGCCAAATGCTAAATGTTCATTCCCACTCCGTGCTAGTAGGCCTATTTACAGAAACCGGAATCATGCCGCTTCGAATACGTCGCTTCCTGCTTCTACTCGGTTACCTCCAGTATCTTCTCACCCTGGAATCATCTCACCTTACGCGCGTAAGTCTTGATAGCTCAATCAAACTTGCAGCGATGGGGAAGCGATCTTGGGTTGGTGATGTACTCATAGCTGCCAAGAAGATGCCGTTCCAATGCCCGCCTCTCGATTTTGGTAGCGCAAATGACAAGACTGTCGAAGCTTACCGAAAATCCGTTCAAAAATGTGCAGAGAACTGGTTACAACAGGAAGTGAACAACACAGACAAGCTCTATCTGCTACATGGACGACGCGAACCCCAGAAGGACAAGCCTGCCGTTCAAATCACTCTATTCCTTCGGCATTACCTGTCAATGGTTACGACCCAAAGTCATCGCGAAGCACTGACTTCCATCATGCTGTCGACCCATTTACTTGCCTTGGAAAGATTACGGTATGTGGATCATGCACATCAACGCGTACCCAGACAACAACGCATCTGTCGGTTTTGCATGGCAGCGGTTGAAAGTCCAGAACACGCTCTGATCGAATGTCGCACCTCGCCGACAGTTTGTAATCTCCGCGCAGACTTTCTGGACAAATTATTCCGCACAGTGCCAAAACTACAAGATACAATGGCCAAACTTACCAGTGTTGAATTCCTCAAGGCCATGGTATATGAGCGTGCAACCATTGTTCTGGTGGCAAAATTTGTGTATGATGTTCTTCAAGTGTTTTATGCCGTGCCGATGCATCGCCCGTAGAGTGAGTCGATGAAGCTAATTTTTTCCAGGTCAATATTCATGCCACTGTCAACTATCTGGGGTCTACCGTGGGGCATGGGGAAACTCATGGGGTCTGCGACTAGGGCTTGGAGAATTGGCAGAGGTCCAGGGGCGATGGTGTATTGTACTTGCTTTGTACACCGGGATAATCCCTGGAAACCGGCGTTCGTTATTCGGACCGTGCCGTGTAATGCTACCTACCTACCTACCTACCTTGCCGTGATATCTTGACGGGCAGTCGAATGCCGTCAATTTCTAACTCCATGCGCTGTTTTCGAGCTCCATCACTCGCTTTCGAGCCCGGATATTCGTTTTTTTTTTTTTTCATAGATTCCAACCTATGCCATCAGGGTTGGATCTGTCCCATTTTGTTGCTCCAAATCATCGAAATCGCAATCGCAGCTTTGCTTGGATTTACCTGAGGAGTCGGAATCTCAGTGCGGTGTGCTACTTGAGATCTCCCCATCTGACTGAGCAATCAATTCAGTGTGATTTACTGACCAGCTAGCCTGCTCTATGCCGTGATAATCTGAGATACAAGTACAAAAGAAACCATGGTAACATTCTTACTTCGATTGGCATGCAAGCCAGAACCTCGATCTGATTTCGATAATCACCTCTGTGCGCTCGAAAGCCAGAAATTTTGGGAGCGCTCCTTTCGCATTCAATATCGACAACTCGGAGTCCCAGTCGGTATTCCCACTGGTTTGTCGTAGTCAAACCACTCGAAGTGCAACAACCTCGTGTTGATTTTCAATGGTCCGCGCTGCTTTGGCATTAAAATTCACGGGACTGCTCTAACCACGGTTGTGGAAAGTTCCCAATAGCGAGACATATCCCAATGTTCTGCACTGCTACGGCACTAGCCCTCAGCTGAATGTCTTTACATTGGTCGTTTTTCGGTTGGCGGTGTTGTTGCTGGGCTTCTTGGGCTTCTGCCAATTCCTCTGCCCAGATCTAGAATCACATTCACTTCGCAATTCGAGAGACCAGGGAACTCATATTTTTGGCTATTGGGCTTCGCCCTGAATCTCTGACCATCGCATCCAACCCCCAGACGATTTACTCGCTGATGTCAGCCTGCGAGCTCTCGGGGCAACGTGAGCTGCGTTGCTGGTTCCATTGTTCGGTCTTGTGCACTTTTGAACTTTCCTAGGCTTTATGCAGCAGGCCATCCTTACACGCATCGCAAACCTCCCCGACGCCGTCCGGGGCTGTTTCCATTGGTTTCGGCAATTGGGTTGCGAATTATGTTCGGCCTTCGTCATTTCTCGTCGCTGGTATTTCGCACTGCTTAGCCTTGCATCCCCTGCCTTCTAGTTCTATCTGGCCAAAGTGCGATCAAACCCTGTCCGGATTTCGCCAAAAATCCACTTCTTAGTTCGATTTCAGGTTGTACAGCTTCGCCGACGATCACCAGTGGTTGGTATTTGTGTATTTTCGTAGTTCCAGCTGCACTCCTCGAATTTCACCGGATAAACCTGGCTTGCATCCACCCCCTTCTACATTCACACGGATAAAGGTGTGAGCGCAGTCCATCTGAAGTTCGACACGCGCTATGCTGTGCCTTTTAAATGCAACACGCATTCTAACTTCGAACTTGCGCCTTAAATTCGATCATTGGTATTTCTCGCAGTCGTGGCCACGGCTCCGCTATTTTTTGTTCGAGAGTCGAGTGCCAATATTAATGACCTTTTATATTGGCCCATGCATGACGATGTGAACGTGATAGCCTAGCACATCTCGATGTTCGTGTTCATTTATTGGACTCGGGAAGCCCAATCAATTCTGGCACTGCGGTTCTAACCTCAATTTGCGTGGATGTCAAGTACCTTCGTTGGCCTAAAGGGGACGTTGATTTCAAATCTCGGTTGCTTAAGTCTCCTCTGAAGTCGTTCATTTTCGGCTTTCGATGTTCGGATGTAACTCTCGGTCTTCCTTTGCATGATCTATATGACTGATGACATTGCACAAGTACTGATCCCGACGAATTGGATCTGCCGCCGTCTGTTGGTTAGCCGTGTGCGTTGGAAATGCCCTCGTCTGGGCGTCTTCTGTTGGTTTCATTCTCGCCCATTTCCAGCGCCCTAGGACCTGGAGATCAGCGGTTCCGGATCGGTCCCCCGCTGCTCTCTCCACACCCAACACTATATACGGCTGTCTCCTTCGATTCCCTTTCTTGTGTGTGATGAAGCGTGGAACAAGACTGGGGATGGGCCGCCGGCTAGGCTTTGCGGCAATCAGGAACCAATATGTGCCACTCGCTCTCTTCTAGACCAGTGACTGCTCTGTCTATCGAGGCAAGCCTGTCGATAGATCAGTCGATCTGAGTTTGAATTACTAATGCAAAATAGTTACTAAAAAAGGTTATTCCGGACCGCCCCCCCCCCCCCCCCCCCCCCCCCCCCCCCCCCCCCCCCCCCCCCCCCCCCCCCCCCCCCCCCCCCCCCCCCCCCCCCCCCCCCCCCCCCCCCCCCCCCCCCCCCCCCCCCCCGCGTTTCTGAGTGGGTGATATCAGAGGCAAACAAGGAAATATACTGTAGTATTTCGTTCAAATCGACAGTCACGCTCACGCACCCCCTGATATCGAAATTTGGCAAGGGTCACACGTCACGCGGCCGTTTGTCGAACCTCCCAAGCATCACACAGAGCTCAAAATTGCCTGTAAGACCCAAAAAGCCAAAATTTTCGTTTCGATGTCGAAAATTTCGTTGGTGTCACGCCAAATTTTGGCTACTGTCAAAATGTCGAATTGATTTTTTGGGTCACGCGTCACACCCAGTGTCGATTTAAACGAAATACTACAGTATATATATAATTTCAAGTAGCGGACCCAAGCTTCCTCAAATCTCAAGAAAACCTTGAAAAAACGTCGTCGCTGACATCCACAAAACATCAATGTTCCACAAGCCCTGTGAGATTCGATACCTTTTGTTTTGGTGATGTTTTCACAACATCTGCTGATGGTCCTACGATTGTTTAGACCCTGTTCGGGATCCCCAATTAAAATCCCATTTCCTAAATTTCCCTGCCAAATGCATATTTAGGACATAGAGTCTCTTTAGTCACTCTGGTCTGGACCGCTCTGTTTCGGCACATCTATCAATATCATGAAACATCAAATTTACATCAACCTCCTCTCCTAGTCGTCTCTGCCAGTGCCGCCCCCTCAAAAACTTTATTGCCTTTGTCTCGCTGTGATTCCCTGTAGAGGCACAGACCGAAACGGAGGAGCTAGAGAAATTAAAGTAGCGATCTCAGTAGGTGGGCAACCAACTGAGTACATTAAAGTACCTAGAGAAATTAGAGTAGCGCTAGGTACGAGTCAATAAATGAGTGAACTAAAGTAAACGAGGGGACGTACATCTCAGTAGGTGGGCAACCAACTGAGATGTACACGTAAGCTAAGGAAAAATTTATGTTACGATAATATGTCAGAATAGCTACGTATGGAAGTAAGTCCGTAAATGAAAGACAGTAAGTAAAGAGTGACCGTTTAAGCTTGTACCTCAACATTCCCCACACATTGAAAGCACTACAGGTAAATTTACTTAAAATACACATCTAATGAAGCGCGCATAGTGCGCCCTTTCAAATGGTTTCAATTCAGAGATTGGGCTTGTCGTCGCCAATGGCGGGATAATCCAACAGCGAGCGGGAAGAGCGGGACACACAATGATTTAGATCAGCGATCCCAATTGCCGAGCGGCCTTTTTTGCCGGTCGCATGACCGAGTGACTTGATGTGACATGTTAGCTAGCCAGACCTCTGGCTCAAGGGGGTCCAAAGATAAGAAAAAGATATCACCTACAAAAGTTTTTTTCCCGAGGGTCGGTAGACCCCTCCCCCCCTCCCCCGTGAGAAATTGCCTTATATAGACACCATTTTAACTGATTTCAGCAATTTTTTCAGGTGGGAGGCTTCAGAACACTACCTAGCATCCCCGTACTTAGATCACGAAAAAGTGCAATGTGGAAGGAGGAAAAAATTGAGCAAGTCACGCGTCGAATAGGGACACGAGATAAATTCCCTGTTTCGGAGTGGCTGTCCCATCATATCAGCTGTTATCAGGCCTGATATGGGAATAATCTTTTGGCCTCAAACTCCACGACGACTTCACCCAGCGCTTTAGGACCACCATATTCATGATCAGTGGGTAAAACTGTGTCAAATGCGACCCCATTTCGAAATACCGCAGAAGTGGACCCCCTTGCTCTGGCTAACAATTTGGGATCCCGAACTGGGCCTTACAAATGTTACGACGGAAATGTGTACAGAACATTTTTCCCGAACGGCGGTGTACAATCACAGAATTCGCATATCCTACAAGATCCGCGTAATATTGAGCGGGATGCCCTTTTGTCCATTTGACATCGTTGGAACAAGTGTATTTGCCACACGGACGCGAACAGGATCGTTTTCCGGAAGGGCAAACGAAAACTTTCCAACCAATTCGCACAAAATGACCTGCATCTCCAATATGCTGCTCGGCATATAATAAATAAAACAGCAAACAAAGAAAGCGACTACTCACGCAAAACGCCATCTGCATCGCGTCAAGGGTAAGCATCGCTATTAGACTTGGCGGAAGCTCTCACCCCAGACAGGTATGCGGGCCACCTAGAAATGTCAGGCTGCGAGCATTTTCAACAGTCCCTGAGCGGTATTGATCATGAAAGAACGGCGTACAGGTTCGCATAGGGTCCAATTGCCTCTCCCTTTGATATTGTGCCGTCGAGCCAGCGGGATGGCCTGAATTGATGGGCGTCTTCGCCCCAGCGCGACTCAAGCCTGAACATGAAAATGTCAACGACCACCGATGCTTTTAAGGGAACTTAACCTTTGATAGGATGCGATCCCCACTACCACCATCTGACCTTTGCGGACAGGTATTTCGGAGATCTGTTCTCCAGTTGAGGAGATGATACTCTCCGAGAGCGGGATAGCCGTGTCTTGAAGGGCAATGCGGTCTGTCAGCGGCTCTGCCGGGTAAACTCTGAGCGATTCCTACCCAGCCAGTTCACAATTCGTTCTCAAATAAGATGCGGTACCCGCACCTTAATAAACGCATTCAACAACGGCATGCGATCATACGCGATGTTGCCGAGGCCAGCTGCTCCGACGGCTGAGTGGATCTCGGCGCGGAGAATCTTCTGCAATTCCGGATTTCGAGCCAGCTCCAGCAATCCGAAGCCAATTGTATTTGCCTGGGCATGACAACTATTAGACTTTGATCATTGGACACAGGTGCCGTTACCGTGGTATCTTGACCTGGAGGTACAAGTTCAATATTGAAACGTCTACGGGAGATTAATCCTGACCTGCAATCATAATAATGGAAGTCTGCTCGACGATTTCCTCGCTTGTTAGTGCCTTGCGCGTCGTATCTGAATGACCCGTAGTCACTGAACCGTATCATCAGCCCAATGCCATTGTGGCAGGTCCGAGCTGGACAGTCCTCACATAGCGCTCCGAAGATATCATGGTCGATGTCCAAGCCACGTTGCGCGGAATCTTTCTTGTCCTGGACGACCCGCTCCCCGAGCTGATTCGCAAGGTATTTCGCCATCCGAACGGCTTTGAAGGTCTTCGTGGGCAGGTAGCTCGCCGCACGCCAGAGCCACGTCGGCAAGTGCGCCCCGATTGCGTCGGCGAGGATTTGACCAGCAGATTGGCTGGCCGAGGCCGATCTACGAAGCGAAGCAGCTCAACCAATCACAGTACAGTGACTATAATGATTACAAACATTATCTGGAAATTCACTGCCACATATTCTTCCCCCAAGTCTTTCACTGAGTAACCAAGTGCGGCTAATGATAGGGATAATCAGGCAACATTTTCGGACAGCTGCTAAAGTAGCCTACCTTCGGCTATCGCACTGAATGTCGCAGTACCCAGAAGGGGGGCAATATTAATTGATGGCGCCTGTGTTGCTTCTAACTCCTGACTGATCTGAGACGGTGGAATCAGGCACTACACACGGCATTGGCATGGGCGGATATTCGTACCGTCTGTGCGACTTTTTCAAAGATCGGCTGGTAGCTACGGACGGCGGCAGCGCTGAACCCGATATTCCACTCATTGCGGATGCGTTTGTGCATCTGCCCTATTGCATCGTCAGGGCAGTGTACGAATATCTGCAGGGGGCTTACCTCTGAGACCGAAGAGATTTCCATCCCCATACACCAGGCCCCCCATATTTTGCAGGAACGGCGATAATGCGAAATGCCCGCTGTTTAGAATATACTGCATCGCAAGCGCATCTGAAACCATCAAGCGGTCTTTCTGTGGAACAGGTGAGACCCAGGTGTGAGGCATAAGAATGAACCAACCCCCAAGCACCCCTTGAACCGATACACCACCCCATAAAGCCTCTGCCATGCAAATTCATGGTCACCGTACGTTCGAGACAATATTAATTGGAGCATATTTCCTGAATGTATGATTGGCGAGGTCACACGAGAACGGCGGTCAACGTACCGAATATCCATGAAGGAGATGGCGGCCCTGGGATATTTCGGATGGTGCTCCGGCGATGGAGGACAATAGATAAAGATACAAACGCAGCCAAAGCTGCCGAAGCGATTCCGTAGTTCATGTATGGATTTTGAGGCGTTCGGAAAATCAAATTGGGAAGTAGGAGCAAGGTGGGGAGCGCCGCCTTCTTCTCCCTCTGAGTCTCTGTGCTTTTGAAGCACCTCCATCAGGTTTGTTGCTATTGCCGTCAATGCCAGATATATAGTGATTTGAGCAAGCATGCTATCCGGCTGCATTGCCGACGCACTGAATGTGTGAAAAGAGACCACATGACTCTTTCGAGGTTATACCTATCCAATGTCAGACGCCAGTGAGTCGAGAGACTAATGAGACCGCCGCACGGTCATGTTTTGGGGAGTGATTTCTGAACATTGACCACTTGCCTTATCTGCGGTAACAGATTGCTCATTTGGCTTCAGGAGAGGTTCGGAGAGGTATCTTTGGACATTAGCCAGATTTCGCTCAAGTCGACCCGGTGACTCGACCGCTGACAATCGGAACGCCATTACCCATGTGCTATCAGCGGTCTCATGTGTCACGAAATCGGCCCGGTGGAGAGACGCAGAAGCGTCAGAACACGGTTGCCGAGAAGTAGGAGTGCGAGATGGAAACGTCGATGGAAGGAGAAGAAACCTGCTCGGCAGGGTCTCGGCATAGCTGGTCCTAAGTACACTAGATGTTGGCGGAATGCGTGAAAGTATCGTCACAAAGGAAAGATAGATAACACTCTGCTCCATGCTAAACGTGTCGGCGGCCAGTGCAACGTCAACTGAGCATGGTGTGGACGGGAGTCCGGAGTCAGGAATGCATAAGCCAGACCTTCAAGAGTTTTAAGATCGGCCGTTACTGGTCCTGATCTGCGAGACACGGCGGGCTGAAGGTGTGAGTTGGTCACTTGGGCGTGAGCGGCAGCAGAGAAGCGGAGCGTGGCTGTGTCTGATCCGCACTCCGATCAAACTGCTCTTGTCTCTATCCCTCATCACGGCGTGCGCGTTCTGCGTCTCTGTCGGTCCACACGCGGCTGTTGTCCTTCGCGATCTCCTGGCGTTTAACCTGTGTGTCTGTTGCTCATGTTCTGGCGCTGGTGACGCGTTGCGACGCGCTCAAGGCTCAAGCACTGTCGCAGTAGGGCTGCGCAAACGCGTTTAGCGCGCCGATAATCGACAAATATTCTGCTTAGCTGTCGTACATCTTATTTGGAGAGCAGCTGGGACACATACTGCTTCGGTATCGTATAGCAGTCTGGCTCAAAGGATACACGGAAATCAACTCCACCGTGCTGTGTGCCTTTTAAATGTGCGTTAATCGTATCAGCGTCCATTCGGGGTGGATTGCTTCTCGTTATCTTCTGCGGACGCCGCTGTTCATCTGCATTCCACGTGTGAAGATTCGAGATGGTTGCACCGACGTCGACGATCTTGAAATCCTTTGAGGCTTAGCAGCATTTTTCTTCGGATTGCTCACTTCTGGGCACCTCAATTCCGTCGTCTTCGGGAACCGCTGTTCACTATTTACGCGATATTTGCAAACGCGCTGGGGAATTCTGAAACGGATGGCTCACGACATCTTCTGACTCCAACCGCCGGCACCCGCTTCCTTCCGTCTCGTATGAATGAGTGACGAATACCTCATGTATGCATCCCACTCACTGCTATTTAACTCCGTACCAGGTCTCACAGAATGTTTCTTCGCGGTTTTTATTTATTTCTGGAGTCTGCGGTGCTTCTAATCACTCTCACACCACCGTTTCCCCATTCAAGTCCCCTCCACTGGTAGATTTGCTTCAAACCCTAACTGTCGACGCCGAGGTCCACCGTTATTTGATGACGTTGCCGTTGGTTTCTTCCACATGGACGCTAATGACAACGAGTCAGATCACTCCGGTCTGGGAATATGGATTTCTTGACTCGCGATCACAGTCATGAGTGCCTTTTGAAGTATTCCATTCCTGCTGCTAAATCCCAGCGTTATCGTTTGCCTGTGGCATTGATTGTAGCATTGATTGTTCTGCCACCCAGATTTGTTTACCTTGCTTTCTACGACGCCGCTACTTAATCTGACAACGAAATCTCTCCGTAACTGTTTACCTCGGGCGTTCGTTCACACGACTTCTTCTTTCACGCCGCCCGGTCTCCCCTTTCCCCCAGATTTTCTCTTTGCTTTCAAGTTTTCTTCTCAAACATTTCCGTGCGGGCATTGGTTACACTTCATGGTTCGCTTGCAATCTATCGTTACATGATGAGTGTTTATTTTCTGTTCTTCAATTAAAAACGACGTTTTCTTCAGGGACACGTCTTTCGTGCTCTGTCCCGCGTCTCGATACATCCTCTTCAGGCCACTCCTTTTTTCCGTCCGCGCCCCGGCTGAATCTGACTATAAGCGTCGCAGGCATTAGGGATCGTGGAGGACTACTGGATCCGTTGCCCCAGTTGACGCAGCAGACTTCGCTCCATATCTGGCGGCTGGGTTTACTCAATGTCCATCTTACAATTCACTGGCCATATTCTACAACCCAATTTCGATCTTTTTGGCGCGACTCGGCCGTCTTTGACGCGCCGTCGACGCGTCAGGCAGGGCCAATCCGTACTCGCGCTTGTGCTGAATTATTCACTGGACGCGTCTCAAATTATAACTGGGAACTCTGTGGGCTAGTTAACCGTCTGGAGCGGGCCATTGAGGCGCAATTACTCTGACTGGCTCCGATATGTCATGTGGAGAAATCACCCCTCACCAGTAGTACGTACGCGTTGAGTCATTCCTGTCCCACAACATACGACACTCAACAGCTAAGTACGTGCATGCTTTTTTGCGCACAGCTGCACCATATGGCGAAATTCTCACATCCATGCACCCGAATTTCCTCCGCTTTTCGTCGACGTCTCTGCTTATTCACGCACGGTTCCCAACGGCACCTATGCGGCCCCACCAAGTGTACATCAGTCGGCGTGCTTTTTGGGCGGCGCTGTTTCGCCTCATTTGGACAGACAAGGGTCGACAAACCAACCGCTGCATCCGTATTTCTGTCTTGCGATTTCGGTTCCCCTGTAGATGCTCGCACCATCCCGATACCTTGACTTCTATTGGCACATAAATCTTCGATCGTTTCTGACATCGATTCTGCAGCAGTCTCACCCCGTCCCTGGTGGTTCATTGGGTATCCTGGTGCGCCGCGTACTGATTGGTATGAAAATTTCCAGTACTGCGCGATGGTTTGCATGTCGGATTTCTCAAGAGTGCCGCGGTACGCAGGTGTGGATCTGAATTGGCATTCGTCCCACTACACCTTCGCTGCTTCCAAATCATTGCTGTGGTTCATTGTCCATCTCGGTATGTGACTTCTTGTGTTGCGCGCTTTCTTCGGTTCATAAATTGCCACTCTCACTGCGCGGATACCTCTGTCTCGGGCTGTTGAACAACGCTAGTGCTCTCCTCCTTGACAAGAAGTTGCTGAGAGCCACTCAAGACATTTCCGTCCGAATCCGTCCTTGCGGCACTCCGAACTATTGGATTCTGAATCCCTAGTGATCTTCCTTCCGTGTGAATTCTTTGTGTATGCATCGCCTTGGCCTTCGTTGTTGCGCTGTCGATTCTTAAGTTCCTACGCAGTTGCTGAATTGACCTTCGTTCGTCAAATACCTCCACTGCATTCCTCCTCGACTACCATTCCCAATCCGCGCTGAATGGCTTACCCGCTTGATTTTCTCTGTACGGGTCTGACATATCCACACCTCGCGCCTCTTCCGCGACTCGAAGCTCGCATTTTCGCCGCAGAAAAGTGAATTGAAGATATTTCGTTCGCGCTCTCACCAATTGCAATCCACGCCCTCTCACCTAACCCTAATTTTGACTTTTCTTTCTGTCGTCGCCAACCATTACCCTGTTGTGCTGTCAGGGAATAACTGGCTCACGCACAAAGACGTTCTGGTATTCGGGTTCCAGACCCCCATAGCGCTTCCAATCCCAGGGATTTGGAGCCCTAGTTCACTGGAATGCGGCACCACATTCTGGGGTTAGATAGATAGGCCTTGCGCGGCGATGAGCTACGCGCAGACAACTGAGATGCTGCGACTCAGGCCTCCCAGGCAGTGGACCTGGACACCAGCACAAGAATACGCATGAGCTTTCGTGCAATAAGAGGAAGCTCCAACAGATGACATACCAGGACCTTGGTGCCTTCCTGAGCCAGCGCATCCCGGATTAACTTGGTTGTTGTCTCAAAGTGGTCAGAGATGTCGGCGATGGGCAGGTCGACGATGCACACATGCATATGCGCGATCTTGCTGCTGATTGCTGCTGACGATGGGCCCGTATTTCGCACACGCTCACGACGTGCGTCATACCCAGCGCGTCCAAGGCGTCCTAGTTCTGGGCGACGAACCAGTCTGCGACAAAGACGCGGGGTGTGATCTCGCTTGTCACGATGGTTCCCATCTGCGCGCCGACAGAGGATTCAGCTTCAAGAGCGACGAGGGAGACAGAGGAGCCGTGGAGGTCGAAGCAGAGAACATGATGAGCCGACTGAGGAGTTGCGGGATGTCGGCTGCAGTGTCTTTCAGGGTTAAGTACTAGTCCATGACGGGCGGGCATTTCAGCTGTTAATTATGATGTCAAATAAGGTAGTCCTAGCATTCATGGGGTCGGGGCCGATACAGCCGGGACCAAGGCCAAGTAAGTCGATGGAGAGTGCCACAGAGACCAATGGAGGCACAGAGCAAGCATCGCCTCGCGTGTTCAGTACTTCCGGGATATCGGTTTCGATATACCTCCGCCTGGGTTTTTGTCATCGAGAGAATCCAAAGAGAATACAGTGCTGGAAGTTAGACGCCATAGTTCACTTAGACACAGGGTGGGAAGTACAAGGACGAGAGCAGGACGTGGTACGGGTTAAAGAGGCGAGAGTGACACCAGCGTGAGAAATGCGTTTTGCCGATACTGCACCCGACTAAAGCCGACACAAATTCCACTTGGGCGGTCTCAAATTCAGCCAACGCTTTTTACTCTCGTAAGCCAGCTCCAATGCAAATTCTTGACTCTGAGAAGGTAAGGAACCCAACATCTAAAAACCCAATGCCTCTAAAATCTACGCAAATCTATGTATTAAAAGTTGATCAGCTTTCTAAACTCCTTAGACGTCTCCCCCCTGCGCGCCTCCCTCAGAGCCAGCGCCATCTTCTCTGCATTTGCACGCAAAATTGCGCCCCTTTCCCCTCGCGCAGCCGCGAACGTAGCCTTGAACTCTCCCGATGCGGCCGGCACGGTCCCTGTGATTTCCGCGTTGGTGTGGAGGGAGGGCCCGAGCTGAGGGCCAGTGCGGACCTAACGAACGAACAGTTCAGGGAGAGAGGTAAGTAAAAAGGCGATGAGATAAGTGAATTGACGAGGGATTAAGAGTTCAGAACGTACCTGGAAGAGCTCCATAGCCACTGGACTCGGCTCCGCCGACAAAAACGCAGCATTGATAGGTTGCTCGGCGCCCACGGGCCAGATAATTAGTGGGATGCCCTGTGTCAAGGACTCGGAAATCGAGCTTTAAAAAAATGAAAATGAAAGTCTCGGGTACGCCATCAAAGAATAAAAAAGCGTACTTGAAGCCTCCGTGCGTGAGGAACCACCCCACGGCGCCGTACTGCAAGAGGGCGCGCTGCTCGACCCAGAAGTCGCAGATGAGTCCCTTCCTACTATCGTTAACCCGCTGAATGAGATCCGCTGGGAGGGATGCCATTTGCCCTCCGAGGGAGAAGATGAATGGGAAGGCGGACTCGATGGTGAGTAGAGTGTCTAAGAGTGCTTCAACGAGCTGAGGCGTTGCGACTGGGAAGAAGAACGACCTTGGGAGCACAAACATCCATCAGAAATAATTAAGAATGACCTTCTCTCACTCACCCAAAGGATATGTAGAGCACAGACTTAAGCCCATACTCCCTCACTGCTTGATCCAAAAACGACCTCACGCGCTCGTCGGAAGGCACCACGGCGGCGCTGTCCGTCCAGCAAAGCTCATGCGCCTGTATCCCAACCGCAAAGAGCTCCTTCCCTTGTTTGCCATAGAACTCCCGGCAGAACGGCACGCCGACGGGCTCGAGGCAGAGGCTGGTGGTGACGATGAACCCGCCGACAGCCCCGCCAGCTTCTGCCCCGGTGTCAATATGCCTGCGAGAGGAGGGCCGGCGGCGTATGCGTGCCGCTCGTGGTCGTACATGTCGGGTGCGCCGGGGAAGGTGAGTACGCGGCCGGAGAGCTTGTCGGTGCCGTTTGAGGCCTCGACGACCTGGCGTTCTGCTTGAGATGCCGGGACGAAATGTTGTTTAGAATGACGAACCTGTTGCACGATATCCTCCAGAGAGCGATTATCCCGCCTTGCCGGGTCGTTATAAATCTCCTCCGCGATCTTGACGAAATCATAGTCGCTCAAATGGGCCAACATTGAAGAAACGGGGGAAGACCACCAGAGGAGGGTCTTGCACGCGGGACCCACGATTTGTTTTGTGCGTTCGATCACGGAGTCGCCACAGGCGAAGTCGAACTGGGGCGAGAAAGAAAGAGAAAAAGAACGATGTATGTAAGGAGCAGAGAAAATCATGAGAGACGGAGAGGGAGAGAGAGTCCGACGTACGTGAATAGCGCGAGGTTTGGGCCGCCCGTCGCTTCCCTCCGCCAATTGGACGATAGTCTCCATCCATCCGCGAGCGAGCTGTTCCATCGCGACTTTTATCATAGATGCTCCGAAATCCATACTGCATAAACAAGGTTGAACGCGATTAGTGTTGTTAGTACATATGCATAATAAATCCATGGAGCACGCACTCCGCGTCGCCGACGCCGATGATTCGAAGTCGCGCATTCAAGTTGTCGTGTGCGCCTCCGAGTCCCTTCAACTCTGCCTCCATCTTGGGGACTACATAAACACAATTATTATAAATTCAAAAAAGGAGCGGAGAGGGAGGGGAGGAAATGAAGATGTAATGTATACCGGCCACGCGACCGTAGGTTGTGCTGGGACAATTCGTAACACACGAGGCCCCAGTGTTCCCGTGGGCGAGCATCTGAAGTCGCGGCGGGCGTGGCCATGTAGCTTAATGGTGTGTGTCCCCCACGCCTGGGGAAGAGGTATAGCGCCGTCGGCGATGTGTGGTGGGTTGGGAGGTCGGGGGTAGCCCAATCCGGATGGGATTCTAGAGGAGGGAGTATTGGAGAGCGATTGAAAGTGGAGTGTTACCTGGCCGGAACCTGAAGAGAGATTCAGAACTAAATACTCCGAACCCCTCGGACCGCCTTCGGCGAATCAATTCAATGGAACCGTAGGCCGGTTAATGGGGAAAGGGAGGTAACAGTATTGGGGTAATCGTACCTTCGAATTCTTTGTCTTTTTGCTTCGAGAAACGAGATTTATAATAACTTGACAATGGATGGATGTGAAGAGTCGTAAGTCGTAAGTACCGCCGACTCAGCCCGGTTAAATGCGGATTGTGAGCCCAAAGACGGAGGGAGTGTTGATCCGCGGACGCTAGGTTCGATTCATTCAGTTGTAGAGACCTGGGAAAAGGTTTTAAAAATAAATAGAAAATTTAGAAAGATTGCTCAGCTGGAAGGAAGTAACACGAATCACCTTTGTGTCAGCACTTTCCCGCTTGTCACCCGCGTTGTAGCGCGGCGTTCCGGTCTGGCATGATAACGATTTCTGGGCATCAGAACGAAACCCAATACATACCAAGGTTTCGGTCTAACTCACGAAAACGTCAGGATCTTGAAGTGTATCTGGAATAATCGCGCTTATGCGGGTCTTTCAAATCGTCCTCAAGGTAAGTCATGTTAAATGTTGGAGTTCTTGGTTCGTAGATTGCGACTCCGAGGATAGACTGGCTGTTGCTGCGAAGTCGAGATTCAGTTGCAGCAGCCTTGGCAGGATCTTTTTAAAATGGAAAAAAAGGTTGCTCAGCTGGAATTAACACGATTGAATGGTCCTCGCATCAGCAGCAGAAGGCTCGCCCGTGTTGTACACGCGGAAGATTTCGCGGTATCCAAGAAAAATGACTATTATTAGATTTTACACTCACAGAAGTCATTGAACTGGGCATAATTCCGCTTATGACGGTCTCACAAACACGTATTTCTCATCCGTGATGTGTGTTATAAGTTGTCAACTTGTCCAATGTCCTGACACCTAATGTTTCAGTCTATCATTTGCTTCGTTATTCTCACCTCACTGCAGCCCGACCTTTGATCCAGTGTTCGTCACGACTCACGAAAATCCTGCTTCGATACGAATGAACCAAAGTATGCACTGTACATTGACGAGTTCTCTGCTTCAAATGAATGTAGGGGCAGCGACTCGAAATTAAACTGTGGACTTCAGACAAGGGGGAATCGGGATTCGAAAAAAGGATATAGGGTCGAAAAGTTATTTTCGGCCTTCCTTGGACCCTCCCCCTCCTCCTTCCATAAAGGGAAGGAGTTTCCCACCCCTAGCGGCAGTCCATTCTTTCCGGTCATGTGTGTCCCCACCGCCACCACCCCAATGGACTCCATCGTCTGAACTCCTTCTCCGTACTCCGTACTCCGCAGCTCCATTTGGGGTACTCCGCTGAGTCCCCGACTCTGTTAACTTAACAATTAACGTAAGTCCCCAACTCCGTACTCCGACTCCATCGGGCTCCGTACTCCTACTCTGTCTCCTACTCCGCTTGCGGAGTTCAGTTGACAAGTGCGGGGCTTGTAACCGCTTGCCAAATCACAACACAGTCAATCTGAGTTTGAATTACTAATGCAAAATAGACAGGTTGCTCAACAGCCATTGGAGCCATCTGATGGCTGATTTGGTGTGCGCGGGCAGATCGTGATGAAGGCCATGTCTGCCATACTTTAACAGAATCATTTTAGCTAATGTTCTCTTATACCCTTCTAGGCTCACTTAAGATGGGTTCTCATTAACAAGGGAGAACATGGCTCATGCAGGCAAGTACTTGGATTTTGCTACTTTAATCCACGTTCCCTTCCTTTCTATCTCTTCAAGTTTTCCCCGGCTGGCTTGAAGTGCTGCTGGCTGTGCTGAATGATACCTAAACCATGAACAGAGCGGCTGGCCGCCGGGAAAGCAGCTTTTGCCTTTTCAATGGTAGGTGTATTTTCATTTTCACCATCCGCTTGGTCTCCCCGCCTCTCCTCTCCCGCCGTCCCTTCCATTTTCCCCTCCTGCCATGATTCTCCTCTTGCTCAGCGTACATACGATCGAGAAAATATACGGTGGGTGACGCAGAAGCGCAGTTCGAGGCGTTGTTATGGCCAAGGCTCGTATCTTTCCTAGCCTTTCACACATTGTGTCAACATTCTGGCTGAGTAGGAACGAGCTGTCGACCTTTTCTAAGCCTTTTCCGTTATGTTTTTCTCTGCGGCATTTCGTCCGGGTTAAAGGACCGATTGAGCCAGATTTCGATTCGCAGGAAGCACGCGTTTCCCCGACCCGGTATTTCGTTCCGTCGCGACTCACTGTTTCTCCGGATCAGCTAACGAGACAATTGAGGCTTGATTTTGATTGGCAGAAAGGACACCATTCCTCGACCTGGTAGTTCGTTCCGTCATGATCAACTATACAAGACATGCCTTCGCTTCGCTCCGGCATAAGTGCAAACCGCCGCATATTGGAAGGCCACCAACGGGTATCCAGTTAGCATTGTACAGCGAACACATATTCAAAAAATTGGACTCATTCATGCAAGATATCTACCTACAGACATCCAATCCAATCAGGCACCGCTCGTTTTTATCGGCTGCTATTGCAGGTTATTATGCGTTCCGCACGCTAGATGGATCGGTGAGTGGATGTATAACCAATAGAAGAGAACTGAGCACTTTTCATAAACGAATAGAGGCCAAGAAACACCTGAATGAACAAAAGGTCAGCAACTCGGACAGTGGCAATGTGACAAAACATACATCATATCAGCAGCAGCTGAATACGGATGAAATACTACAACGCCACCAACCCGCTGGTATGTTAGCATTGGGCGTGAGTACATGTAGAATTGCCTTGATACTTGCGGTGGTAACTTCACTCGTGGGCCTTCCAAGAATCAAATGAAAAATGTACTGTGTTCGTGGCCTGCACTGCGTCGACGAGGTTAGCATCCATAGTAAAGTATACCATATGCCACGACACACGTAAGGTCCATTCGGTGCTTCGCAAGAAGTCCAAAGTTTCAATCAAAATAATGACCGTCCTCAGACGCTCTCAGACCGCGGGGCACGGCGGCGTGAATATTGGGATTTGAGACAACATCAGCAGCGGCGTGGACACGTACATGATCAAAATCCATAAACATATGTCAGTATTGAACTCAATGGGTAACATGAATGAGCTTACCAGAAACGCGTCCTTAACAGCGTGACGCGTCAAGTACGCGTCGGTTGACTTGCGTGCAGGGCTTTCTGGACGGCGAGGAGTTCAATGATACATCCAAGGCGATGCTCACGTGTTACTAGCTAGGCCTCGTGGGGCTGGGTCAGCGGGGTTCCCCCCAAAAAGAACATGGGTAAGGAACTCACCGCCGAATAGCGCCTCGCTCGTGGGACCTCGAGAAATCAAATCAACATCTTGTGGTTGCGCGGGGCGCTGAACACGCGTAGAAATTTTGAGTCACACTTCAATGGTGCCGCGAACACGACGGGCTGCTCGGCCGGAGGACAAAAATTAGATTTATATTTCACGACGCGCTAGGTCAAAGAAAATATGAGCGGTGGGTTAGAGGAGGAGTAGGATGAGCGACAGCATACCAGAAGCACGCAAAGCTGCTCGCGGTAACGCGAGAATTGATGGAAAATTTAAGTGCGGACCCGCACACTACCTGAAGAAGCGACGTCGGGATCGTTAGGTTGAGCTCGCGGCGACAGGAAAACTAAATTAAACGAGTGAAAGTTCGGGATGTCAGGAACATGCATACAGCGGTGGGATGCGGGAAGAATCGTACCGGCAGGGGAAAATGCGACACTCACAGACGGCTATACAATGTGAAGGTAAACAAACAACTCTGGAGCATCCAAAGCGAGGTGACTCGCAAGGAACATCGGAATTCGCGAAGTGACCTGCGAATGTCGCTGAGAAGTCAGTGAAAAGGCTGCGTAGGATCTAAAGCTCTTACCTCATCGCGTCACTTGGACTGGGGACAAGTGAACAGACACGGTGGATATAGACGGCAGGGAGAAAGGAATCTACTTGAGGGGCGACATGCTCACCTGCATCGTTATGTTGGGTCCGAGAAGTCGTTGCGGCACGTCAACACTAAGATAACTTGAATTGAGAGCGGACATGATAAATTAAATCCGACCTTGGCTTGCCCGGTACGGAATAACGACCAAGAGCCTGTATTTCCAGTGGGTTAGTTTATGAGCGGAAACAGCGCAACAACAGGTTACCGGGTGAATGAGGATTACTCCCCCAACCCTATCCCTACATGTTTGTCTTCCGTAAACTCGCTGTTCAGCTTGTGGACCACGTGAGTATAATATACCCCCCCCCCCGCGCAACTTGGTTAGCTGTGATGGAAATGCTAAGAGGGGTTCGGATTTGCAACAGCCCATGCACACCTTGGAGCTGTACCACACAGCTCGAATCGTAGGGTTCGGCGAGTAGGGCGAAAGCGAGTGAAATAGATAGAAGGGCATACACAGAACCTATTGCGCCAGCTCGAGCTCTTAGTACGCCCTAGAAGGAGTTTGGGTTAGTTGCGGAGGCAGCGGGCGGAAGCGAAACGGACGGAGCGGTACCATATGGGCAGAGATGATGGGGGTTGCGAGAAAAAGACGAAGGAGAGACCCTGCCTTTTGAACGGAAGTTGAACGGCTGATCGGCGAGGTCGAAAACCTTCGTCTGGTTCCCTGGATCGAAGCCAATTTCTGATCCGCAGGTTAGCCGCCAAACCCCCAAAATAAAATAGGAAATGCGACGCGCATACGGGAATCGCCGGCCTGAGAGTGAGAAAAAAGGAAGAATATAGACAGGAGCAATCTGATTTACAGACAACACATGGGAAACAGGCAGACCTAATTGAGGAAGCTCGGAGCCGAAGGAGGGAACGTGGTTGAGAAAAAAGAGCTAAATGAGGTGATGGCAAACATGTACATACTGATGCGAGGGATCTCCTTAATACATGAGGTATCTGCCCGCTCAACCAAGTAGTACTTGAGATCGATCACCATCTCGCCAATTCCCTCGCCTCCTTGTTCTCACCTGCGCTCCAAAGGGTCCTCAGTATTTTTTCTCCCTATTGTCTTCGGCCCTGTAACATCAAGCTCTTTGCTCATGCATGCCGCCTTGTGGGGAAGATGGGTCGGGTTGCGGCTGGTTATTTGATATTTTTCTGTTGTTTTGATTTCTGAAATTCGTTTTGCAGAGCGACAACTCCGGTCGCTCGGATAACCCCGCCATGCCGAGGGAAATCTAAAAACGGCCCAAAAAGGTCGGATTTCAAGCTGGAGACAACTCAGTAACCCTCGAAATATTTGGGATTTTAGTGGTTTTTAAACCTCGGAATGACCGACTTTTCTGCAACTTGGAGAGCAATTTGGAACAGAATGCCGACGGCCTCGACACAGCCTCAGCCTTCTTGATCATTAACCCATCTGATCGCAACTCACCCACGATGATGAGTGAATCTGCAAGCGTCATGCTACGCCCGCTTTCGGCTCACCTCGGAAATGAACTGTTGGATCATTCGGTCCGATTCTATCATTGTTACCCATCCACGTTGCATCCGTGTGTTCCGACCTTTGTGTTCGCACGCGCCTACATGTCCCGCCCTCTGGGTGATACCTACATACCTACTGGCACATCTTCACCTACCTCTGGAATGTCATAGTGAAGGCGGAGCAGGCGTTTATAAGGGTAGATTAGGTAGCGGTGTCGATGTCACTGTTTCTATTAATTTCACACCGATACACATCTATGAATTCATGCTGTCTGATTAATTTGCGTCAGATGACTCAGTGTCAGCATTGATAGCTTGAACGAAATAGAACCCACTGCCCTGACACGCCGCTTACAGGCGGCGGTTCATATAAAATCCCTCCCCACCCAATTGTCGCATTGTCCGATCCACCACCATCCGGCGAATCACTCACTAACTCACATCTCACTTGCACAATCTATCTCTACAGATCGTGAAGCACACAATGACCTCTACTACTGCCGCTACACATGTGATTAAAGGAATCACCAACAATTATTGAGACATTACTGACATTATGCATAGGACTCGGCAGGCGCCCCCCAGGAAACCAAGGACATTGTCCCCTTGTTGTTATCTTCCAGCAATAATGATGTACATTGCTGCTGTTCGTCGAGTCGCTCTGCTGAATGACCTGTGACAGGACAATGGGAAGAGCATCAACACTACAATGCATATACACCGGGACCTGAACAAGGGCAAAATGGAGGTTGAGAATGACAAAAAAGCGAAAAATAGCGCCTCCTTGCAACTCCCAGGTGATGACACCGTAAGATGCAGTCCTTTCCCGATGACTGACAAAATTGTTGACACTTTGAATAGCCTATGGAGGCTACTGATTGCTTCAACATGGCCCATCATTTTTTGGTAGAACTTAAAGCAGCTGCAAACATCTCAAGCCTGAACACAGTAATCTATCTTCTAGAATGTGCTGCCAGCTGCTGGCATCTTGGGGACACAGAATTCTTGGAATGTCTGAACCATCTTGCAACAGCCTTATTGGTTAGGTTCATATACACTAGAGATGCAATGGATGTTCACAAGGCTTGTATACTACGCGGTGGTGCTCTGGGACATCCAGTTCAAGATTATCTTCAATCCATTGTATGGCACCACATTCATTATGTCTGTTGATCAGAGCTGAAACCTATTTTAGGTCCAGGACAGGCATGCTGATGTGAATAACCGGGATATGATGATAACTGCTGTCAATATGTTCAAGGAAGTCTTTCATGCTCATGACCAAGCAACATTGGAAAATGCCATTTTTTTATATCACGAAGCATTGGAATTAGCCCCAAAGTCCTATTTTCAGCAGTGGAGGATACTGAGGGAGCTAGCTGAGGCACTCCTTATTCACTTCCACCTTACAGGAAACCTCACACAGCTCAATGAGGCTGTATCTTGCTTGAGGGAAGTACAGCAAGCCAAACCCACTCAATCTATTTGTCTTTCTGCTGCCCTCATGATGAGTCATGAAGGACCACTGGGGCTTTTACACTATATGGAAGGGATATCTGTGCAACAAGAGGTTCTTCAAAATGATGAGAATGCACTGGACTTGTTACAGTTTGGTCATGACCTCATGAACTCTTCCAAAAGCATCATGATATGATCAACTTGGAAGCAGCTGTGAGGACATTGCAAGAGGCAGAGTCATTGCTGTCTTGGGGTCATGAAGCTCGAGGAAGGTTATTGAATAATCTAGGTGTTGCAGCTCAAGCACAATTTGAGCAGCAAGAGGACCCGAATGATCTTGATGAGGCTATTCGATTCTACAGAGAAGCACTGGAGATCCATGCTGCACCTCATCCTAACCGAAGCATGTCACTCTACAATTTAGGTGCTGCAGTCAAAACACGATTTAAGCAGCAATTGGATCCAAATGATCTTCATGAGGCTATTCAATTGCACAGAGAAGCCCTGGAGATCCATGCTGCACCTCATCCTACCGATGCATGTCACTCAATGCTCTGGCTGTTGCAGTTATCACGCAATTTGAGCAGCAAGGGGATCCAAATGATCTTGATGAGGCTATTGTATTGCACAGAGAAGCACTGGAGATCCGTGCCTCACCTCATCCTGACCGATGCAGATCACTCTACAATCTGGCTAATGCAGTGACCACACAATTTGAGCAGCGAGGGGATCCAAATGATCTTGATGAGGCAATTGTATTGTACAGAGAAGCACTGGAGATCTGTGCTGCACCCCACCCTCTCCGAAGCAGCTCACTCAACGGTCTAGCTAGAGCAGTTATCAGACGATTTGAGCAGCGAGGGGATCCAAATGATCTTGATGAGGCTATTGGATTGCATAGAGAAGCATTTGAAATCCGTGCTGTACCTCATCCTGACCAAAGCATGTCACTCAACAATCTGGCTATTGGACTTGTTATACGATTTCAGCAGCGAGGGATCTTGATGAGGCTATTCGATTGCACAGAGAAGCACTGGAGATCCGTGTGGCACCCATCCTGACCAGGCATGTCAGTTGACAATCTGGCTAATGGTTGTTCTACGATTTCAGCAGCGAGGGATCCAATTGATCTTGATAAGGTATTGGATTGCACAGAGAAGCACTGGAGATCTATGCTGCAACTCATCCTGACCGAAGCAAGTCACTCAACAATCTGGCTACAGCAGTGTCATACGATTTGAGCAGCAAGGGGATCTAAATTGATCTTGATGAGGTATTGGATTGCACAGAGAAGCATTGGAGATCCATACTGCAACTCATCCTGACCCGAAGCAAGTCACTCAACAATCTGGCTAATGCAGTGATCATCGATTTGAGCAGCAAGGGGATCCAAATATCTCGATGAGGCTATTGGATTGCACAGAGAACATAGAGATCCGTACTGCACCCCATCCTGCCCGAAGCATGACACTCAACAATCTGGCTATGCAGTTACAACGATTTGAGCAGCAAGGGGATCCAAATATCTCGATGAGGCTATTGGATTGCACAGAGATACACTAGATCCGTGTTGCACCCCATCCTCTCCGATACAACTCACTCAACAATCTGGCTATTGCAGTTAGCAGACGATTTGAGCAACAAGGGGATGTAAGTGATCTTGATGAGGCTATTGGATTGCACAGAGAAGCACTGGAGATCCATTCTTCCCCTCATCCAGAACGTGGTAACTTCCTGAGCAACTTTGCATCTACCCTCTATAAAGCTTTTTTATATTATTCCAATGAACATATGTTCCGTGATGCTATTTCAGCTCTTCAGGAAGCATCATCTTGTATAACTTCACCTCTACTCTCTCGCCTCGATGCCTCACGGGGGTGGGCTAGCATTGCTACTAAGCATGGCCATGGCTCCTGTGTGGATGCTTATCACAACAGCATCAACCTCCTTCCACAACTGGCAGCATTTCAGTTAGATCTCAAATCTCGTCAACAGATGCTAACCAGGGCAAACATTACATTGCTTGCATCTGACTCTGCCACTTGTGCCATTGGTCTAAAGGATTTTAATCTTGCTGTTGAATTTTTAGAGGCCAGTCGCTCAGTATTTTGGGCCCAAGCACTCCACCTCCGAACTCCACTTGACCTTTTGGAAGATATACACACCAGAGCTTGCTAGGAAACTCAGGCATTTATCCCAACAATTGGAGCAGGCATCTTTCCGAGACACTTCTCAGATGTCAAATACCAGTCAGCACCAGCTGATGTCAATGGATGCTGAGGCAGCCCGGTGTCAGAAACTTGCTAAGGCCAGGGAGGAGATCATCAAAGATGTACAAAAGCTGGAGGGGTTTGAGGATTTCCTTCATCCAAAAAGAATAGCTGCACTCCGTCAGGCAGCTGTATCTGGACCAGTTATCATTTTGCTTGCCAGTGGCTCATCATGTTCGGCTTTGATTGTGAAATGCTCAGAGGATGTTCAGCATGTGCAGCTCCCTGCATTGAATGTTAAAACAGTGGAATACTATGCTGATCTTCCTCGTGTACTATCAGACAGAAATTTCAATGTTATCAACTTTTTGGAAGCTCGTGGACATGCAGAACATGCCACAGATCAGTCTGATTTGGAGGCTCGGCTCTATGGGGCACCAGAGGGCCGCTTGGGTATGAGCCCAAATGATATCTTCTGCAAACTTTTGGCAGATATCTGGCAAACCATAGTAAAACCTGTATTCAATGTTTCTCAAGATGAAAGTATGTTGGCACTAATTTTTTTGATACTTCCATCATCTAAGTTACCTTTTTTGCAGAAGTCAGAAAATCCTTCTCGCTTGTGGTGGTGTCCAACTGGGCCTTTCACTTTTGTTCCTATTCATGCAGCAGGGATTTATGGCAAAGATGGGCATACTGTGTTTCAGACTATGTCATTTCATCTTATACACCAACTCTAGCTGCCCTGCTGGATGCCCCCAACTCACAACACAGCCTATTTCAAAATGACAGCTGTAATTGAACCCCATGCACCAAATTGCTCTAAGCTTCCAGGTACAGTGGCAGAGTTAGACATACTCAGTAGCAGAGCTCCTTGCCAATGGCTCACTTCTTTGGAAAGCACTACTCAAGACACAGTCATGCATCATCTACGTAGTTCATCTGTGGTCCACTTTGCATGCCATGGGACTCAGAATTTGGAAAATCCTCTTAATAGTGGCCTCATACTCTCTGATGGCTGCCTCAAAATTTCCCAGATCATGCGAACACTGGAGAATGATGATACAAACATGATAAATTGCATGAAACTGGCTTTCCTTAGTGCCTGTGAAACAGCTAAAGGTGATGCAAAAACACCTGATGAAGCCCTGCACCTTGCTGCAACCCTACTGTTCATGGGATTCCGTAGTGTGGTTGCGACAATGTGGTGAGTTTTGACAATTTTACCATTTTCTTCTGGAAGAAGTCTAATCTGTCACATAGGTCGATGGATGATCTCGATGGTCCGCTTATTGCGGACACATTCTATGAATATCTGTTCAAAGATTGCAATCCAAACTCAGACCCGCCAGTTCTCCCTAATCTCACCAAAGCAGCCGAAGCACTCCATTTTGCTGTAGTGAAGCTTCGCAGGGAACCAGGCATGACCTTTCAGCGCTGGGTACCATTTGTGCACTATGGGTTGTAGTCCTTTACAATTCCATACTTATCTGAGTTGTTTCCTTGTAAATAATTTTACGAGATTGCAACCTAAAATCAGGCCCCAGTTCAGCTTCGGCCCATCAGAATAGTTGCGACCACAATTGTTCCGTAAGGGTCCATATTACAGCTGTTTGCAAAAGTAATGACACTTTGCTAAAAATAGTTAAAAGAAAGTCTTTTTGATCCGCCTCATTGACACGCTCGTTTCTCGTTCAGTTCTGAACGGATCTACTTGAAAGTCAGTGCATTCGAAAGCGCTTAAGCGGCGCTTTCACACAGTATCCTACATGTTCGGTGAATTCGGAAATTGCCAAGCCCAAAGATTCCGGCTGTCTGATTTGAACCGAACGGATCAGGAGCCATTTTCTGCATCAATAGTGAGCGGATTTGAATGATTCGGACCTCGTCTGGAAGGGAATATCGAGGCAAAGCATTGGGTTCTGAGACATTTTGGATTTGCTCCGAAACAACGTACCAGTAATGAATTTTCAGCTCCGATCTGTAATTCCACTCCTGCATGTGTGTATTAAGGTTGTTTCATTTTATGAGTGCATAGCTGTGGCCACCTTAGTTTCAGCTTTAAGAATCACTTGGTTTCAAGTAAATCGGCTGAATATTGACCGAGAATCGGTTGCTGATATGTTCAGCTCAAATCGGGCCGCCAGAATTCGTGGACTTGGGAATTTTAGACTTCTTCGCAAGCTTCTTCGAACATGTAGGGTACTATTCGAATGCGCCGCTCAAGCGCTTTCGAACGCACCTATTTTTAAGAGTTTCGGCTGAGAATCGGCCGAGAAATCACATCGGTAAAGTGCCGAGTCAAAATGCTTTCTTTTAACTATTTTTAGCGAAGTGTCATTACTTTTGCAAACAGCTGTAATTTTTGGCCCAGTGCAGTGCAAACTAAAGCAATGTGTTCTAAACTCCCAGGAACGCCACAGACGTGGCAGGTCCCCAGATCTCTAATGTGTCAATGTGAGACCAAAAGTCTCCGACTCTGAAAGTATTGTGCACGCACTTGCAGAAAAATTCTCGAGTGAGACGCTGTAGCGTGATGGACCGGATAGATCTCCAGATCATGTTGTCGGATGGTGTGTAGTTGGATATTTCTTCAACAGCGCATTCTAATACGATCGAGATTGGTGATGTGGATTTTCGTTGAGGTCTAGGCCGTAGCAGTTTGATGACCTTGGTGAAATATCGTTGTGAACCTTGCGATAAGAGTACTCCCGGACCTCAAACATAAGGTCAATCTCTGTATCAATTCGGACCGGGATACTACGATCATTTGGAAGCAGTCTAGCTGGATTGTCGGAAATTTTTTTGAACCGAGTCCTTGCTACTCTTTCATTCAACATTGCGAGCACGGATTTCAAGAGCGGAAAGTTTGGCTCCAGCATATCATTTTCAAATTTTACTCTTTCTTTAATCAGTGTTCGTGGCCAGGAAGTCCGAGGAGGAGCAGATCAGGAGTGGCATTCTTTTCGGGAGTATCTTGTAAAATGAGGAGCAATCCGCCCAAAAGGGCTGAAGTGAATGTTAAGGGTATTCTTGTCTGTCAAAAGTCAAGGACAGCGTCTCGCTCTTCTGTATGATGTTGGATATTTTCCTGACACTTAATTTGGCTATTGGTTCAAATTCGCCAGGATGGGGCACAAATGCATGTAAGTATACCGTCAATAGACTTGGTGCATCTCCAGGTATTTGGACTCTTCTCGCAGGGATGCTATAGAATGATTCTTCAAAGGCAAAGATACGGAATCCTCCTTCTATATTGGACAGCGTAAAGTTGGGGTCAAAAATCATTGGTTGGTCTATAGTCATTGACAGTCTGTTAGATTCCTGTTCATCAGCTGTGAGTGCCAGTTGTTCACACAAATCAGGATTCGGCAAAGTTGGGTTCCACTTTGGCAAGATACTGTCTATCAATATTTTGGCCGTATTGATGCATTCACCCGGATGTTTACAAGTTGTGTTCGATCTCGATGACACAAAGGGCAGCCACAGTTTTTTCGTCCAATTCCAGAAGGATTTATCTGATGTGGCTTGCGCGCGACGATGGTTCTGCGGGTTGCAATGGTGAGAGTGTCATTGGTGGTTTAACCTGACACTGCCGGCAAGGGCCATGACCGCGGGTTCATGGCATTTGACAGGCAGAGCACAGACACTTGCCATGGCGTTGGCCAGGCATTCACAATTCCCTTTGTTCCTTTGTCAGCGTGGGAAAGTCCGGTGTTCAAGTTCAAACCCAATGAGAAATTCTTCCCTTCGCTCTTTCATTACTTGCTGGCCCTCGTCTCACTCTCTGAACAGGAGCAGAGGAGCCTGGAGAGCCCAAGGCAGAGTCTACCAGTACATCTTGTGGCCTTTATCTGGTCTCACGCCTGCAGCACAATGAATTTGTTTTGTGTGCGACTTTAAACCCGGTGCCCATGCAAAATTGGCTGCACGTTGAGAAGTCTTCGGCAAAACGAGAAATAAGAGCAAACTTTTGTATAACTAACTCATGGGAAGAAATACATATTTTTTGGACTCAGCAGTGGTTGAAAAAATCAAAACACCTCGCGGTTGCAAGGTGGAAGTGATCGCCGAGTGATTACCGAGCGCAAGCCGCGGAAGGCAGACAGATTTCTCACGCCAACAAAGGAACAAAGAAATGCGTGCAATGCCTGGCAAACGCCATGGCAAGTGTCGGTGCTATGCCCATCAAATGCATGAACCCACGGTCATGGCACTTGCCCGCAGTGTGAGGCAACTCGCTGCATTTCGACGACAAGCATGCTGATATTGCAATTTCTCCATTGCTGGATTTCCAGATTGAGCTTAATTTCATTGGATATTGACAAGGCCGTAAACTTCAGATTGTATTTCCTAGCAGCTAGGATCATGCGCTTAATTTCTGTAGGCAGTGGAGTTCTGGACGATATTGGGATGTGAATGTCATGTAGGAAGACATTCAGAATTTGGCGTGGTTGGGCAGTTAGGGAGCTTGTTTGTAGGAAACTGGCAATAGTAAAGTCAACAAAAAAACACCAAAATGCTCTCTTATCTCCCTGCATTAAATGCTCGGTCCCATCAAAAGTTTCCGCCTATCATAAAAACAACTATCACAGTGGAACGAATCTTTACGGAATGAGTATGACTGAAGATTCCACAGGTCAATTGCCCAGTACAGAGGGCTCTCTTTCGAGGCCCCCCTTCTGGTGGTGGGCAGCGACGGCTTTTTGATGTGAGCTGTCAAACTCGGCTATCGCTCGGCTAATCCACACTCCGTGGTCAAGCTTTGGTCAAGTCTCGACGCGTCTTATTAGCCTCATCTACACACCGGAGAGCCTCGAAATGCGTAGTAGGTATACTATCACTGTATATTAACAAGTTACAGGTAAAAATAATAAATATTCTGCGCGATATACTGGTGCCTACAAGCTGTCCTCCATTTCGTGGTCCTCCTCCTCCCAATACTCTTCTACGAGCTCCTCCTCGGTCATTTCACAGTCGGAGGCATTGCCAAACAAGCTACTATCGTCTGCTGAACAGTTGTCCGGATTAAGCAGAGCCAAATGTGCGAGAAATGCCTTGGCCAGGGCATCTTGCTTTGTGCCAGACTTGGGATGTGGCTCTTCATCGGGATGGGTATTCTTGGGTTCTTTTTGTCTGGATTCCACTGTCGGCGGAGTTTCTCGAGCTGGTCATCTAGCTTCGCACGGGTCATTCGTGGCAGATAGATGTCAGCGACTGATTTGATGTACGGTATGGCATCGAGCCGCGTTCGCACCGCGTCTTCTTTGGCCACCTTGTCCGCAATGGCTTGCTCTTTTTCCGCCAGAATTCGTGCATCGTACTCCTTCTGCAGCTTCCGTCTCTGTCGCTCAAGTCCCATGGTGTCCAGCCTGCGTGCAGCAACAAGAACATGATGATCTTCTTCCGTGAAAACAGCCACGCAAACTCGTGTGTCCCATTCCTGCGACACATGGCGAGACCGTTGTGAGTATACACTGCAGATGTGGGATTATCGCGAGCCCAGACAATATAAGCACCGAGTGCGCCTTCATTCCGGTCATTAGTTGCTGGAAGCCAGATCCGGCCTTTTTGGCTGTCGCTCAATCCATCAATCACCCCGCTGGGCGCGTATTCGGACGAGAATCGAATCCAAGTCGCCATCGCGCCCTCGAGAAATGCGATAAACATCTCTTCGAGGTACGGCAGCTTCCCCATGTCGTGCAATGCTTTTATCTGATCCACCACAGCTGTATTTGTGAGCGGTTGTCCGTCAAATGTTGCCAAGATGTAGATCTCCTTGTCGAAGTCAAGGATGAGGTTTGGCTGCTCAATTAGCAACTGACAGTGGTCCCGGATGTCTTTGTGTAGTGGCCCGAGCGAGATCGCATTCAGCGCGACATCATCCTCTTGACGAACAATTCGCATGTAGGGCGCGGTGATGAGTATGTGATAGAGCGAGAGTGCGGCAAGCTCGGTGAGTGTAGGGCCGTCGTATAAGCTATCGCGCACATTTTTTTCTATGTTGGTGAAATTTTGTGCAACCTTTCGAACTTTAATGACCTCCATGAAGCGTCGATAGGCTTCAAGATTTGTCAGAAGCTCGATAGCGGCCTCTCCGTGGCTACCAAAGCGCGTGTTGTTGGTCTGTGGGAATCGCTTGATTCGTTCCAGGTCGAGATGGTGTTCTAGAAATAGCTGGTGAGCATCGCCCTGTCCTCGCTTGTCAAGAGCATTATTAAAGATGGCTCCTGCAAGTGCTGTTAATTTCGCGCCCCCGCATGTGGCGTCCTCGAGCCGCTTCCAGTCTTCCTCCGTGACTGGTTTATCTCCCTCCTCTGGATGAAGAATTTTCCGTATTGCTTTGGCGGCATCTTTGTTCGCAAGAGGAATGGGACCTGGAACACCGAGTTTCTTCCAGTGCGCTGTCATGGCCACGTTTCCGCCCCGAAAACTATTCTGATCTTTGTGCATGCAGCACCCGGTCCAGACCCATGCGAGAAGTATGCTTCGATCCGCTTCGTCCATCCGAGCCAGCTCCTCGACGCCAAGTCCTTCAATCATTGCCGTTACGGTTGCAAGATCCCGTGCAGCGCGCTCGTCTGGTGGTAAGGCTCTCCAAGCATCCATCCCTCCTGCATCCTCGATTTTTTTTGCAGTCCAGTGTTGCATTCGATCCTGGATTTCCGACACCTCACCATCAACCTCCTTCATTCGCATTTCGCCCAGTTCCTCGAGGAGCACGTTATATTTCGTCTTGCGCCACTGCTCCGAAAGGGCCTTCTCGTTATTGGCATGATCACCGACATCCCGCGAAGACGCCGGCAAATTTGACGCAAATCCAGTGAGCCCGTGCGCTTTCCTATGGACTTTCGTTGTATGCGTGAATGAGGTCATTGTAACTGACATCCAGACTGAATGTGATGTCGCCGTACTGTGATCGACAGTGGATAAACTCCGGCGAATCGTGCCTTCGGCTTGCTGGACATAATGACGTTGCCATTCGCATCCCTCCCAACAGGAGTCTTCGTAAAAATGTGATGTGACTGATAATTTTGCTTGCGGCGCGATGTACTATCGCTGCTCATGGTAAAGTCTTCAAAATCCTTCATCTCAGTGATCTGATTTTTATTAGAAAAGATGCGTACCTTCAGAATGTTTAGTTCACACCCAAGCTGGATTCGCGCCATTACAAGTCCTTCCAGTGCAATGCGACCCACGGTACGTCGACTGAGCGTTGACTTGAGATTGATGTCAAACACAGCTGCCACCTCCTCGATGATCTCGCTAACCCGTCCCTGCTTACATCCACAAGAAATCAAAGTCCGTGCAAGGGCCCGGATGTCCTCCTTGTATGCGCGACCCTTTTCAACTGCACCTTTGCTGTTTTCCGAGCACGGGCAGTCCCATCCCGAAGAGTTTCCCGAAGCTTGTGGTACCGCTTCAAGCTCTCCTTCATGTTATGAATGCTGCTTCGGAGCTGTTGAACCTCTAGCGTCTTGAGTTCCAATCGATCCTCTGCCAGATTAACGCGGGTCCCGGCCTTGTTGAGTCGCCGTTGCGCATCCAAGAGCTGACTTTCGAAGGTGTGCTTTGTTTTGAATGCACCTTCGAATGTCTGACGAATGGCAGCCTCGGCCTCCATCTTAGCAGTCTCCACCTCTTCAATCGCAAGCTGAACTCTCTTGTCCATGTCTTTGAGCTTCTCCCGAAGTCTTTTCTCCCGCCGTAGTCCGAGCTGGTGAGCTTTCCGGAGTTTTTTAAGATCGGCTTCTGCTTGCACCGTTTTTTCGTTAAATGCAAGATGCGACAGGTCTTCGGAGTGATAGGGGAGCCAGTGGCAGGTATAGAGCTGCTGCTTTTGCTTTTGTCTTGTATCTTGGCGCACGCATTGGCAAGCTGTGCGCGTCGGCTGCGCGATGGTCCTTTAGTCTTGAACCCCATCTTTAGTCCTGAAATTATATTTGGTTCATACAATATTCTATTAGGATCAATAGTGGAAGTAGCATGCCTGAGTTTCGCAATTTTTGGGCGGCGGGATAGTGCTGTACAAGTTTTTTGTGGTGCGCAAACCCAGACGACGCGTTGTGTCACATCATGTCACAACCTCATTAAGGAATTTGGCGGGCAAATCAATGTGGGCGATTTATCATCTGATGTGACGCGCTTTAGCCACAAACACTTGCACTAATTCGTGTTTTGTGTCATTATCTCGACTTTACAGACGGAATTCCTGTTTGAGGAGGATCTCGCACCCGAACGGGTAATTGATTTGATCAAGACACATTTCGCTTAACGCCTCTGTATATTTTGAGATATATATTTTAAACCTTCAAAGCGTCGGTCCCCTAATTTCTGCTGCTCTGGGCGAGCTCAAAAATCAGCCACCATCTATTTTACCTGCTCCTGGGCCAAATTAAGCGAGGATTGATGTGAGATCACTACATCATGATCCCGTCGCTGCCCACCACCACCCCTTCCACGTAGCCACGTAGGCACCCATGGGCTGTATACCAATTCATCTATGTGTACATGGGCTTGAAAGTCGGGAAGGGTCAGCAGGAATCAGCTTAAGCCCACCCGCCGTTTCAGACGAATGAACCGACAGAGGATTTAGTACTCTCTGGCTGCATGAGGCTACTACTCCACATACGCCACGGCCCGCCACCCACCGACTCTAGGATGGTTTCCCGTTGCCTCCCTGGTTGCTTCGTTTGAGGACTGGCACCTCGTATGGATCCGCACCCATGAAGATTCTCTGTTTCGCCGCCGAAACGACTAACCACCGTGCACAGAGTGCAAGGCGTGGGGTGTCCGGCGACCTGCTGGTCTTCGGGTGGTTGTGATAAGCAATCCCCCATCTTATTTTCGCCTATCCTCGAAAGGACCCTGCCGGGGTTTGGCAAAACAACAGTTTTGGGTCGTGTTGAGGACGTGCGGTGTGAGCTGCGACTGAATTGTCGCATGCGAATCTGCTTTACTACGGCAGGACTCCAGCATAGTTTTAACGTCATTTCGGAACGTGGAGCGTGGCACAGACCAACATCACTCCCTCAGAATTGAACCAGAGGGGACTCCATTCAGGCAGCGGGCAATTCAGTAACCGCGGGATCGCCCGGCAAGCTAATGTCATTGCAGGACGAAGGAGCTCGATCCACAAGTCCAGTACCCGGCGAGCCCGCCACAAGTCGTAACTCTACCCCGGATAACAAACAAGCAGAGGGAGCACAGCTTGAGCAGAAAGCACCGCCAGAAGGGAATGCACATGGCATTCTGTATGGGTCGATAGCGGGCTGTTTATACCGGTATGGGAACAGCCGTCCAGAACGGTGGCCCACCTGATAGAAGTAAGCACATTCGTCATCCAGGAAAGAAGCAAGAAAGCTCTGTGCGTGGCTGGGTTCCAAGGACAAGGACGATGTGTTTTAATAGTTTTCGGTCATTTCGGACACGCGCGCGCCAAGGTGCCGAAGAGCCGGTTACTGATTGCCCGAGAACCGGACCTCATGAGCTTGCGCAGAAATCGATGATGGTGGTAGCGGATCAAGGCTTACAACCTGATCTTCGAGCCCGAGTAATCGCCGAGTAGATACTTCGAGCCCACACTCCTTGCTTTCGACTCTGCTTCTAGTCTGACGGACAGCAACATACCTGTGCATTGTAGTACCAGTTTAACCACAAGTTCAGTCACAAGTCATACCACTGGAAGATTTGTGATGTGCACCATAAATCGAAATAATATTCCTCGGCCTTCTCGGGTAAAAATTGAACTTGAACTTGTGGCCGACAGTACCTCGCATGCTGTATTGCTCCCTCCTCCATGTCCTCTGACTACTGTGATGTGCTGTATCCACTGGGTTCAACGGCCATGCCGCACAACTTGAACCTGCCGTGTTTCTCTGGAATGGGTCATTGATTCTGAGCTCCGTACACAACCTTAAGCCTCTGGGCTCCTGATGCTTCATGCGATGTTGGCGACATGTGTCTATGTTCTTCAACAATTTTTGTGTGACCGCCTCTCTGACCAAGTGCTGCCTTGGACTAGTAACTGGGTTACTGGTTCAACTTTGTGACCTGAACTTGTGGAGGTTCTGACAGTGGGTTAAAAAAATTCAATTCAGGTGGAAGTCGTCATCTTTAGTGGATCTGAAGTTCCATTGGGAATTCTGCCAATTTCCAGGCACTGAACGCGTATACTTCTCAATTGCTTATCCACTTGTACAGATAACATGTTCATTGCATTAGAGAATGGTAATATTTCCACGTTGTGCTTATCCAATGTAATGGTTTCAAGCTCTTCAAATTGAGAAATAGTTTGTTGAACCTCAGGCTAAAAAGCTGGTATAGTGTGTATTTGTAAGAATGTTGAAGAAGTACAACCACCGTTGTTTAATCAATATGTGTTGGGACGGAATTTGATGTTTAAACGAGATGTTAATCTAATCAGGTTTAAGGACCCTGTGGGCGTCCGCATCTGTGCCTGTGCAGGGTATTAACAATGGTGTCCGTTTAATCACGTTTAAACAACCCGGTTTAACCACGTTAAACCAAGCGAGATTAATCCCGTTAAACAGGGTTGAAAGGGCTCAAGAAAATACGAAAACGGGGGGGTTAGGGGTATCGAAAATAAGATCTTTCGGTGATGGTACTTTGCACCTGGGGGCAAGAATTACAACTGCGCCACACAGCCACTTACCAAACATGTATTCCAGTCAAAGGAACCACGGAGTAATAAATAAATTGTATTCCTTGGATAACCACTGTAAGCAAGACTACAAGTTCCATTATTTATTCATCGGAGTCCATAAATACTGCGTCCTGGATAACTTTATCCTCCTTTGCCTGCTCAGCTTCAACAAATCTAATGAGATTTGCTCCCTCAGCAAGCAGCGATCTGTGACCAGTGGCGATCACGAGTTTCTGCCCAGCCTCCATGACTACAATTGATTAAGCCCTGGTCTGACGCACTCACTAAGCAAACAGCTGAACTTTTGTACTTATCACCATTCAGATTTAATCGGACTTTATTCTATGTTTAATCAAGGTTTAATTGATGTACATGACGCCTGGAAATTTTTCTCTCAGTCCGAATTGCCTTGAGTTGGACTGCTGATATTGTGTGACTCGGCGTGTTCCTCCAGCAGATGTCCCACCATGGCCTGTTTAGTCTACCTGGAAAGGCCTTTAATTCTCCATTTTCGTTCTTATTAAATGATATGATCGGTTCGTCAAAGAGAGGTAGAGTGCCTCGTGCAACACTATGGAGGGAAATTTGGGTCTCCGGGACACTCGGGGCTGCTTGAGCTCGAGTCGGATTGCGCAGTCTCGCATTCAAAGTAGCGCGGGCATTTTCTGTCATGACCTTTGACTGTTTGATATTTGCATTCGTCTTCCAGTCACCATTGAAATAGACCTTCAACTGCTCAGACAACTGATAATTTTGTGAGACTCATAACACTTATTAATGGTATGCGCACCTTGTAAGATATGTCTTATCTTGATCTGCATGCGAGTTCCAGAGCCGTACAAAATTGTCTATATTGCTTGGTGTAGAGAAGCTAGCAGGGTTTTTTGCCATTAAGTCACGGAATAATTCCTTTTCTGCTGTGCTGTGAACTGGAAGAACAGGCTTTCTGGTGCCCTGTAGGGCAGCAAGGTAACGATGTCGTTGTTTTGAGTGCAGGGAAGGTTCAAACTGTCCGGATTTGCCACGAATATCTGCTGGAATAGGAAGCACACCGGCTACTTCATTTGTTCGCTCATAAAGATTTCCGTTGACCCATCCAGTTAACAAGATAGGATCAATTAGACAGTGTTCCAGTGAGGAGAGAAGTTCTTGAATTTCGTTTGTGAGCCAAATGCTGTAATGGCCCTTGAAGCGTTGCCCAGTTGAATTGAATGTGCCAACCTGAAATGCATCAGTCTCCACATTCATGACAAGCAAAAAATATCTGTACCAAAAGATTGTGCCGCAGAATGAAATCTTTGAGACAAGCATTGGCATGTCGGACCGAAGCACCGGAAGTCGGAAGGCGAGAGCGTAGATGAGTGTGAACTCCACCTTCAGTATTGTTTGTTCCCCGCATGCATCTATACAGAGGTAAACCCGTTTTTGCATCCACACCCAGCTGGTAATAAAGTGCGATACCAGGAGGGTCTGACAAGTATCCTTTGCTGATTAATTCAAGAATGTTCTTTGCAACGGCCCATGCAGCAGAATTAAAGAGTGGTAGGCCAGTGGTTGCATCCTTTAATGGACCAAAGGTGCGGAATACTTCAGCAACATCTCCGTGAAGCTGCTCTGGTGGCGGAATTATTCGTTTGCAGCGGCGCCAAACCCAATCCGAGGACTTGCGTACCAAATCCTCCCATGTTCTAGGTGGATTTTGCTGCTGTCCCCATGCAATGATGCGGGCTTTATCTTCAGCATCGGGGATGAATATTGCATCTCGAAGTGCTCTGACAAATTCGAGGCGCAATCCATGTGCCACAGAGATGTAAAACATATTGAATATGTGAAATGCATCTTTGAGAACCCGACTGCGGATGCAAGTTAGCCAAACTGGGACCTGGGCAGCCGCTAATGCGAGCACAGTTTCGCCATGCTGCTGGCTTTCTGGGTCAGATTTATAGTTTTGAATTGTAGCTGTGTCATGGGGCACTGTGGTGTCAATTTCTACGAGTAGAAGGGCTCCAAATCCAGATTGATCGGAGTCCAAATCAAGATTGGGAAAACTCTGGAGGGATCGTGCCAGATGAATTAATTTCTGAATTTGGATTGGTCATGGTGGGGGGGCTTGATGGAGGCAGGATAGCAGGAAGAGCTATGGATGAAGCGAGGCGAAGGTGACTGCGAAGACATACAGCACTGAATGGAACAGATCCAAAGTGGTCAGAGTCTGTTTATGGGTTTTAAGGATGGCAGCAGGTACAACCACTTCAGAAATTTGTACAAGGCCATCGAGAGGAAGAAATGTTGATGGTATCCATGGTGGCCATCCCGCAGAACTTTGCGTGTTTGAAAAGAGCCATCCAGATGCTCGATTGAACCTCGAGCAATCAGTCGGGTGTGATCATCGTTAAAGACTAGGACTTTTGTTCCAATCTCAACCAACTTCGGGAGGAGGGCTGGAATGGGAATGGTGGAGAGAAATCATATATGCGGGAGCATGCATGGACATCAAGGGCTGCATAGCGAATTTGAGATGGAGACAAGTCTTCATTTTCCCATGCAGAACTGGTGTGCTCTGGAACATTTTTGGCCAGTCGCATTCCCAAGGTAACAGCGCAAAGATCAGCAAGTCCAATTTTTGCATTTGGCACCACTAGGCGATCTTTCGCCATCTTTGCCAAGTCAACAGCACCCACAAATGGTTTAGATGGATGAGTGGCTCGTTCAGGTACTTGAGATCACCAGAGACTGCACGGCCAACTTTCAGCACTCGTGGATTCTGGAGTATCTGTGTCAAAATTGTTGAAATCTGACCGCCAGCAAGCATTGCTTCCCAACTGAGTTGAAATTAGAAGTACAAGTTTTCAGATTGACAAACCTGGATAATGTAAATCATGTTCTTATAACCAATCTGCAAGATAGCTGTTTGGCCCCGACCGGTTAGATAGCCACGATCAGATATTTCAACGTTCCACTCCGAGTCTAAGAAAATTATGATCTTGCGTGGTCATTGTCAGAGTCATCAGGGACATCTTGCAAGATTGTACGCATTGCTGTGTCGATTTCACTACGGATTTAATGACACAGACACCAACATTGGACGAGATTTCAAGGGCTGGAAGATGAGCATACTTCTCAACTGGCACAACCCCGTTGCGCAAGGAAGGAAAGCAACGCTCCAAAAATTCTTTGTCTGCCATATTGTCGGTATAGAAATTGCAGGCTCAGCATGGCCATACCGCCGAAGCGACTCTGCCATCCGTGTGAGAGCGAGCTCAAATTGCGAGTGAGATTTAGTTGCTACAAGATTGCAAACTCGAATCTCACCCTTTTCATTGGTAACGGTGAGCAGGGCAATAAAGACCTGCTCCCCATTGACTTTTGCAATATCCTTTGCAACCTGATCAGACGAATCAATGACAAGATAATTTTGAGTTTGTCAAAACACACACACCTTAAAACTATGGTCGACTCCATTGACAAATCCAGACAACATGGACATGGCTTGGTCAAAATTGTGACCATGATGCTCCATGAATGTATCAAATAAGTCACGGAGCCATTGGTGAACTCGGAATAAAACCATGATAACCTTTAGCAGAGGTATCATCAAATGGTTTGAAGGCATTAAATTTTCGCCCACGCCAGCTTGCTATTCCCTGGACTTCGGCAATTTTCCACAGATAGGATATCTGAAGTTTGTCGTAGTACTCGAGATGGCGAACACGAAGAGCATCAGAAAATTGTTTAGCACCCATTCCAATCTGGAAGCAAGATCGCATAAACATGAACAAACTTTCCGAGATTGCACTCCGGTATGTGAGCATTGCGGGGAATCGTACAGCCAGACGCCAGGGAAGGGAGCTGATGATCCGAGAATCCCAGCTCTGAAATGTGATTGTTTTCTTCTTGGACTGGGGATTTATGCAACTGGTGCAATGGTATCGATACCCAATAATCCAAAATGTGTGGTCTAAATCTACACATCGGCGGGGGCGTGGGATATGGCCATGTCGATTGAGGCGATGTTTGCAAAGTGGGCATGGGATACCATTAGGGAGAAGTGCATCTGGATCCCACAGAAAGAAAGATGGCAAAACATCTGCTCTGGTGCAAGAGATTCTAGATTCTCCAGGGCAAAAAATGGATCCTGCACTGGAAACCAAAATGATTTGTTGTCACGGTAGAGTGCTGGAAGACGATCTGTTCCGCGGATAGCTGAGGCTGCAACATTTGCCCTGAAAGGATTCATAAGCCAGTCAGGGAGAGCAAATGCTGGGCCACCATTTCGCTTTGGGGATGATGTAGAACTCTCTGGTTGTTCTGAATCTTCTCCACCTGCTGCACCTGGATCAGTCTGATCAATATCTTCCTCTGGGATCTGCTGGTCATCGCCAACTGTCAGTTCACAATCCTTCCAATGCCATCATTCAGAAGCCCTGAATAATCATCTTCATCCTCGGGAAATATTATTTCATCTGGAGAATCAGCATTAGGTTGCTCTTCTGGTGGTACAGCTGCCATAGAGGCATCAGTAGGACCTGAATCCCTTTCCATGGCAGCAGGATTTGAGTTTTCTGGCAACAAATTGGCCACCACTCATGCGCAGAGTGTTTGAATCATCCATTAGCTCATGGGGGCCGAAGCGGAGGTGCTCTACCAGGAACATACTAAACTTTCATCAGATTCTTTGCAAGAAATTTAATAGACCAAAATACCCACAATACGGCCTAAATGGACAGTTGTAGGTCTTGGAGGAGAATGCATCCGTGGCCGGCCAACAGGGCGCTTGGTTCTTCAGGGGGAGCAGTTCCAGCCATACGAGCACGCTGAAGGTGGCCCGATCCAGGAGGTCGGCCAGCCTGCACACCATCACTTGGGTGCAGCTTCTTATTTTTGCTAAGTGAGCTTTTGGTCGCCCAGGCTTACGTTTAAAAAACAGGCAGTGTGCAGGACAAGAAGAGGGGGGACAAGCTTGAATGCTAGAGGCAGAAGATAGACCAGAGAGACTGGAGAGACTAGAGTAAAAGGCGGCGGTAAAAGACCTAGGTGATTATCATCGAAAGCCTGTCAAATATAGCCTAATATAGTCTAATACAGATGGGGGCTATGCACACGGCTCCCGGACCGCAATTCAAACTCCGCCGCTATCTATCTGACACTTCCATCAGTATCGAGCCCGAAAGCTGTACGTAGGTCTACTAGGTGCTGTGAGCCCGCTCTGCTTTTCCCCTCCGCGACATCCCCCTCGACATCCCCACCAATGGCTGAGGCGGCAGTAGGGGCCGGCACAATTCTTGCGACGATGGGAGCCGCAGGGCTCACGACGGTCTCCGGCTTCACCGGACGCCATGAAGGTAGTTATCGCGAAGAGGGGAAAGAAACGAAACGAAATATGGATCAGTTCAACGAACACCTTCGCCGTCGACGTGTTACAACAGCCATAGAAAGGGAGTTCTCAAAGACGAAGGATGAGTGTGTATGCATACCATCTGTTACGAGCCTCGGACTGAATCAGTGTACGACAGGGCCATTCAGCGGCAGAACGAGTATCATGAAAGCATTGAGAGCTACAAGGAAGTCTCATGGATCAATATCCGAAAGAAAGTGAAAAAAAAGAAGCATGTGAGGAGGGCAAAACAGTCGATACGGGAAACCAATCACGCCCTGAGGAATCTTAACGAGGTGAGATGCTGCAGTAGTGCGAAGAAGGTCGCTGATAACCAACAAGTCGATGAGCTCTGGCTCCGACACTGCTTCAATCACTGCGTCTTCGGGATCTTCGCCCGGATCCAACCTAACCGCCGACCGGATCCGTCACTGGACGGGGGTCGTATGCAAGACTATAAATCCTCGCGACTCAGACTCTGGATCGGATTTTGACGACAACCCGGCACATGTTACTCAAGTGATAGAACAATTCACGGACAGAGATCCCAATGTCCGCGACTTTGCCGCTCACGCATTTGGCAGTTTTGCCGACGATCGTGCGTGAACACTTGTATATTTGCATATCTCCATGCATTTCACCACGAGTCACAGCTGTCTTCCATGAAGCTATTAAGCCTGCCATTCCCCAGGTCGTTGCACTCCTCGTGGACCGTGACCTGAAAGTCCGTCAGTCTGCGACCAATGTCTTCGGGAAATTGGTCGACAACCGTGAGTGACCCTTGTGCATATTTGCATGCATCTCAGCATGAGTCACAGCTGTCCTCCAGGAAGCCATGAAGCCTGCCATTCCCCAACTCATTGCACTTCTTGTGCACAGTGATTGGAAAATCCGTCAGTTTGCGGCCAATGTCTTCGGGAAATTGGTCAACAATCGTGAGTGACCCTTGTGTATATTTGCATGCGTCTCACCATGAGTCACAGCTGTCCACCATGAGGCCATGGCACATGCCATTCCCCAGGTTGTTGCACTTCTCGCGGACCCTAATAAGGAAGTCCGTCAGTCTGCAACCGATGTCTTCGAGAAATTGGTTGACAATCGTGAGTGACCCTTGTGGATAATTGCCTGCATCTCACCATGCGGTACAGCTGTCTTCCATGAAGCCCTGGAGCATGCCATGCCCCAGGTTGTTGCATTTCTCACAGACCCTTATTGGAAAGTGCGTCAGTCTGCGACCGATGCCTTAGGAAAGTTGGCCACCTATGGTAAGTGACCCATTGAGTGTATTTTCACGCATTTCTGAATGGGTTGCAGCTGTCTTCCATGAAGACATGAAGCCTGCCATTCCGCAGGTTGTTGCACTTCTCGCAGACCCTGATATTTGTCAGTCTGCAACCAATGTCTTCGGGAAATTGGTTGACAATCGTGGGTGACCCTTGTGGATAATTGCCTGCATCTCACCATGAGTCACAGCTGTCCACCATGAGGCCATGGCGCATGCCATTCCCCAGGTTGTTGCACTTCTCGTGGACCCTAATAAGGAAGTCCGTCAGTCTGCAACCGATGTCTTCGAGAAATTGGTTGACAATCGTGAGTGACCCTGAAGCATATTTGAATGAACATCACCATTAGTCACAGCTGTTGTCCAGGAAGCCATGAAGCCTGCTATTCCCCAGGTCATTGCACTTCTCACTGACCCTTATTGGAAAGTGCGTCAGTCTGTGCTCAATGTCCTCAGGAAATTGGTCAACAATCGTGAGTGATCGTTGTGTATACTTGGATGCATTTCTCAATGAGTCGTAGCTGTTTTCCATGAGGCTACAAAGCCTGCCATTCCCCAGCTCGTCGCACTTCTCGTTGACCGTAATCAGGAAGTCCGTAAATCTGTGACCAGTGTCTTCGGGCAAATGCTCGACAATCGTGGGTGACCCTTGTGTGTATTTGCATGCATCTCACCATGAGTCACAGCTGTCATCCACGAGGCCATGGAGCATGCCATTCCCCAGGTCGTTGCATCTCTTGAGGCCCCTGATTCGGGAGTGCCTCAGTCTGCGACCATTGTCTTCGGGAAATTGATCGAGAATCGTGAGTGACCCTTGTGTATATTTGCAGGCATGTCTCAATGAGCCGCAGCTGTCTTCCATGAAGCCATTAAGCCAGCCATTCCCCAGGTTGTTGCACGGCTTGGGGACTACGATCCGGAAGTCCATCAGTCTGCAACCAATGTCTTCGGGAAATTGGTTGACAATCGTGAGTGACCCTTGTGTATATTTCCATGCATGTCTCAATGAGTCGCAGCTGTCTTCCATGAAGCTATTAAGCCTGCCGTTCCCCAGCTCATTGCACTTCTTGCGCACAGTCATTGGAAAGTCCGTCAGTTTGCAACCAATGTCTTCGGGAAATTGATCGACAACCGTGAGTGCCCCCTGTGCACATTTGGATGCATCTCAGCATAAGTCACAGCTGTCTTCCAGGAAGCCATGAAGGCTGCCGTTCCCCAGCTCATTGCACTTCTTGTGCACAGTGATTGGAAAGTCCGTCAGTTTGCAACGAATGTCTTCGGGAAATTGGCCGACAATCGTGAGTGACCCTTGTGTATATTTGCATGCATGTCTCAATGAGTCGCAGCTGTCTTCCATGAAGCCATTAAGCCTGCCATTCCCCAGGTTGTTGCACGGCTTGGGGACTATGATCGGGAAGTCCATCAGTCTGCAGCCATTGTCTTCGGGAAATTGGTTGACAATCGTGAGTGACCCTTGTGTATATTTCCATGCATGTCTCAATGAGTCGTAGCTGTTTTCCATGAGGCTACGAAGCCTGCCATTCCCCTGCTCGTCGCACTTCTCTTTGACCGTAATCAGGAAGTCCGTAACTCTGTGACCAATGTCTTCGGGAAATTGATCGACAACCGTGAGTGACCCCTGTGCACATTTGCATACATCTCAGCATGAGTCAAAGCTGTCCTCCAGGAAGCCATGAAGGCTGCTGTTTCCCAGCTCATTGCACGTCTTGTGCACAGTGATTGGAAAGTCCGTCAGTTTGCAACCAATGTCTTCGGGAAATTGGCCGACAATCGTGAGTGACCCTTGTGTATATTTGCAGGCATGTCTCAATGAGCCGCAGCTGTCTTCCATGAAGCCATTAAGCCAGCCATTCCCCAGGTTGTTGCACGGCTTGGGGACTATGATCCGGAAGTCCGTCAGTCTGCAACCAATGTCTTCGGGAAATTGGTTGACAATCGTGAGTGACCCTTGTGGATAATTGCCTGCGTCTCACCATGAGTCACAGCTGTCCACCATGAGGCCATGGCGCATGCCATTCCCCAGGTTGTTGCACTTCTCGTGGACCCTAATAAGGAAGTCCGTCAGTCTGCAACCGATGTCTTCGAGACATTGGTTGACAATCGTGAGTGACCCTTGTGCATATTTGAATGAACATCACCATTAGTCACAGCTGTCCTGCAGGAAGCCATGAAGCCTGCCGTTCCCCAGCTCATTGCACTCCTTGTGCACAGTGATTGGAAAGTCCGTCAGTTTGCAACCAATGTCTTCGGGAAATTGGTCGACAATCGTGAGTGACCCTTGTGTATATTTGCATGCATCTCACCATGAGTCACAGCTGTCTTCCAGGAAGCCATGAAGCCTGCTATTCCCTATGTCATTGCACTTCTCACTGACCCTTATTGGAAAGTGCGTCAGTCTGTGCTCAATGTCTTCAGGAAATTGGTCAGCAATCGTGAGTGATCGTTGTGTACACTTGGATGCATTTCTCAATGAGTCGTAGCTGTTTTCCATGAGGCTACGAAGCCTGCCATTCCCCAGCTCGTCGCACTTCTCGTTGACCGTAATCAGGAAGTCCGTAAATCTGTGACCAATGTCTTCGGGCAAATGCTCGACAATCGTGGGTGACCCTTGTGTGTATTTGCATGCATCTCACCGTGAGTCACAGCTGTCCACCATCAGGCCATGGAGCATGCCATTCCCCAGGTCATTGCATCTCTCAAGGCCCCTGATTCGGGAGTGCGTCAGTCTGCAACCAATGTCTTCGGGAAATTGGTTGACAATCGTGAGTGGCACTTGTGTATATTTGCATGTATTTCTCAATGAGTCACAGCTGTCTTCCATGAAGCTATTAAGCCTGCCATTCCCCAGGTCGTTGCACTTCTCGTGGACAATAATCTGAAAGTCCGTCAGTCTGCGACCAATGTCTTAGGCAAGTTGGCCAACCATGGTAAGTCACCCATTGAGCGTATTTTCATGCAATTCTCAATGAGTCGCAGCTGTCTTCCATGAAGACATGAAGCCTGCCATCCCCCCGCTCGTTGCGATTCTCGTGGACCGTGATCAGGAAGTCCGTCACTCTGGGACCAATGTCTTCAGGAAAATTCTTGACAATCGTGTGTGGTCAGACCCTTGTGTGTATTTGCACGCATGTCTCAATAAGTCACAGCTGTCCTCCATGAGGCCATGGAGCATGCTATTCCCCAGGTCGTTGCACTTCTCACGGACCCTGATAAGGAAGTCCGTCAGTCTGCGATCAATGTCTTCGGGAAAATGCTCGACAATCGTGAGTGATCCTCGTGTATATTTGCATGCATCTCACCTAATGTTGCTGCAACTTGGACTCAAGGTCTCCAAGTCGACTTAGCGAAGGCGACTTGAGTCGAGTCAAGTCGAGTCACGGTCACAACTTGAACCGACTCCGAAGTCGAGCCTCATCTCCATAAATACCGGACCGTTAAATGGGATAAATTAAATACATTCATTCTGACCCAATTACGGTGTTTGTGTTGTCTGCCATATTGGTATTGGTGAGCTACTCTTCTTTAGCCAAAAGATCATGTCAAACTTGTATTCCAATAACATTTTATAATCGGGGGAAGATTTCTTTCACTATTTACATATCCCATTCGATGAGATCAGGGATGTCATCGAAGTCAACATCAGAAGTCACCGAGTTCCATCCATCACAGGTGAAATGAACAGGTCTGAGCTGCCTGCCTATATCCCATCTGATACCGGACACTGGGGCATAGAACGCGGCCTTGTGCGCTACCCATTGGGCGAGAAGACGATTCATCGAGAAACAAATGCCTATTAGTAGTTTGAATTAGTAAAGCAGTCCAAATTGAGAGACCGATACATGCATCAAAATCCATGATCTTGGATTCGTTCATCAACAGAATACCGTCGCGCATTTGGATGACAGAAATGTATTGGAGCAAGTGCCTCGGGCATCGGCCTCGGGCACAACTCGACCACTGCCTCGGGCATGATTCGGGCAAGCCACCGGACTATCGTAGAACATTGTAGACTATTTAGTCTGACTCGGTATGTGTCATTATGACTCCTTATGCCGTACACGAATAGTATTTAAACCGCTGTAATCTGAACTATGCCAATAACTATCTTCATCTTGAACCACAACAATCTACTGTGTGATTATAGTCGTGCTCACCCCACGACTCACCAACCATCTGAATAAACTGCGCCAATAGGTTATGGGCCCGGCCTAAACTGATAATCACAAAGTTTATTAGCAAAACTCTATTCTTATTTGAATCAGCACCGACAACCTACCGATCTACGCACTTTCGACTTTGGACATGACAGAACATTCTTCTACTCAGATTGAGCTCCTCAATGAGGAGAACTGGATGCCATGGAAGCGTCGCATAATGGCGATACTCCGAGACAATGAACTTGAGGGTTACATTGATGGCTCCGAGGTATATCCAACGGTCGCAGACCCGACGCAGCCTACTCCAGCCGAGAAGAAATCAATTGCAGCATGGAATAACGGCGATGGAAAGGTACGAAGCAAAATTGAACTTGCTTTGGGAAATTCCCAGATGGTACATATTGCGGGAGCAACTGTGGCACTCCAGGTGTGGTCACAATTTTGCACAGTCAAGGAGGCCAGAGGTCAGCTAGGTATCATGTCGTATCGACAGAGATTATACCGGACGATAGCCGAAGAAGGCGCTGACATTGCAGCCCACGTAACGAAGCTTCATTCTATACAGGAACAACTGAATATCATGAACTGCTTAGTATCTGACCAATAATTCCTCATTGCGTTGATTACTTCTCTCCCAGAATCATGGGACCAATTCACGAGCTCATATTTGGCGGCCAACAATCATGTGTTAATGACAACGCCAGCACCCGCCACCTCTTCAACAAATGCCAGCAGTAATTCTGCCATTGTGAGCTCTCACAAGCTCATTGCCCTCATCTTGGAGGAGTATTGGCGTAGAAAAGAGAAAGCCGGAGAATCCACGGGATCATCAGCATTGTTCGCAAAGAACAACCAGCACAGCAAGTCCGCGAACACCAACAGCGGATTTTTCAATTACAGAGCCACAGGCTACATGGCAAAGGATTGCTGGAGCAAGGGTGGGGGCAAAGAAGGCCAGCGCCCCAAACAACTGGAGTGGAAAGGGTAAAGGGAAACGGAACGGTAAGAGCTGAGGAAATCCTGCGAATATAGATAGGTACGGAACAGACTCCCGAGAATTCGAACCAGAACTCGTCCTTCATGGCCTTAGAGCCCCATTTCGATTCGCGTCTATCGAGAGACGCGTGGCTTGCGGATTCTAGCTGCACAGTTTACATCGCCAATAAATGGGAGATTTTCTCGGATTATACTCCGCTGGAGGGCGAAACCATCAATGGACTTGGCGACAATTCAGTTAAGGCCCATGGCCGTGGAACTGTTAAACTCGAGAGCTATATCAATGGCCAGAAGGAAACAGTTACCTTATAAAACACATTGTACGCACCAGCAGCTGCCAACACTCTGCTTCCGATTCCCTGCATAGATGATGCCGGAGGAGCAGCCACATTTCAACATGGCACAGCGACAATTCGCAACAAGTCTGGAAGGCTCGTCTTGCAAGGTAAGAAACAGTTTCGACTATACTGGCTTGATACCTAGGCCATTTTTTTACGGAACCGAGCCAATGTTGGAAATTCCGAGGATGCTAATCCCAATAAGGTAGAGGACAGGCAAATACGGTTGCCCCACGTGACTGCCCAAAAGGAGCGATTCTGGGCTTGCACAATGAAAACAAAAAATCCGGCTCGACATTCCTGTGTGATTGTATTGGAACATTGTTCCCAAATATTTCGAGAAATTTTGGTTAAGAAATGAAGGACGAGTTCCCAAATTGATGTGGCCCGACAATACCATCAATTTCTGATCATTCTGGAACCTAGTCCTTCAGTTCCCCACTTTTGAACAAGCTTTAACCATGAGTGTGTAGACTGAAACAATCCAAACAATACTGTTGAGCCAGAATTTTTATTTTAGTCCGAGTAAAGGTCAATTTTGGGGAATCTTGGGAAATCTTCTCAATAAGGCTAAATCACGTGGGGCAACCGTATTTTGCTTGTCCTCTACCTTAGCTGAAAGGCATGGCACTGCCGTTACGGCCATGTATCGGACTCAACATTAGAGCTTCTCATCCGGAATGAGTCCGTAAATGGACTTACCATCAATCCCAACTCCAAACTCGAAGTCGAGGTATGGGAAGCCTGTATTCAGGCCAAGAGGCATCGCAGGCCATTCCCGCATAACGCCCTTCACCGATCAGAGAATCCGGGAGAAGGCATCCACAGTGACCTATGGGGTCCTGCATGTATGCAAATACTTGATTAGCTCATCTTAAGTTCTAGGCGGTCCAGACCACTTTCAGACTTAAGTTTTAGTACATCTTAAGTTCTGCTACTGTCGTACTATATGCACCTCAACATCATATTCTTAAGACTTGAGTTGGAACCTCTTAAGTTCACACTGCGCTCGAACTTAAGATGCATCAAAAATTCCATATTTAAAATAATGAGGTACATATCACTGAAGTCTCTACGGAACTGAAGTTTCGCACAACTTCAGTTCCACCTTGTTCAGTTGTGCATATGGACTTGAGTTCCGGCAGAATTGAAGTTCTGCACAACTCCGTAATGAAAGTAGTGCAGTCAGTTGAGTTCCAGCACTCGCTGCAAGTCCTCAGTGATATTAGCAAACTCGTGCTGAAATGAGAATAGGAGTCAGCTTGAGTGGAAAGCGGAATGAGAATGAAAATGAAACTCACTGGATAAGACAAAAGTGCATGCCAAATGCATACTGAACTGCCGGAAAGAATCAGCGGAGTCAGCCAGAATGAAAATAAAACTCACCCGAGGATGGAAATGAACACGAATGCACGCCGAGTACAGTCTTGCAAACACTGGGTTTACACAAGCAGTGAGATGAAAAATAAAATGTGAATGAAAAATAAAAAGAATGACACGCGAACGGAGGTGGCATTCACAGATGATGAGGCGGATGAAAGACACCGGTGGCCTCCCAAGTCAAATCAAGCGACAAGCGACAGTGCACATTGCCTCTCGTAGAAGGGATTTCACAAGCAACGACAGAATAGAGCACGGGGGAAAAACACGTACGGTGTGCCACCGAGTTGTGGAGTCTGGACAGACATGAAGGCCAAGTCCCAAGAATGCACCGGCGCTGATGCAAAGTCGAAGTCAGCCTTGGAAAAACAGTCCTAGGAAACAGGTGGGGATAGGGATGGGTGAACGGTGGGTGGTGTCAATGAAGGTGGAAGTCAGGAGTAAGAAGAGAAGTGATCACTGCTTTGATCAGCGGACAATGGGAATTGACTTGCCACTGACTGTCAGTATCACGTTGCAATCTTGTCTTCCCATCACCACCATCTCTATGCCACCTGCGCTCCTTGTTGTTCCCCACCCTCTCGTCAGCCCTTGGGACCGATCTACCCATCGCCATGTCTCCCTCGTCCCCCACTCGCGTCTGAATGGCTCGACAACTTTCTCACCACGTCAATGACTGGCTTTGAATTGGTTTCGCACTCTCACTCAATCATCCTAGTTCTTTCCCTATCCACTTGGCCGCGATCCTGTTTCTGCATCGCTCGCTCAGCAATCACCCATGCTCCCATCCAGTTTTCCAAAGCCTTCCGCCGGCGCATGGCTCGCCCAATGTGTCTTCACGAGTGGATCTGGGTACGCCAACTATCGCGCACCTTTTTCCCGGGGTTTGCTGACCTGTGGCATGGTATCCATAACACCGACGCTGCCCACGCTGTGTGATCGTGCTCAGTGGCAAGGCATTATGCGCTGAAGCAAGTACGTACACAGCTAGGGCTCATCATTTGTCTCCTCGCTGATCTGCGCACAACGTCAGCGCATTCACGATTGGGTCTTTGCGACAAGCTCCGACGAGCTGGTGACCAAGATTGACAAGTGGCACGACATAGTATTCCACGTGGATGGATGAAATGGCGAGTCCCAAGGCTGCTTGAAAAGATATTCGCTCTTTATTGACCAGGATCAGGGTATTATACATAGCGCGTACAAAGATTTCCAATCCATTTGATGTTGACAGATCCCCTGGCGGCTGAGGACCACCGCGTTCCTGCCAGAAGTGCGATAAACCTCTCCGATTTCCCCCCCCGTGCTCGAAAACCCGGTCGGCGACGTTGTCTGGCTGCTCGTCGTCATTGCACAGCTTAAGTCTGGCCGTAACTTAAGTTTATTGACAGAACTCAAGTGGTGGATGAGACTTGAGTCCTGCGCGCAACGTAAGTGGTCAGCGGGTCGGCAGGACTTAAGTGGTCGGTGGGTCTTGAGTGGTGGGCGGGACTTGAGTGGTAGGCAGGACTAAATTGGTCGGTGGGACTTAAGTGGTTGATGACTGAGGGGCCACACACAGGAGGCCATACACCGCGCACACAGGGCCGGAGAACTTAAGTTCCGGGAACACTTAAGTCCTGATGCGGTTCGGACCGCCTACAACTTAAGTGAAGCTCATCTTATTTCATATGTATGCGGTCAACAGAAGGGAACTATTATTATGTCTCTTTCACCGATGATGCTAGCCGCAGAAAGACGGTCCTGTTTATGAGAACCAACGATCAGGCTAAGACGAAAGTCATGGAGCATATCGAATGGCTGGATCGGCAGCATAGCTGTAAGCCAAAGTGGATTCGTGTCGATGAGGGAACCGAATACAGTGGTGCTCTAAAATAGTGCCGATGCTTGTTTGGGGCCATTTGTGGGCCGAATGACCTCAAATAAATAAAAATTATAATTCCCGAGCTGATAGCGGAATGTAGGAAAGGTTTAACCCATACCATACCCAGGCCGTTGGCTCAGAATAAAATAAAATGATGGTGTCTGAAAAATCGACTTTGTGGCTCACATATGGGAAAATGGTGAATACAGGCTGAAAGTACTTGCAAAGGCGGCCATATCCATATGTGGGTTTACCTGAATCGATTGGGTATTGGGCTCGCAATGTGGCTTGCAAGTTGGCCATTTTGACCAAAAAACACTAAAAACTATCATGAAGTGAGGGTGCGGTTCAACCGCCACCGAGCCGATATTAACCTGCAAACGTCCTCGGGTAAGTTAGCCCGAAAGGGATGAGATGACACTGGGGGCAAACAAGGATGCATGTCAATCGACATGCCGTTCTTGCATCCATTTCGCATATGGTGTGACAGATTCTCATCTCTTTATCGCACCACATAGGGGTCACTGTTTCACATGTATTCATCTCGGATGAGCCATTCAGCAACTGTTGTGTCATGATTTACCCTTTTTCACTCCTTTCTCAACAACCCGGTTTCCCATCACTCACGTACTCATCCGGGTTATTCCAGAGTGCCTCACCGGATTATTGTGTTGGTCTCATATCCTTATTAACCCGCCCTACCATTAACCCAGTCGTCTCTTACCCCTTGCCTACCCCTTGTCTCACCCCTTTCTCCTACACCCCTCGCCCCCTCACACTCCTTATTTGATCGACTCCTGTCAACTCCTACTTGTCAGGATCACTCCTTACCCCTTACCCCTTGGTGTCCGCAGTCACCCCTAGACCCCTAGTCCCCTAAAACCCCTTTTATTTCGTAGTATATAACCCTAAGTAATCACTTACATTCCTTACACTATTCTAGTCTACTCTCCAGTGCTTAATTGACTGTGTTTTGCCTATTCCTTGTATCGCCCAGTTGCCTACATCACAGTAAAACCCTGCAGCGAGGCCCTGTGCTGACAAAAGAATAGTGTCCCCTACTGACGACTCAACTGGATGATACGATGAGTGAAGCTACCTTCACCATGCCGGACCCCGACATCTTCACGGCCCACACGGAGACTCAACGTTTCGAGCTCCTTTACCAGCAGGCTCTCAAAGCCCACGGCGAAAACCTCGTACTCCGGGATGCAGGCCCAAGCCTTGCAGGCTAGCGAGGAAAAAATCTCGCAGAACCAACTGCTAGCGGAGGCCATGCGCACGCTACGGGATGCCACTTCCACCCACAAACGGTGTCCTTCCCTCTCCGCCAGAGGAGAGGTCAAGGTCAACACTAAGCAACCCCGGGTTGCTGCCCCCCGCATGTTTAGCGGGGACTCGGAACAGGTGGACCAATTCTTGGCGGATTGTTGGTTGAACTTCAATGGCAACACCGCCTACACCGCAGACAGTACGAAGATCACCTTCGCACTCTCCTACATGAAGGACGGCTCTGCCTCCCAGTGGGCCAACAACATCGTGTTGGCCATGCAGACCCAGGACGCTACCGGATCCTATTCTATCTGGGAGACCTTTCGTCTCGCCGTCATCGAGGCGTTCAAGGGTGGTGCGCAGATAGAAATCGCGCAGGCTAAGATGGAGAAACTCCGCCGAGGCAAGAGCACGGCTACGGAATACTTCACCGTCCTCGACTCCCTTAACAAGACGCGGCCTACCACGAAGTTACCCTCATTCGCCTGCTTAAACGCGGGATCGATGAGAAAGTTATCAAGGCGGTCTATGGGCAGTCATTCTTGCCCCTGACCTACAAGGACTGGAAGACGCAGGTTATCAAACACGACGGGTTGAACCGCGCCTTCCGGGTTATGGAAGGAAGTCTCAGAGATGGGGGAAACACTGTTTCCGCCCCTAAGATGCACACGTCCTACTCCCCGTCTTCCCATTCGAATTCTCGCAGGAACGAGTGGAAGAATCCGACGAACAACCCGGTTTCTACTCCTACTTCTACGACGGCCACTACTACCACGCCGGTCCCTATGGATATCGACCGAGCGGATAGTAAAGGGAAGACACCCTCCTCGTGCGTCACTTGCTACAATTGCAAGCAGGAAGGCCATTTAGCCTGCCACTGCCCTCGTCGCTTGGTTCAGGACCCTCAGTTCAGGGCCATGTACGCCGAGGTGCTGAAGGACGAACAGGATCAGGAGGATTTTCCCGGTGGTCACGAGTAAAGTCTGCCTACTCTCGACCTATACCCAGCCCCAGTGTACCGATTGAATCCATCAATTCATTTGAAGCTTTGTCTATTTCGGAACCGAGTGAGCCGGACAGTGCAGACGACGACGATGAGACTTCGAGTCTCGATGAAAGGAGTGGAGGGGCCAGTCCCTCTCCGAGCTCCCGAAGGCGAAAGCCGAATAACCAACAAAGGGAGAAAGCGGAATGGCGCAGACTCCCTGTTGGTAGTGCCGAATGAACATTGGCCCGGATTAATGAAAGACTATCCGACGCCATGGCTATAGTCCAATGATGGACTCACCCTCATCGACAAACCGAAGTCACCGAAGAACTGTTGGAGGGACTAATGACAATGTACCCTCCCGATGCTCTGGACGCATTGGACGCGTTGAGAGAACCGCCAGCTTATGTACGGGCGATGAACAGGAACTCAATGGTGCTTCCCGTAACCCTACAAGAATTGAACAACCTACGGGGTTGTACTGTGGCCGGGTTAATTGACAGTGGAGCCACAGGCGGGTTTATCCACGAACGCCTGGTGGAAGAAAGGGGCATGGAGAGAGAACCCCTCCCCCTGCCGATCCCGGTATACAACGTCGACGGGACGCTCAACCGCAGAGGACAAATCACGCACGTAGTTCGCCTCCGCATCACGGTCTAAGACCATACTGAAGTTTTCCCATTTGCAATCACGGACACTGGGAAGAGCGATGTCATCATTGGCTACAATTGGCTCCGGAAACACAACCCGGAGATCGACTGGGAAAAGAACGAGTTGAAGTTCACTCGTTGCCCTCCCACCTGTAAGAGAGCTCGTATACAGGAAGAATGGGACGAGGAAGATCGAGAGGATATTCAAGAAGGGGATCGTATCTTCATTACGAAGATCTACGACGACTCCGCCTTGCCGCAACGCAACGCGGCCCATGTTCGGGCGATGGGGAGCATGGCTACCAAATTAGCGGCTGCCGCTAATGAGGCCAAAGGCGAACAGAAGATTGAAGACAATGTCCCAGAACATTACCTTCAAGATTTCCGCAGTGTGTTCGAAAAAGACAAATTCGACAAACTTCCTGCGCGAAAGAAATGGGACCACGCCATTGAATTAAAACCCGGCTCAGAACCCGTGAAGGGGCGGAATATTCCGCTCAAACTGACAGAACAACGGGAGTTGGACTCCTTCATCAAGGAACACTTGGAAACCGGACGTATTCGACCTTCTAAGTCCCCTTGGGCCTCCCCATTCTTCTTCGTGAAGAAAAAGACAGGAAACTACGCCCCGTTCAAGACTATCGAAAGTTGAACAAACTTACCATCAAGAATTGCTACCCGATCCCGCTGATCTCGGAGATCATGCATATGCTCAGAAAGGCAACCTGGTTTACTAAATTGGACGTCCGATGGGGTTACAACAACATTCGGATAAAAGAAGGCGACGAAGAAAAGGCTGTGTTCATGACTAACCGGGGGCTTTGGGAGCCTCTCGTTATGTTCTTCGGGCTCACCAACTTGCCGGCCACCTTCCAATCCATGATGAATGAGATCTTTGAACGGCAAATTGCTGAGGGCCAGGTTATTGTCTATCTGGATGACATCCTCATTTACTCCGACAACTTGGAAGATCATCGCGCAACGGTGCGGGAAGTCCTCCAAGTCTTGAAGGACCACAACCTGTCTCTCAAGCACAAGAAGTGCGAATTCGAGAAGAGGGAAGTGGAATACCTGGGAGTGATTATCGGAGATGGCAAGATTAGGATGGACCCGGTCAAAGTGGCCGGCGTACAGGAGTGGGCTACTCCCCGGAACGTCAAGAACGTTCAAAGCTTCCTCGTATTCCTCAATTTCTATCGCCGATTCATACAGGGCTTTGGCGACCACGCCAAACCCCTCACTCGATTAACCCGGAAAGCTACCCGATGGTGTTGGGGGGACGAGGAAAACGCGGCTTTCCGGTGTCTGATTGACGCCGTCACATCAGAACCCATTCTACACTTCCCTACAGATGACAGAGAATGGAGAGTAGAGGCGGATTCTTCTGACTTCGCTACTAGGGCTTGTCTGACCCAATGCCAAGCCGGCGTCTGGGTGCCCATTGCCTTCCTGTCTAAAGGATTGAACGACACGGAACACAACTACGAATACATGACAAGGAGATGCTCGCCGTCATGCGAGCTTTATACGAATGGCGACACTTCTTGCAAGGAAGCCAGAGGCGATTCGAAATCTGGATGGACCACAAGAACTTGGAATACTTCACTACTACCAAGAAGTTGAATCGACGACAGGCCCGATGGTCTCTAGAGTTGAGTGAGTACGACTTCACCCTAGTCCATAAACCTGGGAAGCAACACACAAAGACCGACGCGTTGTCTCGAAGAGGTGGACATGAACACGGGGAGCTAGATAACTCCAACATGATCCTTCTACTGGAAGGATGGTTCTCGAAGAACCCGGTGTCTGGGGCTGAGTTTCTGCGAGCCATGCCCGCAGTACTCGACGACACCCCAGGAGACCGGTTTATGGAAGAGATCAAGCAGAAAAAGGACAAATGGGAAGACGTAGCACGAGAAGCCATGAAAACGGCGGACAGCGGTTGGGAAGAACACAACGGGTTCTTGACCAAGGACAGGTTAATCTATGTTCCCGCCGACCAGGGGTTGCGGCATCGCATCTTCAAGGCACATCACGATGATTACCTGGCTGGTCACCCAGGACGATATCGCACTATTGGCCCACGGTAGTCAAAGAAACAAAGGGATATGTCGCCGCTTGCCCTACTTGTCAACATACGAAGATCTTCCCTGCCAAACCCTGAGAACCGCTACATCCCAACGCGGTGCCAGAGAAGCCATGGCAGTATATCTCCATCGACCTGATCGTTAAACTGCCCAAAAGCAATGGCTACGACTCTATCGCGGTGATCATCGACCACCTCAGCAAAGCTATTCGGGTCCTACCCTGCACGGAACACATCAGCGCAGAAGGAATAGCCCGGCTTTATTGCGACCACGTCTGGAAGGACTACGGTCTTCCGGAGATAGTCATCAGTGACTGCGGCCAAATCTTTGTGGGCCACTTTATGCGGGACTTGTTGAAACTACTAGGCATAAAGTCGAACACCTCGACCGCCTATCATCCTCAGACCGATTGACAGACTGAACGGGTTAATCAAGAGGTCGAACAATACCTACGTGTCTTCACGAACTTCATGCAAGACGATTGGTCGGACTGGCTAGCCATGGCAGAATTCAGCTATAACGACAAGGTGCACACTACGACAGGTTTTACCCCGTTCTACACCATGTTAGGATTCCATCCGTGGAAAGGAACAGAACCGCGAGTGGAGGTGCCGACTGAAGCTGCAGATGACTTCGCTAAACGCATAAAATTAGTGCGTGAAGAAGCTGCAGCCTCCATGAAGGTGGCACAGGAGACTATGAAACGGTTCTACAACCGCAAACGAGGAGAAGATCCCCGGTATAAACCTGGGGACGAGGTTTACCTCTCGAGGAAAAATTTGACAACGCATTGACCTATGAAAAAGCTGGACGACAAGCGTCATGGTCCCTTCAAAATCGTACAAAAGGTCGGAGCTCTTTCCTACGAGCTTAAACTCCCCGCCACGTGGAAGGTACACCCAGTTTTCAACACAGTATTCCTGCGGCCCTGGGTTCCCCCCGTGGCTGAACATCAGAAGACTGTACCTCCACCTCCCCCCGACGTCGTCAATGGCGTTGATCTTTACAAGGTTGGGGAAGTGTTGAACATCAAACAACGGCGCAAGGACCTTCGATATTATATCCGATGGGAAGGGTATCCAATGGAAGAATGCACTTGGGAACCACAACATCATCTGGTGGGCGCAGACGAAGCCATGGCGGCTTATTACAAGAAAAATCCGTGGGCACCACGAGAAATACCAGATGGCAAAGGCGGTTGGAAACTGGACAAACCCCCCTCGAGGTCAAAGAAGAAAAGTCAACGCACTTGATGCTTCGAGACGAAGCATCCCTAGAGGGGGGTAATGTCATGATTTACCCTTTTTCACTCCTTTCTCAACAACCCGGTTTCCCATCACTCACGTACTCATCCGGGTTATTCCAGAGTGCCTCACCGGATTATTGCATTGGTCTTATATCCTTATTAACCTGCCCTACCATTAACCCGGTCGTCTCTTACCCCTTGCCTACCCCTTGTCTCACTCCTTTCTCCTACGCCCCTCGCCCCCTCACACTCCATATTTGATCGACTCCTGTCAACTCCTACTTGTCAGGATCACTCCTTACCCCTTACCCCTTGGTGTCCGCAGTCACCCCTAGACCCCTAGTCCCCTAAAACCCCTTTTATTTCGTAGTATATAACCCTAAGTAATCACTTACATTCCTTACACTATTCTAGTCTACTCTCCAGTGCTTAATTGACTGTGTTTTGCCTACTCCTTGTATCGCCCAGTTGCCTATGTCGCAGTAAAACCCTGCAGCGAGGCCCTGTGCTGACATGTTGGCTCTTATAAAGTCGGACTACAAGCTCTTCTCGCTCCCTGAATTTTGCCCGCACCCGCAAACCTCGCTCTTCAATTTTCCGTCAAGGATCAAGTGAGCTCTGGCTGCTTGTATCTCTCAAACTCACTTCTGATGATACCTGTCACCATTTCTCCTCGTACTGCGTCGACGTTGTGTTTATCCTCCCCGTATTAGTATAGCGTGCAATTCATTATTTTCTGCATCCTATCCTGCGGGATATTCTGTTTGATATTGTGACAAGTATGCATCAAACACGTACAGACCATTCTCTACGGTAGAATCACATGGTCTACGTAGCTCTATGCGGCTCTATGGCTCTATCAATCTACCGGTTCTACAGGCCGCTATCATAGAGGGGTACATGCCTATGCTCTACAGGGCTCTCTGTAGTACTATGTAGCCAAGTTGGGGGGGGGGGGGTATGATACTCACGTGGTCCACAGGCTGAACTGTGAGTTTACGGAAGACAAACATGTAGTACTTTGTTTATCCTTACAGAATCCTACAAGCTGCCAACCGAGCACAACATCGTTCCAGGGGATCAATCACACAGAACGCTGGCACTCTGGGGACTGGCCGGCCGTTTGAATGGCCGGACCTCCAGTGGTTCCCGGATGCAATGTGAGCAGATCTGGTCCGACCTCCTCGGAGGCTCGGAGAATCCTCGGACCCAACTTGTCAAAGACTCGGCTCCCCCATCCCCAATTAATGATCTCCTTCGATGGCCGTGATTCCCGGTAACGTAAGTCACGGGCCTGGTTTTGAGTTTTTGCAATAAATCACATTTTCATCCGCAGTTTTTGCGTTAGCAGTGATGTGTTGATCCAAGAGTGAAAACATTCAAATCTAGTGCCTTTAAAAAGTCCTCGGCTGTAGTATATGTAGCACTCTCAGGCCTGCCAGCAAGAGTCGGTAATGATAAGTAGCCTGTTCCATCCGGGACTCTTCTCAATATATGTGAGAGCTGCTGAGCCCGGCACTTTATTAACTGATGGCAGAGCTGGGGAAATTCATCTGATGGATACAATGGAAGTCTCGGTGAATGAGTTTCTTCCCGTCGATGTCCGGCATATTGATTGCTCCTCCCATTCGCTGTCCATGGAATCAAGTATTTTTGTTCAAGAAGTTCTGATCTCTTCTCTATGCCCATAGTCGTTGACCCCGGCTGTGCCGGGACTCAAGCCGACCAAAGTTCGGGCGAGGGTCCCGAGCGTGGCTTTTGTGATTTCCAATCATCCTGAGTGGGACTCTGAAGCTTCCTCTACTCGAGATTATCAGAAGTATCGAAGGCGCCCAGCACTTGTCACAGAGGCTAGAGCCAGCCAGCTACCATGTTTGATTTTTGTCGTTCCCAGGCATGATGGCCTCTTGCATTGACTCTACTTGTAACCTATGCTTCGGACTCCTTCGACCCCCCTTGTTTCTGTTCGCACCAACCTGTAGAATCAGTTAATTACACCATCTAAAAGACCCCTGCGATTTTGCCGCTCCCTCAAGTCCTCGACGCGACCCATCGATCTCTCGGCCGCATTCACCTCGCAGCGTCGCTGTGTCTATCCACATGCAGACTCTCCCATTAGGCCAGAAACACGTTATTTGGACCGATGGCGATCTCTATCTGCATTCTGACCGCAAATCCGACCCGACCGGAGCCGCGAAAGTCCTGTTCGAAGCAAGGTACGCGTTGACGCATTACTCCGGACCCAAACAAAGAACATACAGTTACATACTTTCGCAAATCTTCACATGCGATGCTGGTGCAGTGAAAGAGATCCCATCCAGAGCGTCATCCCGCATATGCGCATTCCTGCTACAGGACCCGGGGTTAGGGCGCCATTAGCAACCGAACGCGCGGCACGAAGGTCTGAGGGTAAGACAGCGGGCAGGTGCGCTAGATGGAGATGGATGCCTGTGGCCTACAGCGTTGGGTATCATCGCGAGACGTCGGGGCGAGCAACCTTGAGCGAGTGGGCCAGCGCTAGCTATTTTCAAATCTCGCGCTGCGGAAGAAAGAAAACTGAACAGAGCATGGTGGTGGTTACCATGACTCGGAATTTCAGCACGGGAAAGCGAGGACGGTAGACTTTCACCGAGGAGTGTTCATAAACAAAACGTATTAGGAAGCTTGCGGTCCAGAGAGCACGACAACGGGCCTGCGATTTATTTATTTTTTCGACAGGGGTCCTCGGAAGGAGGGTGAAACAAGGAACCTGGGGGCAAAAAGCGGAAAAAAGGAAAACGTAGTGACATGAGCGTTAATTGATTTTCAGCTTGTCCCCTCATCCTGTCCCGCCACGCTGATCGATAACTGGCCATCACTTGAGCTCACGACGCCGCATTATGAACTCATATGAATTTTTCACACTTCGCACGAAGGGGGGAAGTGCGATCACAGGAGTACCAGTCGCCAGGCACATCATACAGCATCGTTTGTACGAAATCTTACATCACCAATTTCCAGGCACATTCACAACAGTTGAGATTGAAAGTACGGAACATGGGAACACATTTAGCGCCCCAGGCACAGAAGGTCTATATCCGACCGGCGGTGTCTACTTCGGGCTCACTATAGGAACATAGACTCATTTCTAACTGAGAGGCTAGTCCTTAGTGTTAGGGTCGGGTCGGGCTTGGGTAACCCTAGCTCTACCTTGGGTCCGGCCTGGGTCGGGCTCAAAAGCATGGTATCACTATATAGTGCGTGTACACCGGAGTAATCCGTGGAACCGGCTTTCCCGAACGGGACCGTGCTGTGTAATTCTGTCTACCTACCTACCCAAGCCTAACCCGCGAAGACACTATTAGTCCTACTGGACTCTCATCGCTCTCGTACTCACCCGAGGTCCCGGCGGACCGGGTACACCAGTGCTCTTTTGTCTGAGAATTATCGTCCCTCGCCCAGACGGCAGAAACTACTTAAAGTGGCGAACGCAAAGACTACTTTCTCGGCAGTAATATAGTTGATAACAATGTAACACCATACAGGAGCAGTATTACGTTGGTCAATTACCGAACATTCGCGAGCACGTCTCCGTCGCATTAGTCCCAAACGTTGTCAAGAGACGCAAACTGTGGAGTCACATTTCAGCAGATTGGCATACGAGTGCAATTCGCATAGCGGGAAGGATATTCGGGAAGCTCCAACGAACCATGGCAGCACGCGCGGCTGCGACATGACATCCTGGCCGTCGCTTGTTCCCCCCGCTGATTATGGCGCGAAGGGGACTCAAGTGACTCATAGGCCTCTTACGATACTTACGAATTTTACGATACTTATTTCTTTCCGCCTAGGTTCATCGAGGTGTCCTTACCTAAGTCTATTTTATACGTAGATGAATATCACACTGTTGATTGTTAAATCCCCGTATTCCCTGATGTCCGTGTTCACTTTCCGGACCGTGTTCCGCGTTCGACCCATATCAAAAATAAAAGATGATCATCTTCTGGTTCAAGCGGCCATCGATCAGTCGTGGCTCTAATATGTCTATCACCGCCGGTCCTTGTGCGCCTCTTCGTGTGCCTATCGCAGATCTGTAGCTAGAAGTCGCGTGTCTACCGCGGTCTTGTTTGGTGATCTTATGTAGCGCTTATAGCAGGGATTTAAAAGGATCCAACCAGGTGGACAAACATCATTCCGTCCTTTCCACACTGAAGATGGCTCTCCGTCTAGCGTGTGGAACCTTAGTCCTTCTTGGGACCGCTCACGCATACGTCTGGCCGTCGCCGCAACTCGATGCGCTCGAGGCGGTACGGTTCGACCAGCTCGGCTTTAATACGCTTGGTGCTACTCTGGCGACATTCGTCCAACCATGTAATCTCTTCCTCTTCGACCCCACCATAAACCCCAACAGTGGGCGATCCGACGCTGCCGACTGGATACGCACAGTAGGATTTAGCCTGGCATGTTTTATTCTAACACCTGATTTCATGCAGGCCTACCATGACGCGGCAACACACAACTCAACGGACGGTACAGGAGGCATGGATGGCTCCATCCGTTTGCCGGCAGAGCAAGCGCGCGCCGAGGTGTGTTGAGCCGATGCTACGCGAGGCCGATTGGCGTTGACAAAGCCAGAATGTCGGCAACGGCTTCGCCAACACCATGGGCATCGTGTTAGCAGTAGTCAGCCGCTATGTTTCTAGTAAGTTCCCAGATAGAATATGACACACGGCACTCAATCGACGTCGTCCGCGCAGATGCGGATGCCATCGCTCTCGGGGCCCTCATCGCGATTGAGACTTGGTAAGTTGGGTTATTTTCAAGCTCCTTGAGGTTATCTCACCTGCGACCGGGATATAGTGGGGGTCCTGAAATCGCCTTCCGCGGTGGACGCGTTGACGCCGCAGTGCCCAACGCGCCCGGTGTACCTGTACCGGAGCAAGGTCTTAACTCGCACATAGCTTCCTTTGCTCGACAGGGATTCACGCAGACGGAGATGATCGGCCTGGTCGCTTGTGGGTGCGTCGTAATATTCTAACTGAATGACCATTCCTATCTGCATCGCATTCTCTGTAGGCACACCTTCGGCGGTGTTCAGCACAAGTTCTTTCCGAATATCGTGAATGTATTAAATGACCCGACCAGCACTGATGACGTCGCACATTTCGATTCGACCTTTGTCACCTTCGACAACAAAATGTGCGCGCAATTTACTTGGTCGAATTCAAACTGCCCCTGACCACTGTGCAGCGCGGCGGAATATATTGCTGGCACTACGAAAGACCCACTGGTCGTTGGGTTCAATGACACCACCAATTCAGATAAGCGCATCTTTGGCAGCGATGGGAACGCCACCATGCTCTCGTGAGTGGGTGGATTCTTTGACGGAATGTATCGTTTACCGCGCGAAGATTCGCCAATTCACCAGACCTCTTTGCATCAACATGCGCGAATTTGTTCGCGCGCATGCTCGATACTGTACCCAATGGAGTAGAGCTTACCGACGTGATAACACCCCTGCCCGTGAAACCCTCGTCCGTGAAGCTCATCATGGATGGTGACACTTTGCAACTCTTTGGCCTGGTTCGAGTACGTATACAGACCACAGAACGCATCTTCCTCCACTGAGCACTTGATTCTCACCTGTGCAGCTATGGAACACAACAGAAGACCCGACTCGCACTGTGCGCGTGCTCTGGCATGACCACGTTGGGGGTACGGGCAACAGTATCTCTAATTTCGTCTCCACATCTTCTTCCACTGGCGGCAAGTACACTGCAACGTGGTATGGGTTCAATTCGACCATATTCGGTATAACAGGCCCCGTGCTTCTTGACCCCGTGGCCGGTGTCACGAGCTTAAGCTTTGTCGTGGATGGCATCCTGGAGGACCAGGGCGGCCTCGGGTTCGCGATCCAGGACGGATTCATGCTTTCCAAGACATCTTGCCAAGGGGGCGCGCCGGTTACAGGCCGGATTGACGTCGCGGTGCGTGTCCCATCCCATTCTGTCTACTTTTTTTTTCTTTCGTTTCAATGGTTGACGCGGGCGTATCCAGGTCCGCAACGGCGTGAATCCGAGTCGCGTCTACCTCGAGCAGATCAATATCGACAGCGTGCAGCGCAGGAGTATCACAGAGATCGATATCACGCCTCCCTCACAGCCGGTCGCTGTGAACTCGGCCTATTCACTGTGGAGCATGAACTTGTACCAAAGTTTCGAACGCAGTTTGAACTGACCATGCTGACCGGAATATTTCAGGACCGACCAGGGCATGACCTTTACCATCGGCGCGGAGATTGACGGAACCAAGTATTCGACCACAGATGAGATCTCGTTCTTTGATTTCGCTCCTTGTCCAACATAGGACCTGGGCGACCCTACCATGGCCGCACATTATAATTGAATTTTGGGATTCTTTATCCGGTCTCTGTACTTCAAAATTATTCCTCGTCAATATCAAAAGGAATGTATAGATTGATACTAGTGCGTCAGCACGGACAGCAAGTGAGCAAACAAGCAAATAAGCTGATGACCGTATTGTAATAGATCCGGGATGTTTTAGTGAGTGGGATGCGAGCTTCAAATCAAGCTGCGATCAAAGGACGATGCTCTGTGTTCGTCGTGACTTCTTCAACTTGGGTTAGGGACACAGGGTTGTATAAGACACGTCTCATCCCCTCAATATTCTCTCAATATTCCAATACACTTTGAGGATAGCACTTACTTTGACAGACTCTGTTCGGTGGGGAAATTGGGGTGCGAGCATGATACGGATGGAAATGTACACAAACTTAAATATAAACCTCGGTTTCTCATTCCGGTACGCTCCTACGTTCTTCGCCAGCGGAAATACTAGACACCTCTGTTGAAATCATAAGTCCATCAACGTAACAAACAATGTTTCAACGCACTGTCTCAATGGCCCATTTGAAAACCAATCCTCCTCCCATGATAGTAATACCGAGTGCTAAAATCAATGTCATCTGTGAAGATCTGACAGAGAATTTCTGTGCTGATGGTCAAGTTCTTGTGTTGGTCAAGGTTGAAGTATTTGCTTTGAGGCCCGAATGTAGTGTCGGCCATCCTCTGTTTGGATGGCATCTGCTTATATCTCAGTGCTCAAAATGGGCTCAGAGACCAAAGAGCAGGAGGATGAGTACTTTCCGTGGAAGTTGTCAGTCCCACGTCGACCGCCCGGGGGAGAAAAATCGGGTTTACTTATTATGTTCGCAACAGCTCTGTGGGTGAAGCACAACTGAGTCCTCACATACTTCGTCACTACGTAGGATTGCGGGAACTCGTCGGATGCTGCACAACTTCGTCAGCTTGCGAAGCAAGCTCGTCACATGCCAAATGTGGCATCGTAAATGAGCAACTTCGTCGGCTCTGTCCCATCGTTGATGAAGGCTTACATCATCTATTTCTCTGACATGTACATACCTCTGTTTCCAATTTATTGTCAAAGCTACACCGCCAAAGTGCCGCCAGATCGAGGCCAGCTGGTGGGTTCACATGTCAGCTACATTTTTCGACACCTAGGCTCAGCTTGCTGCCAGGTGAATGCCAGCTGCGCTCCACAGCTGGAATTCCAGCTTTATACCAGCTCTTACTCACATGGTCACAATGTGGTATTGCCAGCTGCGCTGCAGACTATAGAAATGTTATAAATATTAATTATCATATTTCCCATACAATATGCAGTCATTACCGTCGGCCGTAAGCCAAGGATACTAATGTGTGGTGTAAGACTCGAGAGGTACACCGTACACTGCTGTGACTGCACCTGTCGAGGAGTCGACAATCTCGTTAACCGATCTGTGATTGCCAGACCGGAGGCTGGTTGGGTGGGGTCGGCCGTCAGGCCGTAAAAAAAAATCTGGGAGCCATCCATTTTATGACTCCTGGGGCCACTGAGTAGCTAGAAATGCCTCTAATCCATTCCTACTTTTGTCTGCCTCTAAAATTTCATTTTCACCTGCCTCAATAGTCTTCAACCATGTTTTCAACAGTTGATCCTAATTAAAATTTGGAAGGATACTGTAGTATTTCGTTCAAATGGACAGTCACGGGTCATGCACCCCCCTGTCGATATCGAAATTTGGCAAGGGTCACGCGTCACGCGGCCGTTTGTCGAACCTCCCGAGTGTCACAGAGGGCTCAAAATTTCCTGTAAGACCCAAAAAAGCCAAAATTTTCGTTCCTGCTGGTGTCACGCCAAATTTTGGCTGTTGTCGAAATCACTGCGGCGATTAAAAATATTACTGGAGGAAAAAGAGCCTAGAACTATTATGTTCGATTTACGGCCCAAATATTACCTGAGATAAGATATCAGTGATAGCCTGGATATTACCTGTCGCATCTCCTCCGGTAATAGTCCGGCTGATTGCCGAGGTAAAATTCTGAATTTTACTTTCCTTTGTTCTTTCCTTTGTTATGTAAAAGTCCGACTTTTACCTCAAGAAACAGCCAGCCTATTACCTGAAGTGATCTGACAGGTAATATCCAGGCTGTCACTGCTATCTTATCTCTGGTAATAGTTGGGCCGCAAATTGGACATAATAGTTCTAGGTCCTTTTTCCTTCGGTAATATTTTTTGATCGCCGCAGTGAATGTCGAATTGGTTTTTTGGGTCACGCGTCACACCCAGTGTCGATTTGAACGAAATACTACAGTATTGTGGCTCTGTTTTTTGGCGACGAACTGGTTGCGGCCCAGACTGTCACGACAGGGTTCCCAAATTGGGATGTCGTGGCAGGCTGGCACCGAGACTAAATATATGGCATCCAAACATGTCTTCCTGTTTGGGAATATGTTTCCCACGTGCTGTAAAACCAACGCCAAAAGATTCCTTCTTAGGCCTACTTTCTGCACCAAATTCGACCCAAAACACGATGCCTATTGCGTCTCAAAAATACATCCAAAATTGATTCATTTTTCACAAGAGTTTTCGACGCCGAAACAGGGAGAGAACAAAGCAAATTTCGCTGTTTGGGTCCCAAGTCCAGGTCTTTTCTTGCGTGAAAAAAATGCCACTGAAATTAATGTATATTCCTGCTGGAATTTGGACACGAAGAGGTATCATTTCAAGTAGTCTCTCGTAGACAGACGCTACAACAATTCTGGTGCTCGTGCTTCGCATGTTGTAAGAGTACCAAAAGAGGACAAAAAAACCATCAGTTTCAGCTCATGTTCCAAGGGGGCCTAAAAACTGGCCAAAGGGAGAGACATGTTTGGATGTCATGTTTTTGGTCCTAAAAATCCTTCGGCCACCGCAGTGAAGATAATTACGTGTCCCATTATCTCCATAGATGACCCGACAAAAATGGTAAATGCCTATTACACGTCGTCCAATGTCCCATTGTTGTACATGAACTGGGGCACTTTCGCATCGGTGCCAGTGCCCCGAGCAGTCTGTTTATCTCAGCATCAACGGAGTCCTGGGTACACAATAATCTCACCGTTGGTGTTAAAGATGGCATGGCAAATTGGTCCATTGCGCGCAGCGTCGTCCTGGAGTTCAGGCTGTATATATAACGCTTTATCACCACATCATTCTGTTCGACAGTATAGTCAACTTGCCTAGCCAAGAGGGAGTTCGAGAATACTTTGTATGATTAGAATTCGAAGCGGTATAATGTTAAACGCGCTCACATCGCGCGTTGACGGCGAACATCGAAACCCAGATAACTGCAAATAATCATTAGTTGACATGTACGTTACTTATAGTATTTTTGGTATACGTACAGTTCCTCTGCATTGCGACAAACTGAAAGAAAATGGATTCAGGTGGCCTGGTCAGATGTGGATACACAGGCTTAATGGGACATACACAAGCCAGTGTGGCGACGCTCAACGCACTAGATGATTCGTAAAATGAAGTGTCGCAAGCGGGGTGAGGCGGAAACCCACCTGGTCAACATTCCGGTTTCTGCCACGAGGATTATGAGGGGATAATATGGACACACAAATCCCCGACAAACCTATGGTCCAGGTGATGAGCTTATCGACAAGTGCCGCGGTTCTAGATGTCGTGAATAGTGTGACTTGGCCCAGCATGGGAGTGTTCTAAAATCATACCTCCGGTGCAGGTTGTTACGTTGGTTGTGGAGGAGGACGACCAGCGTCGTCGTGATCGTCAGATCGTTTGCAGTGCTGACGCTCCAGATCGCCGTGAGGAGCCATGCCCATTTCTCCTCGTAGGGGACCAGAAAAGTCATCCCCAGCGCTTCGATAAAAATCACGATGGACCCCAGCAGGCGGAAAAGCACCATAACCCAGATGAGGAGAGAGATGGATAATATTTTAGAAAGGGTGTAGATTCGAAACGCGAAGAACCCTTGTACTGGGCGCAAGTGAGTACGCCAGAGAGGCAAATCTACTCCATGGATAAATGTACGCACCGCATGCTATGATAACGGCGCCAAAAAAGATAGCTGTGTCAAAGGACTTCGGAGCGGCACCAAGGAGACGCAACGGGTGCACGTAATTTGTTATCGTGTAGTCATATAGTGAGTGACCGATACATATCGCGTGAGCGGCCTCACAGACCCTGTTTAAGGATGCACACTAAAGAGTGGGGATGTGGTCAATGGCGAAAGCGTACCAGATAAATGCGACCTAGGCTCGATAGTCAGTCAGTTATATATATTCCCAGGTTAGGATTCTACACACCAAAGCCTTGATTTTTGGGGAGTCGTCTGGGAAGCGGGTGTAGTAGATGTACGTCTGTGTGGTCGTCACCCCGAAGAGGGCATAAGACACCAGAATGCCGATTTCGAGGGCACCTGAAAATAATTATTCGTTGAACGAAGACGAGGTGTTCTGTGCACACCGAGAGTGGTGTTTGGAACAAACGATGCGAAGGGGTCCATACAAAGGGCTTCTTTCCGGTGGAGGAAGAGAAAAGTCAAGGACTATATACAGCTCGGAGGCTATATATCACATAGCCGGACAGGTGCGAGGAAGGCTCGAAGCATGTCGCCGAGCATGTCAATTTACCTGTCTTTTATGACTAGTATCATTCAGGACTTGGTGCCTACCGAAGTTCCTGCGGATGGTCGGGAACTCAAATCCATGAGACTCTCATGCTAGAATAAAAACAATGAAGTTCGGCGTGACGATTTTGGGCTAGAACCTTGACGCAGCGAGTAAAGCGCGACACTGATTCCCCGAGTCATCGGGCATCAAGTTATCTATATGTCATTTGGTACATTTTCGATTCCCAAAGGAAACACAAAAGGAAGTCGACATACCTCTGAACACGCCCTGCCGGATGCCTCGGCAAGCGCCCTGACGGCACCTAACTCTAACATGCGCCTGTGTATAAATAGTTGGTCTTCGAGATGATCACTGAGGGCTGGCCACAATATAGGTCTCGACTTCGGAAGGTTTACCAGCCCCTTGAACCGATGACTGAAGCACTCGAACCTGCGGTAGGATCACTTCCACACGAGGTTGTGAATCGCGATTTGATTGAATTCAAAACAGAGGCGAAGGCTCTGTATTCTTTTCTATCAAAATCATATGATTTTTGGCGACATGGGACGTGCGATAGAGCCAAGCCAAGTCTGTTTCAACCACAGGAAGCAGTGCCGGCTCATACATACCTGATCCAAGATGATCAGACTGGCAATAATTTGGAAAAATTAGCCCGACTGAGTCTTGTTAGCGTCTTTCGTTTCTTGTTTCGACCAGTCTGGGCATAATCGATCGGTCTTTGGATAATATAAAGATAATCAACATGCCAGAGATGTCTGTGGTGTATGTTACAAAGGAAAATAAAGATGTCCTCCATTGATCCCAGGTACGTCTCGGAATCCTGCGCCCTTAATGGGAGGACAGAAGAGTATTCAAAGAAAACAGTAGAGCGCGGTCGATAGCAAGAATAAACGGAATTCCCGGTCCAGATTCCGAGCAGACGAGATGACGCCGCATTTTTGCGAACAGTGCGAGAATTATAGCTTTTTATGAGTGATAAGCATCTGACGGGGGTGAAAGTGACGCTTTGACGTTTGATCGGCGCTAAAGAAGGAAGGGAGGAACATTGTTAACCGCAGTGGTCCCTATAAGGAACGTGCGGGATGCTGGTAAACCTTCCGAAGTCGAGACTTGGTCGAGACCCATATTGTGGCCGTATGAGCTCTCAGGCTTCAATGATCATCTCGAAGACCAGCTATTTATACAAATTCTCAAGATCACAGACTCATAAATGATCATCATAGCTGAACGGACAAACGTAGGATTGAAAACGATCATCGTATTCGATACGAAACGACAAGGACCAGAAACAGAGTTGCTGGCGTGTACGTACGAGAAACGCGGTAAGGAAAAATGATCCACAGTGCTCAGGCCGATGGGTCTTGCCTCACGTCCAGGCACAGTGAGAGACCAGGACGTGGATCCAGCCACATTTTCTAATAATGCACCCTGGAGTATCCCCCGTAGATTACCGATGCTCGCATGATATCGCCTCAGGCGGTACGTAGGCGGTGCAAATCGCGCCCCTCCGATGGTGCTACCTGCGCCCACTATGCCGTGCCCCGTTAACCAGCCATTGACGCGCTGGCAAACCTCCTCGACATCACGAAGTACTAGGAACTGGACAGCGGGCACTCGAAGCAGATCCCCAGCACGCCCGATTGCGCTCTCGCAAGAGAAAGCCAGACAGGAGACAAATAGAAGAAAACCCCGCCAAAAGAAAAGCACGAGACGAAACAGAAATTTATTAAAAAAACGCACTCAGCCCGCCAATCCTCCACTTACATCCCACCGACTTCTCGATCGCGCGGTACTTCTATACTCTCGTCGCATCAGCACCTTCGGGACGTTGCGCCTAGGAGGACAGCATCAGCATGGGATAGGGGATGAGGACGGAAGGAGGCGGGGAAGGGGAGAGGATGCAATGGACAGGAACGGTGGTGGAACGCGTGGACGCAGGGGAGGGAGGCTCTGAGAATACATCGAAATCAGTACTTTCAGCCGCCCCTGGCCTATACAGATCGCCAGATTACGCCTCTATCCATCTGCGTGGATTGTACCAGCCCGCGCACTCGCCGTACGCTGAGAGTCTGTCGAGCCATTGCATGGACGTATGGACGCGCTGTGAGAACCGCGCCAGTGAAGATGCGCATGGAGCGGAGACCCTGTGGGGGACTAGATCAACATCGCCCGACACTAAGGGGGAAGAACGGGAAGAGGAAAACCAAGGACGGCGGTGGAGTGCGGATGGAGTAGGACGGGAAGAGAAGGGGGGAAGGGGAGGAGAAAGACAATAAATACTCACCCCACGTACACGCAACGCAATCCCTCCTCTTTACCTCTCCTCTACCTCTCCTCTACGACGGCGTAACTCCCCTCGCGCCGCACTGGCTTCACATCGGACCCGGAGATCTACAACGCCTCGCCGTCATGGAATCTGAGATAAGATGGTCAGCATTGGCGCAACAAGACGGGAAGACGAAGGAGAAGCGAGCGAGGGACGCGGATGCGGGGGAGGAGCACAGAGGGTCCGGAGGGAGAGGAGGCACGAGCGGGAGGCCGGGTGGGACAAAATAAAGAAAGGGAAAGACTCGCCCGTGGTGGTACAAGACAAGGACAGGGTGCCGACGTCCATGCCAGCGGGAAATGGCCCAGAAATCGGGTGGCGATGGGTAAGCTGCCACATATTTCGCCTCATAGCGATCCTCGAGAACGCCCGTGCAGAGAGCCCGTCGATGTCTGCCGGCGTGCGCAGGGTGTTCCTGTGAGGGGCGAGGGACTCGTGCATGTGGGTACGAGGGGGTTGGCGTCGCGACGGTGCCCATGCCCGTCCTCGTAGATCCAGAGCGCATTGAATTGGGGGTGAATGGACAGGGCGGAGGCATGCATAGGGTCGGTGCGCCAGAAAGTGGAAGCCGAGTGCCCAGAGGGAGGGAGATGCGCAGGCACGCTCCGCGCATGGAGATTTGTGAGAGTTTGAGCAGTCGTCACAGTCGAGGGACATAAGTCAAGCGTGAGTGAAGAAGCGTTAGGCGGGCGCCGGGCACACGATCGTGATAACTGGTGGACTGCGGGGTCGAAAAAGAGCGAACTTGAGATGGGTATGTAGAGAGATAAATATACACACTGACTAGTTATCTAGATCGCCATAATTACACGCTTGCCCCAAGATCCCAATTTCTTTCCATGCGGCTAACGAGAGTTTGTGGCGAACTCGAGAGACATCGGTTGGTTGGTTAGAATACCGCCGCGCTGTCTTCAGCCGTGGATTATCGAACTTAGAAAATCGAGTGTGGTGGGAAGAGTTAAAGCGTGTGTTTGGCTGCGGCGGCTGAATCAAATAACCGTTCCGACTTGGTCCAGACTTTCATCCCCGCATTCTACGCGTTGAAAATCCCTACGTCTATGCAACGTGAGCTTCTGTCTGGTCTCTATTTATCCACTTTCGGTGTCTATCTATTGTCTGAGCGCTAGATTGACCCTCTACGCCAGGTTCTAGAATCTAAACTTCTGGTTTAAAAAAGGGAGCAAAAAGGGCGTGAAAATGGGCTACTGGGAATGACCCTATCCCTGCAATTGTCTGAATTTGGTGGACCCGTTCTGGATTTAGTTGAATCTGCTGCATGTCAGCGAACCTGTTGTACATCAAGCGAAAGTCAAAACGAACCTAAGTTGCGACTTCATTTCATGGCGCCTCTTCGTACATAGGTGGACCTTGGCCCGCGCGAACTTCCCGTGTTAGCACGTCCACCTGCGACTGCAGGTGCAAGATGTGGCTCTCTAGCTGCGAGCTATTTCTACCATCCCCTTCCCTGCGCACCTGCATCCTTTCCTGTGAATTTCGAGGAAATTGCTGTCCACGGGCAAGGTCTGGATCTATCTTGCGCGACGTCGATGGCTGGAAGGACCGGGAGAGGAAAGGTTCGGTCACTGCTTCTGGTGTTAGTCGGTCACGAACAGCCGTAGCGCGAGAGAAAAGGGCGCGCACCGAATTCCTTCCTAGCAGCTGGATCCTTTCGCCGCTTCCTCCTAAGACAAACTCCCAACAAACTAAACCGTATAATCCCACCAACGACGCCGACAACGATGGGACCAAAATCTATTTTGCGCTTGGGAGCCGGTATCCCCGACGCCGGAGAGCTTGGATTCCCGCCAGCGCCGCTGTCAGGAGAGACATTAGAATCCGGTTTATCCCTCGCAATCTGAAACGACGGCTGGTACGTCAGGTAATCAATCGCCATTGTAGGCAGCGGCGTCCCTGAGAGCTCCGTGACGTTCGCCACGAGGGTATGGTTCCCAGGGCTGAGGTCGTTCGCGGAAAAATGTTTCTTCGCTGTTCTTGATTATTGTCTTTCATAGTACCATTCAATGCCTCCAAAATCTCATATTCCACTCTCGAGAGTGTTATGTTTTGCATGTGCACCTGTGGGAGGCCGCATTTTTCAAGCATCACGAAGGCATCAATCACTTTTCCCATACTTTCACGTCTGCCACGCAGCAGAGGCAATGCCAAAGATCTCCCTCTCCCTACAGCACCTCTCCTTCGCCTCAGGTAAGCTTACAATACAATAATTAATTGCTACCTCTCAGATTTCAATTTTGCCGTGCGGCTTTGCACAATGCACAAATGCCGCATGCGGCTCGTGCGGCTTTTGCGCAACCTATCTAATAAATAATTCCACGCACGGCAGTGGCGCTGCCGAAGGCCTATATGCGGGTGAACAAATCGGCTACAAGGCTTGGTATCCTTTGCATCGCCGTCGGTGAGGGCTTGGCCAGCAAAAAGTCGCGCTAGCAGGTTTTCGAGGATGTGGTCTGGTATAGTGTGTGTTCGATGCTTCGTCTGGAACTTCGGGGTCCATCCACTGCAATCAATGAAATACTGGTGCCCCCTCGATGGTCCCTGTTAATATCAAGCGGTGAGTGAAGGCGGCATTTCAAATGTGTGGCAAAAAAAATCAAGAACCTGGGGTTTGGCTTTCATCATCGATCCACCGGTACATTTGTTGCCGTTCGACTCGATTGCGTTGCACCTGGCATTCTGAACAACCTTCATAAAGCTATGCAGGAACATATTTAAGCAGAGAATTCGATATTATGTGAATGAAACATCTACATTACAGCATGCTGCTCGGCTGTCGTGCCTTCATTGCGCCCCGTCTCTACCTAGGCTGTTAAGATTGCATTGCGCGATGCAGGATCCAACTCGTAGCGAACTACATCTTTCAAAAGTCCAGCATCAAGACTCTCGCATGTAAAGGCGCCTCGACAATTGGATCTTGCACGCCGGCACACAATAGGAGGCTGGCCTGGGTCAAACGTGACTCTGGCGGTGCTGTCGCCGGACCCAGGGACCGACTTCCAACCATCATTGTCCTGATTCAAAATAAATCAACAATTATTCGCTCGATATGATCAAAGATGAACCGCATCCCGAATTATACAGTCGACGGGCAAGAGATCTCCGTCTTTGTCAGCGATATCATATCTCTCATCAGCGAGATCGATTACGAAGGCAGTTGGCACTCGAGGAATAGGCCATACTGAGGGGAGCTCGGAAAGGTACTCGATCCGCTGCACCTTCAACTTCTGAGTGACTGAAAATTGTCCGGTGCGCACGAATGATGAGATCTCATCTTGCCAGAGCGTATCTGACTCGACGAGATCATCGGGATCGTCAGAATCTACCGAATATTAAGAATGATATTAAATCATAACCAATGGACATACCGTCTACAACGCATCGGTAGTTAAAGATACTGTCAGAAAAGATGAAAAATATGGCATACAATGCGTACCTCCATCATTAGGTCCTTGATCTTCGGTATCTAGGGCGAATATGAGAAGATGGGAGAATAAATAAAAGACAATTTGCATACCCATCGTGTCTGACTGAGGGATTGTGCTGGAGGATCGAGAGTAAACTTGCATCAGCGCCTCTGTGACTTCGACGGTGGAATCCGGGTCCGAATCCTCGGCTTCTGACTCTGAAATGAGCTCGAGAATCTCACGACCTCCCTGATTCAGAGTTCGCAGCTTAACAGCGCTGAAGACTCGCGACAGAGAGATTGGTTGCAGCTCGGATTTGACCGAAATGCTCGGGGTATTGGGTTCCGATGCACGTGGAGTTTTGATTCTGTCATGAATCGGCTCAGAAGACATGGAGGGACGAGTAGAGCGTGTGATGACATACGAGATTTTCTGGTCAAGGAACATCAATCCAATCGAGGTCCAGGAATTGCGCCGCATCAGATTCCACGAAGCTGGGGGTATACATCTTGACCAAATTAGCTTTTGGTTAACCGTGGCACCACTACAACGCACATAATTTCGAAAATCCATTACCTCACGGGCCGAGAGCCTGGTAATCAGTTCCCACTCCGCAGAGGCCAAAATATGGATGTGTCGTGAACACGTCAAGATCAGTACCCGACGCGTTCCGAGCCAGAAATCTTTCAAAATGGGGTATATCAACCCATTCGTGGTCCAGAAATTGGCTGGGGTTCGAGCTAATGAATGCGGGAGAATAGATCTGTCATGCGACGCATCAAAAAAAGAAAATACAGCAACGCATTCTGGCACGACGTACATAGTTTCTCAAGCCCATCAACTGCCAAGCAGGAAGGCCATCAAGGAAGACGTAGTCGCTAGGCGCGTGCTTCGAGCCATTGATGCCCCGGACAGACATTTTAACGCGCTTCTGTGTCGATAAAGCCGTTTGTGACGGTGGTGGTAGTGGTCAGAAGAAGAGAGGGAGAAAAATGGGCGGGACACGTGTCATTTCCGAAAGGGGCCTTGCCGAGCCCGCTCAAAGGCGACACATTTCTAAAAAGGAAAGTGTCGCCGACTCAATCAAAGGCGACACATTGATGAGAATGTGTCGCCTTCAACAATGTGTGTGTGGGCTTCCTGTATATCCTCGATCAAAAGACGATGCTCTGTGTTCGTCGTGACTTCTTCAACTTGGGTTAGGGACACAGGGTTGTATAAGACACGTCTCATCCCCTCAATATTCTTTCAATATTCCAATACACTTTAAGGTAGCACTTACTTTGACAGACTCTGTCCAGTGGGGAAATTGGGGTGCGAGCATGATACAGATGGAAATGTACAGAAACTTAAATATAGACCTCGGTTTCTCAGTCCGGTACGCTCCTACGTTCTTCGCCAGCTAAAATAGTAGACACCTCTGTTGAAATCATAAGTCCACCCAATGTAACAAACAATGTTTCAACACTGTCTCAATGGCCCATTTGAAAACCAATCCTCCTCCCATGATAGTAATACCGAGTGGTTAAATCAATGTCATCTGTGAAGATCTGACAGGGAATTTCTGTGCTGATGGTCAAGTTCTTGTGCTGTTCAAGGTTGAAGAATTTGCTTTTAGGCCCGAATGTACCTCTGTTTGGATGGTATCTGCTTATATTTGAGTGCTCAAAATGGGCTCAGAGACCAAAGAGCAGGAGGATGACTACTTTCTGTGGAAGTTGTTGTCAGTCGCAGGCCGACCGCCCAGGGGAGAAAAATCGGGTTTACTTATTATGTTCGCAACAGCTCTGTGGGTGAAAGAGATCGTCTCTTGAATAGAGCTGAAGCACAACTGAGTCCTCACATACTTCGTCACTACATACGTAGGATTGCGGACGTTCGTCGGATGCTGCGCAACTTCGTCGACGTCAGCTTGCGAAGCAAGCTTCTCACATGCCAAATGTGGCATCGTGAATGATGAGGTTACGAGTTGTAGTGGTTTAAGTGTAGGGTAAAAGTTGTCTACTAGTATTTGTAGACGTTACTTTTATACGGCTATAAGCCGTCCAATTCTAACAAGTAAATATACGTGCAATTAACACGATAGATATTGAATGATTACAAATCATTTCCTAATCGGGGTTCTAGGCTGGCGGAGCCTAACACTCTCCCCGTTAAGACTAAGTACTAGTCTTCAAAATTCAAGATCAACAATAATTGGCATTGTAACACTGTTCTTGTACACAAGAAGTAATGTGATCAGAATCATCCTGGCAAGCACAGGACACGCGCATCTGTCATCGGTACAGCAAAATTATACATCGCAACAAGTTCGCAAGTTTACATTTTCTCGGGCGACGACGCCGGTTTTGGGGTAAGGTACGCACGATCTATCTCGCATATATCAGCGCCAATTTTCGACACGACCTCTTCCAAGTTGATATTCTGTGCAGTCGCAGTCAGCGGCTCTGATGGTATTTGTCCAAATGTAAATGCTTTCGCATTAGACGTACTCGCTCTCGGCGCGCGCAGCGGCGCTGCTCCAGTGGCTCGGCGAATCGCATCAGACGATGAATGGTATCGGGTCTCGGATGTCTGGGCGTCATGGTGACCGTTGAAGTGAGCCCACGACGGAGCGTGCATAGAAGTAGACATGGATCGATCTCCATGGGGTGAATAGCGCGTGTGCATGTGAGAGTCGGCGGTATATCCATGGCGCGTCGATGCACCACCGCGGTAGTTTCCTCGGCCCCCGCGAGATCCGCGCCGCGAACTGATTACATTATTGTGGGCGAGTAGCATCGCCATGTCGTCGACGGATACGCCGGGAAGCTCAGGCTCTTTGTTGCGGAACGGGTTAACTCGGCGTACGATCCCCGTTCCCGGGATCACCCTGGGCGGGCGTTCGCGAATTACCTTCGCAATAGGCGAGTCCTTGGGGCGCCGGAGTCCGGGGATTTCGTCCATACACCAGTATGAGAATTCATATTGAATCAAGTTATCCGGCGTGTACTGCCAGGGTGTGAAGGGTGATCTAGTGATCACGGTGGGTTCGCTGGCGTTGCCAGCCGGAGGAACGTAACTGCCATGTGTGGGCACCAATATCGCGACTTCTTCGGGCGTCCATCCCGCAGGCGGCGGCTCGGCAGAGGTAACCCACGCATATGCGTAGAAATATGCATCCTCGATCATTGCAATCGATACGCCGCACTTGGTCATCCAAGTAATTAGTTCGTCAGGTCCTATATTCACGTCCTCGTGATCGGGCCAATTTTGAGGGACTCCTACCAAGGAGATGTGAAGTCCACGCGCCTGAATGCGACTGGCGTACAGTCCCGGTGTAATGGCGATTTCCATGAATGACTTTTCCAGTTGCAGTCGGATGGCGCGTTCTTCCGCTGTGGGCGCGCAGTCTCTGCGTAGGCGTTTATATTTGATGTTCAGTGCTAACTGAAGGTTATATCCACGGACGCATCGCGCGTCCAGTGACCATGCGTCGTCGATGAAGCTGCATCCGCGCGCCGGCAATTCTCGGTATTGAATCATCTGTGCTAGTAGCATCGGGTCATACCCAATTGCGTCCCGCTTCAGGTGAGGGAACCTTCGCTTTGCATCCAGATTGTCGTCGCCGTGCGTGCCTATGACTCCGAGTATGTTCGCCATCCAGTCTGGGATCTCGTATTCCTCTACGGGCGCTGTTGCACCGGGGTTCTGTCTTCTTCCGCCAGATCACTGGCGTATACCCATAGATAAAAACAATGTATTCCGAATACGTAGAACGGCTTCGTTTTCTGGAGCTGGAATATCATATCCCATCCTTCTACGTCCACCGGAAATCCTCGTTTATCTTTGTTATAGTCCAAGTCTCGTGGAGGCTCCATCGTGGTGAATGTCGTGCGTTTCCCGTTCGTCGGCGGTACTCGGCGCTTTGCTTCTTCAATTAACGCCTCGTGCGTTGCCTGCGCATACACTTCGTAGATCGGACTATCCAGCCCGGTTTTCGCAGCCGCTATCTCCGGTACTACCGGCGCCATGAATATATCTTGGCCTGTGGTGGTTATCAGTCCTTGATTAACGCCTTCGGGCGTACTGTGATTGCCTTGCGCACCTCTGTACGCGGCCGGACTACTCGGCAGTGCCGGGGTATTGGAGCGTGTAGACACGCTATTGGACGACGGCGGAGTTGCCTGGTGCGATCTATGTGATCCACGGTCGCTTTGCTCGTATACTTCGCTACGTGAGCGCTTCCTATTTCTACTATCCGTATAGTATGCCAGTTCGTCGTCCATTCGATGGAGGCGTTGCTTTAGCTCGTCGATGGTTCGTTCCAGCCCCTTTGAGCGGTCGCGTTCCCAATCCGCTTCGCTGTGAGCACGCGACACCGCCGCGATTAGTTCTTCGTGGTCCTCTCGTAATGCACGTAGCTCCGCGCCCATGCGCGTCTCCATTTTCACCGCGACGTCGCGGTCAACTCTCAATGCTCGAAGTTCTTGACTCAAATCCTGCAGCTCACGCTGCTCTTGGCTCATAATCTCTCCCCCACGGACAGCTTCGCTGTTCGCGATGTCCTCAATTTGCTCACCTGTGAGCTCGCCGGGTTCTCCATCGCCGCCACTAGCGACCTCCGTAGTGAAATCGAGGTCTAGTGTTTCGGGCTCCTCGTCTAGATTGAGTGGAGTACGAGGTTCCTCGTTGATATTCAACGGAGTAAGCGGGAGTATAGGTCCGGGATCAGCTGGATCCGAGTAGTCGAGGATGTCGTCCGCATCCAATTGATTCGCACCGTCCGGCATATCCACATCAGCGGATCCATCCAGCTCCATGTTCGTCAAGTTGGTATCTGTCGGCTCAGCTAGAGCATCTCCCAAGGTGTCGGCACTTGCCATGGTGGCAGTAAAGAGAAGGGGGGAAAGAGGCACAAATCCAGTGCCACGTCGCTGTCGCCTTAAGACGAGGTGAAAAAGCTGAGCTAAGCCGTAGGCTTCCTTAATCTCCCAGCCTCGCGCTGAATTTTTATGTCATCTTGGTTCAGTCCGCGACGCGGTCACGTGTCCGCTCATCGTAGCTTTGTTAATTGATTCCGCGGATCAACGTGTTCAGCCATTTCTGACTTTCTTCGACAGCTGCTGCCATCGCTTTACTCCGTGTAACGCATAGTAATCATCGAGCGCACTGAGTAATTTAACGGAGCTAAATGGCTCCCAAGTCATATCCCCAAGGTTCCATTTCACGTGGAATTCGATCGTGGTTCCATCCCATCTATGTGCTACAATCGCATCTACCTGCCATTCATCTTCAGCTGGTGCGCCGAAATCATAAGGGCCAGGCTGGGTTCTATTTGGGAACAAGTTATCACAACTTGCAATATGCGGCCGTAATAGGCTAACGTGGAACCGATTGTGCACTCGTCTCGACGCGAGCACTTCAGGTAACTCAAGTTCGTAGTCCGAACAATGTGGAAGTGCTTTCTGCACTCTATATGGTCCTACAAACTTAGGTAGTAATTTTGTGGCTCTGCCTTTAGGCAGTGATAAATTCTTTGTTGACAGGTATACTAGCATACCTTCCGTAATTACAGGCTCCGCACTGCGATGTTTATTCGCTTGTATCGTCGAGAATACTCGTGCCGCAATAATGGCATCGTGTGCCTCGGCCAGATTCAATAGTGCTTGGTCCGCGAACGCGCGGATCCCGCGTGGCAATTTCCGCTCCGTGGTTAACTCACGGATCATTGATGGCACATAGCCTCGGGCGACTTCAAATGGGGCGAATCCCGTCGACACATTAATACTTGAATTAATCGCGAATTCCACAAGCGGTAGCTTGTCTATCCAGTCTTTCTGATCAGGCCGCACAACAGCCCGTAAAATCTGCCCCACTGATCTGTTAATACGCTCCGTTGCCCCATCTGTCTGTGGGTGAAATGATGTTGACATCAATAGTTTTGCTCCGAGCAATCGGTGGACCTCGCGCCACCAAGCCGAGGTAAATTGGAATCTCGATCGGAAACGATGCTGCGCGGCAATCCATGCAGCCGAACAATCTCTCGGACATATATACTCGAAAGCTCCGTGGCTTTCGTGATGGTGTTGACAGGTATTAAATGTACCTCGCTGGTTAACCTGCACATCACGACCCACACATAGTCGTATCCCTTCGACTTGGGAAATGGCCCCAAGAAATCCATCGATATCGATTCCCAAGGACGCGTTGGGATGGGAAGCGAATGCAATTTCCCTGCTGGTGGTTGATTGCTGGTTTTGCTCACTTTACAAATTGCGCAACTATCGCAAAACTTATGCACCTCCTTAGAGATTCCTGGCCACCAGTACCATCTGCGCAAATAATCACCGCTTCGTTGCGGCCCAAAATGACCAGACTTTCGTGTGCCTGTTCTATTAGCCTTCCATGTATGGAATACTCCCCCAAATTCGCACTGGGGACACACAGCACTTTCTCTCCTCCGCGATTCCGTGTGTATAACAGATCTTCGTTCACAGTGAACATAGAGAATGCTGCTGGATCATTCAGAATTTTGCTGAAAAATGAATCGTTGGCATAGCCAGCTTTAATCGCCGCTCGTAAGTGGTCATCCAGTGCTAATGGTTCTGCTCCCAGCTCGTCTCTGGGTCTCGAATGAAAAATATCTGGGTCTTCGGGAAGAACTGTCTCCCATTCTGGTGTTATTCTTGGCTCAGCCGCGGCGTCCATCACCGCTACCTCGATGTCTCGGGGCTCAACGGCATTCCTAAGACGGGCACTTCGCCTAATGGCTGCTAGTCTCTCGTCCGCACGAGCCATCTCTTCCATCACCTCGTCACGGCGATCAAAAGATATATCCTCCAAATTGGGGTCTAATCGCACGTCGGCGTTCACATAGTGGTGCGACTCATGCACTTCATCCCATTCATCATTCTCATAGTAGCGAGATAAGCAGTCGGCTCCCTTGTTGAGCTCGCCTTTGATATATCGAATATCAAAATCAAATCGGGATAAGTATTCCATCCATCGCGTCTGCCGACTATTAAGTCGTCGCTGCGTCTTGAAGAACTCGAGCGCTTTGTGGTCTGTTACCACATGCACTCGATATCCCATCAACTTATCTTCCCACTTTAGCAGGGCTTCTAGTATCGCAAGTGTTTCTTGCTCAAATACGCGATAATGATGTTGGGCGGATGTAAATTTCTTCGACATAAACCCGGCTGGTCGACAGGTCTGCCATGTAGGTCCTTGTCCGTACATGGCTCCCACTCCCGATACGGATGCATCGCAGATTACCCAAATTGGCTCGTCTACTGCATTATCAATAGGGCGCAGTATAGCTGTTCGACAGCAGATATTTTTAATGTTTTCGAAACATGACTGATGGAGAGGTCTCCATGCGAATAATGCGCCGTTGCGCGTCATGGCCGCGAGCGGTCCCGTGTATGCTGTTAAGTCCGGGAGAAACTGCGACATGTATTGGACTAGTCCAAAGAACCGCTGAATGTCCAAATAACTCCGGGGCTGCCACCATTCACGAATGCGTTGCATCTTGTCCGCATCGGCGTGCGGTCCTCGGTCATCTATTACATGCCCCAAGCAATCCATGCGCTTGGAATAGAGATCGCATTTTTCCTTCTTAAGGTAGAAGTCATTCTTTCTGAGTGTATCAAACACTTTGCCCAAATGCATCTCGTGTTCTTCGATGGAGTTCGAATATATGAATATATCTGTCATGATTTGGCATTATTCCAACATTTTCACTCAACTTCAACCCCGGGTATCCCGGGTTATCACAAGCATACGGAATAACCACCAGGGGGTTATTCGTAGTCGCTTGGGCGATTGCATTGGGAATAACCAACCAGGGGTTATTCAAATGCTGATCGGAACACGCGTAGGACGATTGGATTCAGAATAACCAACCAGGGGTTATTCAAACGACGATCGAGATATCATAATAACCAACCAGGGGTTATTCAAACGACGATCGGGATACCCCGATCGCCCGTTACCAAGATCGAACACCTGCAGACGGTCGGTATTTCATAGGAGGGACAACCATCAGTTTCATAGGACACAGTATATAAACTCGGAGAATCTACATGTACTCTAGATTCTACCTCGTCTAATATCAAGTCTACTTTGACCTGACAATGGCGCAGCGCTCTCTCACCTCGACTACGAACGACGCACGTTCACATATCATCTTCTCCTCGAGTTCTCCTCGAGTTCGGTGACCAGGCGGCTATTCCGCCGTCTCTCCAAGTCTCGCGACATTCCACCTCGACGGCTATAGCCAAACTTCCCCAGTAGAGTCGGGTTGTTCAGTGCTGCCCTCTCGTTGTCGGTCGCGACCACTTTGGACCGGGTTATTCAACTATCGTCCCGGCCGGGTTATTCTCTGTCCCGCCACAGCCAGGTCGACCCAGGGCTTGTCTTGACAGAAGGTAGAATCTCGTCTACCCACCCCGACGATCATTACCACGAACGAAATACAACCCCGAAACACCACGATGCTACAGATGAATGTCTACATGCAGAACTCCAGGGAAGAAGGGAGTTTAGGACGATGGGTGGTGCGCACCCTCTTGACCCTTCTTCTCCTCGCACTCGCCGGATTGCTTGTGGCCTGGTACTCCCAGGTGCCCACATATCTCGGACCTCGATACAGACGTCTCGTAGGAGCGAGACGCGGCCCGATGGAAATCATCCGTGGCTACGGCCACGACTTTGGGTGTTGGCTGGCGCGTTTATGCAGACCGCGGCCCCAGCCCATATTCCGCCAAGGACAACGCGGAAGACGACCCGCAAGGGGCTAGGCCCCCGGAGGGAACACAGAAGGGGCCCTGTAGCCCCGAACGACGACGAATATGCGGACATGCCGCCCCTCATGGACATAGTGGGCACGCACGCCGACGACCTCTTCGTGAGGGACCCGTTTTCCCGGATGACAATGCTAGTCCCGGGTCTAACAGAAACAATGCGGGGAATCAGCAACTCCCGACGGACGGATGTACCAGGACGAGTGGTACTCGACAGTGGGGCGCCTGTAGAAAGAGAAGAGCGAATCATCTACGAGGCAGAACCCGGCACCGGAAGACCGGTGGAAGAAACCGAGCGCATACTCGGGGAACCAGGGGAATAGGCTGGATGAAGGCAACAAGAACCCGAATGGAAATACCCGCGGTTGATCCGCACCTATACCCGGCTCGCATCTTTTCATCACTCGCTTCTTTATCTTATCGCACCTCACTTCCCAAAGAAACTTCGCACGGTTCAAAAAGGCTTCGTGTTTCAAGAAAGAGAAAAACTTCGCAAATTACAAGACTACGATACGACGGCGTTTGTAACAGTATAATGAATAACAAAATTGTTCGAAAGAAAAAGCGTCCCGGCGCGCCAGAGTCCGAAGCAACCCCCTAATCATCGCTCCTTCGCCTTCCCCTTCCCTTTCCGATCCACTGGTGGCATCTCGACGTCCTGGCTCGCAAGCTCGAGAACGGATGCAAGATGCGCCATGTATTGAGCGCGTTGCTCGGTCGGCAAGGTTGAGAGATGGGCGGCGAGGTTTTGAGCGTCTCGCGCGACACCTTGGGAGGTGAACTCCGGGTTGCGCTCGAGGAACGGGAGAGGGGCGGGCTCCATCTCCACGTCGGCGGGGAAGGCGGCCGAAGGGTTGTTGAAACCCGGACCCGCCGAAGACCCCGGCGCGGAGGATGGGGCGGGCGGCAGCGCTGGTCGCGGAGGCGGTCCCCGACTTGAAGATGCTTGTTGCGAGGGCGGGGGCGCGGGCTCTTCGTCCAGGTCGAAATCGCCCAACGAGAAACCCAGCTCGTCGTCTTGAGAGCGAGCGCGGGGCGGGAGCGGCGGTGGACGACCTGCACGAGCTCCCGCCGCAGATGCGGCTGGCGCTGGGCGACGAGAAGAACCCGGCGCGGCGCGGGGGCGGTTCGCTTGCGCCGTGCGACGACGGAATGATCGGTCCGTATTTTGAAGCGGCTGGAATTCGTACAGGAACGACCTGTACGAGTCCACTATATTCGCTAGACGAAGAAGAAGATCAGTCAGGAGGAAAAAGGAGTACAAGACGACTCACCCAAATGGGCCAGGTCCATTGACCGAGGGTCCGGAAGCAAGAGCTGGTAGCGCCCTTCCCCGAGATGCTCCCAAAACTCGAACCGAAAATCCCACAAAACCTCCTCCATCCGCTCGTTGAATGCCTCCTGGAAATCGCTCCAGGTCTGGCATTTCTCGTGCAGCTTGTTGCAGTGGTAACAAGTGCGACGCGGCTTGTTGGGACGTTTTGCGTTGGGGTCGGTGTCGTCAGAGCAGAAACGCCCCGGTTCACAATGGGGACATCGCGGCAGGAGTTGGCGGACCACGGCGCCAATAGGACGGTGTGCTTCGTGCACAAAGATGGTCGGCGTGGCGCGACTATCAACGACCAGTCTCGGCGCTGGGGGCCACTTAGACCGCGGGCGGTTGCCCGCTGGGATTCGAATGGTTGGTCCCCGTGGGTTGCGACGGGGAGAAGGCGACCGTGGGCGGCGGCCAGGGGGCGGAGAAGGGCGATGAGGGGGAGATTGCGCGCGAGGTGCAGCTCGGCGCTCCCTCCCCGTTCTGATCTCTTCAGATCCTCGGCGACGTTTCCGCGAGGGGATGTCCGGCGGGGGACTGAGGGCGGGACGGGGATGAAGTCCTCCTGGTTCCAATTTGGACGCGGAGGAGGGGGCGGGCGCGATGGTGGAGTAGGAGGACGCGGTGAAGGAACCCGCGCCGGCGAAGGAGGGGGGGTGGCCGTAACCACCGGGGTGGCGCCTGCGAAATCCCGCCAGTACAGGCCATGCTCCCGCACAAATTCGTCCAACTCGTACCCCTCAAGAACCCGCGACGCGTACGAGGGGTCGGGATCGTCGAAGTCGGGCGGCGACACGGTTGCCGCCTCGCAAGGGATACGCGCAGAAGGGCCATTCATGCCCACCTCCGCCAAATCTGAAGATCCCGGGGTTCAATACGACGATGGAGAAACAAGACGAGCGACGTACGATCGTAGAACTCCGCCATCCGCGGGAATTGGAACCAAGTGGATTGTTCGTTGGGCTGATTTGGGGCCAACGGCTCTCGAGGATCGAACCAATTTGCGGGGAGAACCCGAATAGTGGTCTCCGGTCGCAAATAATTGCTCCAGATGGGGGTTGAACCCCGCTCCGCAAGTCTACCCCGACGACGATTGAGGTCGAAGACGCGATATTCGGGTGCCCAGCCAGGGTGGAGAACTTGCACGATCTGGTCGAGCAGATCGACGAAATGGAATGAATAAGCCACCGAGGCCCCGACTTGCGCAAGCCAGAGGAGGCGTTGCTCGAACTCAAGCTACGAGGCGGGGTAAATGGAGTGCACGAAAAGGGGGAAAGAGGACGAAGACGCACCATGATCGTCAGGGTTCTCCTGGACTCGCCCTCGATGTCCGCGTTCATACGCGCAATCGCGCTCAGGACGTCGTCAAATTGGGACACGATCTCCGAACTCAAATCAAGGTCCTCGAGTCTCTCATTCCGCAGATGCGCGTTCCAGGCTATAACGACTTGCATGTGCGGGGGGCCGAAAACCTGGAACCGGAACCAAGAAGAGAGGACCTGAGTGACGAAGAGCTGATGGGCGACCTCCGCGAACGACCAAGAGGAGGGGTACACCGCTGGCATGCCACCCAGCGGGACGCGCTGATAGGCACAGTGGTGCCGGCGCGGAGGAGGTTGGACGTCCTGGAGAGGACGTCGAGAGTGGCGTAACCAGTCCCAGAGCGCTGGGTTGAACTGGGGAGGGGGAGGCGGGAGAACCGCCGTTGGGAGTATAACTCCCGGTCGTTCCAAGACCGCGGGAAGAGGACCCACGTACGCGCGGGTGCGAGCGGGATTCGAGAGGTCCCAACCGCGCTCTCGAGGAAGGGGAACCCGCCAGGGATTGAGGACGAAGGGTGACTGATCGGCGAAGATGGAGACGACGCCAGGGTTTAGAGGGGGCGCGGCACCCCAAACGGACGCTCAGGCGAGGGGACGATGGTCTCAAAGTCGCGGAGACGAAGGCCGATGCGCGCTTGGGCGCGTGAGTAGGGGCGAGCCAGCTTCCAGGGGAAATCCGACATGGGGGAAAGAAAAAGAGAGATAGGAGAGGCGCGCGCACCCTGACCGGGTTATATAAAGCACGGTCAGGGGCGCAAAGGAACCCGCAGCACAATTCAAACGGAGAACCCGCGCTTGCAAATGGAAGAAGCTAAAAGCTGAAACATTATGCAAAAGGCCAAATGGGGAAGCAATTAACGTTTAGATCACGCATGACCGCGATTGATCTACACGAGTTGCTTCCGCCAATTATGCCGAAACTGCGGCAGTGCTCGGTGATCAAAACTCAAGAAGCCGATTACCGCGATCAAATATTGGGATGAAGAGGAATAAAACACGACAACGAGGAATTACCGGGTTCAATCGGGTTCCTCTTTGAAGTGCGAAATGAAATCCACGCTCCACAGTATTCTAGGGTCGCTGGGACATCGACCTTGAAGAGGGGGGTAATGTCATGATTTGGCATTATTCCAACATTTTCACTCAACTTCAACCCCGGGTATCCCGGGTTATCACAAGCATACGGAATAACCACCAGGGGGTTATTCGTAGTCGCTTGGGGCGATTGCATTGGGAATAACCAACCAGGGGTTATTCAAATGCTGATCGGAACACGCGTAGGACGATTGGATTCAGAATAACCAACCAGGGGTTATTCAAACGACGATCGAGATATCATAATAACCAACCAGGGGTTATTCAAACGACGATCGGGATACCCCGATCGCCCGTTACCAAGATCGAACACCTGCAGACGGTCGGTATTTCATAGGAGGGACAACCATCAGTTTCATAGGACACAGTATATAAACTCGGTAGAATCTACATGTACTCTAGATTCTACCTCGTCTAATATCAAGTCTACTTTGACCTGACAACGGCGCAGCGCTCTCTCACCTCGACTACGAACGACGCACGTTCACATATCATCTTCTCCTCGAGTTCTCCTCGAGTTCGGTGACCAGGCGGCTATTCCGCCGTCTCTCCAAGTCTCGCGACATTCCACCTCGACGGCTATAGCCAAACTTCCCCAGTAGAGCCGGGTTGTTCAGTGCTGCCCTCTCGTTGTCGGTCGCGACCACTTTGGACCGGGTTATTCAACTATCGTCCCGGCCGGGTTATTCTCTGTCCCGCCACAGCCAGGTCGACCCAGGGCTTGTCTTGACAATATCGTCTAAATAGACATGCACGAATCTTCCAATAAATTCTTGAAATACCATTGTCATGATACGTTGAAACGTTGCAGGGGCATTACAGTCCCCAATCTGCATCGTATGGCTTGTGAACGTACCATAAACTGTGGCAAACACTGTCTTCCACACATCTTCGCCAATAATGCGAATTTGTTCATAAGCATCGGACATATCAATTTTCGAGCGGAATTTCGCTCTCGCACAGTCCAGTCTTATCTGGTCTTGGTCCGGGAACGGCGTTACATCCTTCAGCGTATTTTCATTACGCTTTCGGCAATCTATTGCCGTACGCAATAATCCGGTCTTTTTTGGTATGCACAACATCGGTGCTGCTTGATCAGTCTGGACAGCGGTCCACCATCCTGCGCGGACATAGCGATTGATTTTATCAATCAATTGCTCCTTCATGGCGTCCGGACACCGAGGGAGATGATAATTGTACATCTTCTTGTCGTCAATTAACGGGATCCGATGGTTCACCACACGTAGTGGCGGCATCTTCTCTGGGACACCAGACATAATATCGATGCTCAATTCCATCCATCGGTCTCGAAGCTTCGGCAGGTCCTTTTCAGTGTATTTGGTTTTACCTTGTTTCATTTCTATGAGCTGTCGCTCAGTGGCTACATTGAATAGCTCGGTAATACGGGCTTTCATTTCTTCAGTGACCACCAATGACGGTGGTTGTATTGGTAACTCCTCTGCGACAGCCTTAGCTGTCGTTGTGTCAATGGGTCTGTTCTTTGCTCTCTGAGCATGATGATCAGGAAACCTGAGTCGTGAAAACTCCTGCAGAACTTCCGCATACATTTCTCCATCTTGTGCGGTAATTTCTCCGATATCTTCCAGTATCACTGGAAATTTTCCATCCTTATCTCCAGTCTCTTCTGCAGCGCAAATATCCTCGTCTTCGTCGACTTCATCTTCCACTGTTACCGATCCTAACCGCGTCTTTCGGACACTTCGCGGTGGCTCAACTCTTGTTGAGTTAATTGACGCGGACACGTGATCGTCCGCGTCCGCATCCTCAAGTCACTCCGCCTTATCAACTTGACGCGCCGCATTGCGGCGTTCTACTTCTGCAGTCTCCTGCATTGCAGATAAGGTGGGGGCGACCTTATTCTTGATTTTAATAACATTGTTTTCAAAATCCAGGGATATGCCATGCTTGCGCATATATTTCGTGCCAATAATTGCATCAAACCGATCCAGGTTCACGACATCAAAATATTCCTCGGATCGCAGCGATCCATATTTCACCGGCGCTTGCACTCCGTAGTTAATCTTCGACCGACTTCCAGCCGTACCCAGTTGCAACGTAATTGCTGACTCTATTGGGAATACTTTCATTTCTGAAATTCGTGCAAAGTCTGGACTACAGGTGTCCGTGGTACATCCCGAGTCGAATAGCGTAAACGCTTGCTTTCCATTTATCTCCACATATGCGGTGAGGCAAAAGTTTTCTTCTTTGGTCCTTTTGTGCCTGGGTCTCGCTGTGTTCGAACGTCGCAGAAACACATTCCGCTGCTTGTGTTTCGACTCGCGTGTAGACAACGCGCTCCGATCGCCCACCGCAAATAGGAAATCCTCCACCTCTGTGGTATTCTTCTGCCTAGGATATGTCGCGCCATCTCTTTCGCAAGTTTGTCCATATCCTTGCTGTCGACCCACTCTTCCGCCGGCCATTCGTCGCACGTTCCAAATAACCCGTGGTGTCTGTTATTCTTCTTCCGAGGCGGCACTTCCACCTGCTCCTCTCTCTCCTCTTCAGACTCCGACTCTGAATTGTCGGTAAATAGCTCCGGCATCGGATCTTGTGGACGTATATGTCCGCAACGTTCATCATTTTCGCTGAGAGAATACTCGCTATATGCCTGTAGCGTGTAACCTCCCTCGGAAGTGTACGCCGATGCATTATCGTCGTCTTCTTCATGCGCTTCTCTCATCTGCTCAGATGGGGCTGACGGCTCTCCTCTTCGCTTTTCTGCCTCGTTATCCGAGGTATCATCAACTATATCCCGCTGTGCAAACAGCTTTGGTCCCGCCGGTTGCGGGCATTCATTCTTATAATGTGGTCCTCCACATTTATAGCAGGATATTGTCTTCTTAGGGCCACTCCCCACTGCTACGGGCACATTTGGTGCATTATTTCGCTTTCCTCCCCCATCGTAACCCGCAGTCTGCGGTTTCGCATGCGTAGCCACTCTAGGGCTTCTTTCCGTGTCCCTCTTCACATATTGCAACACTTTCCGTGTTACTTCCTCACGGCGTACTCCCCGTGATGGTTCTCTAGATTCCACAGGGTCTACCCGTGGCTTCGTACTTGTGACTACGCTGCGCGTGCTAGCTACCCGGTCCCTTTCTCGGGCAGCTGCATACCGCTTCTCCACGCTGTTTTGCCATTCATAGTTCACTGCACACCGCAGTATTTCTTTAATCGAGCAATACTCGGCCGTGACATTCCTGCGAATCAAGAACTTGACCATATCAGCCGGTAGCCGACCCATGAGTTGGTTCTTGAATGTATACGAGTCTGGTCGTCTGACCATGCGATTTGCGCACATCACTAACTCGTTGTAGAATCCCGTCACGCCAATCTCTGGCGAGTACTTTGTACGCCAAAACTGTTCGGTTGCATTCTGCACACACGCGGTGTCAATGAATTGATCAAATAATCCCAGGATCATCTGTAGGTGCGTCCAGTTCTTTTGCGGGCGCTGAATCCCATTTACTCTTGTGTCATACCACTCCTTGGCAGTTCCTGACAGATATAAGCTGTGCAGCCCCTTCCTACGTTCTTCATGCTCGGGACCTCCAAGGCCCATAATCTGCATCCACTGTAACATGCATGAAATGTGATTCTCAAAGACTTTAAGGTCTTTATTGCCGTTATATTTATCCGGCGCCGGAACCTTCAGGTTCCGATTTACATCAAACAGATTGCTTGGAGGGCTGGGCTTAGCCAGCATGGAGTTATAATATGTGATGAAGGGCGCGTGAAGCGTATCCTTCCATCGTTTCTGCTGCTTAACCGGAACTCCAGCTAAATATGGGTCCCCTGCTTCAACTAGATGAAGGCGCGCGCGCTCGCTAGCACTTTCATGATGGTTGCGTCGGCTATTCCGCGCCAACCGGTGCTTTCGATTGCGCTCGGACTCATTGGGGTTCTTACGCGCCGGTCGCGGCGAACCCTTTGGTCCATATGGGACTTAGCTGCTATCGTCGTTGGACGAGGAGGAATCTGAGGGAGGTACTCCTCCTGCATTGACTCCCATCTGGCTCCCGCTTTCGCGCTTCGCTGTGACTTCCGAAATCACATCTCCCGGGTCTTGGTCCCATGCGCTATCCGACTCGTAGGTAAATGCACCCACCTGCGACACATCCGAATATCGGGCCGTCGGCCCCTCCATAGCATCGCTGCTGTCTCCCTTCGTAAATTCGAGCTCCAATTTTGGCGACGCATATGGTTTCTTGCTTTCAGGGAACGACTTTGGCTCCGACCTTCGCTCCTCTTTCACGCTGGCCGAGCGTTTGACGTCCTTTTTTGCGAACGCATTCGCATGCATATCAGCCGGCCATCTTGATGATTCAGCCGTTGGCTTTTCCCCGATGGAAGCAGGCGATCTCAGGAATAGTCGAGGTACGTTTGTGCTCACAAATTTATTGCTATTTTGTCCTGGCTTCTCGCCGCCTGTGCTCACAGATTTACTGGTATTTTGTCTGGGCTTCTCGCCGCCTGTCTTCCCCGTTGTTCCTACGGAGCTCCCATGACTCTTGGCTGACGCCATCTCAACTGGAACACCGTGGGCGTCCCACGCAATGCCTTGATCAACTATACCGGACTTTCCGGTAGCTTCCAAATCCGCATTGCGGTAACGTTGCAGTATGATACGATTAGAGAGTGTGTGAGTAACCCGAGGCTGAGCAGGTGGCCTTGCCTCGTCTTCACTATCACTCACCACTTCAATTGTCACAGGTCGATTTTTATGTTTCTTCTTTGATACTATACTCGACCTCTCCACTGCGGAGTGCGATACTTGTGAGTGAGCAGTCCGTTGCTCCATTGCTTCTATGGCGGCTTCTTCCTTATTGAGCGCGCGTTGCGCGTGCTCCAGTCGCGTACGTCTTTTCTCAAGCGCTGCTTGTTCCTTGGCGTTCATTTCCTCGGCTAACTCTCGGTCAGCTTCCATCTGCGCAATCTGCGCTTGCACCTCATTTGCAAAATCAAAATCATCCGCGACTCTGAGGTCGCGCAATTCTCTAGCATTGCGCTTCAGCGCAGCTTGGCGACGATTGAACTCATCTGAGTTCTCTGATGTACGACGCTCACGCGCCAGCGCCTCATATGCCGCGCGAAGATTAGCGTCATTCCATATCGATGATGCTGCATCTTCTTGAGATCCCATCGTGAACCTATCTGCGAGGCTTCTACGAGCTGCTTCGTGCATTTCTGCGGATTCTATCGAAGACGCGCGCGTGCGCGGTTTCTTTCCAGCTTTCCGCTCTGCTAGAGCATTGATCTCCATCTCTTCCTCCCCCGAGGACGGTCCCTGTTGCTCCACGTCCGTGGCTTTGCTACCGGTATCGGAGTTAAGTTTCTCTGCTGTCAAACGTACCTGGGCTACTGATCTTGGGGATCCTGTGGACCGGGCGTCGGCGTGTTGAGATTGACTCGCAACACTTTTTGCCTTGTCACTCTGAGGTGATTCCTGATCGAGTATATTTTCACGAGATTTATTATGGATGCTAACCGCGTCTAACTCGCGATGTTCTTGCTGGCCTGTAGATTGTATTGACTTGACAGATGTAGTCCGGTTACTTGCGGTTGGTAGCGGGCCAGGGCTTATTTCGATGGTAGTCGACAGCATGGCTGTCACGGCTCTCTCACTACGGGATGGTGTAATCGGAGGTAAGGGCGACGACGACCGGACAGCTTCTCTCACACGATGCTCATCGTGGGATTGATTCCCATTCTCGCGACGCTGCGACAGTTCCTGTATTGAGTCGGGTGGCTCATTTAGCGTGGACAACATGTCCAGATTCGCCTGCTGGCTACTGGTAGCCGTATCTATTGCAGGGGCCTGAGCCGCCATCTTCTTTTTAGCCGCAGTCTCGCGTTTGTTTTTACTTCCTTTTCCCATTGGGCCAAGGCGGATACAAAAAGTTTTTGTGGTTTTATTGTCACTACAACAATAGGTATCGTCGTACTCGACGATGGCTTTCTCTCCACTAATGAAGTGGGGTTCAAAAAAGTGTAAGACTTCGGGTACACTTAAAGGAGAACCTCGTGAACCTGCACAAATCAAGTTTATTGAGAGTGAGGTTACGAGTTGTAGTGGTTTAAGTGTAGGGTAAAAGTTGTCTACTAGTATTTGTAGATGTTACTTTTATACGGCTATAAGCCGTCCAATTCTAACAAGTAAATATACGTTCAATTAACACGATAGATATTGAATGATTACAAATCATTTCCTAATCGGGGTTCTAGGCTGGCGGAGCCTAACACTCTGTCTCAACGACGGAAGGCTTACATCATCTATTTTTCTGACATGTACATACCTCTGTTTCCAATTTATTGACGAAGCTACAGGCTTTATAATGATAACAGCGCAGAAAACTCATCAAGTTAGCCTGCAATTGCTCCAAGTCGGCCCCCAACTAGGTTGATCTAGTCACGTGAGTTCATGTTCAACCGGGATTGGCAATGTGCAGGTCGGCAGAAACAGCCCTGAAGTCGGGCGAGTTCTTCTGAATAGTTATGCATGTATTCAAAGCACCCAAATATTTTCAGAATTTCTCCGGCTCATTCTGGTTGTTATAGAAGTCAAAACATTTGACGAGTAGCGCTACGATAATCGCTGTAGTCCCTAAAGAAACATACGGAACCACGTCCCCTCACTTTTTGCTACAGTCACAGGTAGTTTGAAGCATCACAAGTAGGCTGATCAGAGATGAACAGTGATGCATCAAAAGCTCTAATGAGCAATGCGCACTGAAGCTTCAGCTCGGCGAAAATCCCATTTTGGGTATTTGGATCATGCACGTGCTCACCCGCCACGCGCTTGCCGCCTTCCCCTGGCGGCGCACAACGCGCCATTAGAGGTCCGTGCACGCGCACTGTCCCAAAATGGCCTATTATTGACACTTGTTATAATCGCACTCCCGCATCCGGCACATCGATGAGCATGTATGAGCAACGAGACGCCCGCTGTGACAAAGATGTCGTCCGGCGAGGTGGTGTGGGCCTAGAAGAGAGGGTGCTCTTCCCGCCATCGAGCCGCTCCTACCGATCAGTGTCCTCAGGTAGTATGTTATCTGGAAAGTAATAAGCACACTCACCTCAACCTGTGCCGCATTGCTGTGGACCCAGCCGGGATTGGACGGCAGATGGTTGATGATCGATGAATTCTTGCATACACTGCGAATCAGTAACATACCCTGGAAAAATAAAAAATAAAGAGAAAAAGACGCTGACCTTCGGCAAGGCTCGAGCCCGAGTCGAACGGGCTTCCCTCGTGATACTACATCACTGTTATACATGAAATGGGCGCGGACCCACCGCCATCGAGCCGATATTAACCTGCATACGTCCTCGGGTGCGTGACACTGAAACTGAGGAGGCATCTCAACCTGCGGTGCATCGCCGTGGAGCTGGAACTGGACAGCAGATGGTTGATGAATTCAATGCGCATGATGCCTTGGATTTGAGTCAGTAATCAGGACGCAGGGAGGTTGAAGTACGAAATCAGTAGGAATAACATAAATTTGAATGAAAATTAAAAAGGAAGAAATAAAAAATAAAAGTAGAACCAGGTTGCTCTCTCAAGGCCCGATCCCGAGTCGAACGGGTGACCTCTCAGCATATGTGATTTGACAACTGATATGGAGTTGGGGCGCGGTCCCACCGCTATCGAGCCGTTCCTACACTACATCTGTCCTTCGTTAGCTGCAGAAAATATGGGCCTGAAACCATAGGAAAGCATATTTAGCTCGAGCACTGGACCAAGTTCAACTTTGGCAATTTGGTGACCGATCAATGACCGTTGAATGACCGACGTAATCTTTTCTCATGGAAGCATATGGACTCAAGCAAGCAGATTTAATTCCGGGACCTAGAGTCGCACGCGCTTGCAAGGAAACATGCATAAAATTTAGTCGCCGACTCCGAGTCCTCCGATCAAAGCGCGGTCCGAATCAAGCGCGTCACACCCCGTGCCCCGTCACATCACACCTCGCATCTTTCCGCTTACCACCACGTTCACCGGATGGCAGGCGCCTCGCGCACGGAACTCCTCCAATGGCTAAACGAGCTGCTCCAGCTCAACTACACCAAGGTCGAGCAATGCGGTGCCGGCGGGGCCTACATCCAAGTGCTCGACAGCATCTACGGCGACATCCCCATGGCGCGCGTCAAGATGCAGGCCAAGCACGAGTATGAATATGTGGCGAACTACAAGATCATGCAGAATGTGTTCAAGGCGAAGAAGATCGATAAGCCGATTCCGGTGGAGAAGTTGGTGAAGTGTAAGATGCAGTGCGTGTCCTTCTCTACTCCTTATTATTTCAAAAACTAATGGAATGAAAATAGAGACAACCTCGAATTCCTGCAATGGCTCAAACGCTTCTGGGACGCGAACTTTGCCGGGGGCGAATACGACGCCGTCGGGCGGCGCAAAGGCGCCCCATCCGATCCGCCCGCCACGCTAGCCCCCATCCACCCGTCATCTTCGCACGCGGCCTCCTCCGCCAGAGCAGGCGGCCGCACCCCCGTCTCGGGGCACAGATCCACCACCCCGGGTGGGCGGAGGCTTGGAGGGCAAGAGCTGGACAGGAGGCACGAGCAGGAGGTCGCGGCACTGACGGGGCAGGTGCGCGAGCTGACCGGGCAGTTGGAGGGGCTGGAGAAGGAGAGGGATTTTTATTTCGAGAAGGTGTGTCCCCACTCGTTGTCTTTCCCAATTCGACTCTGCCCCCATCGTCCTCCGGATATTGATACAATATACTTACCGCACACCCAGCTCCGCGACATCGAGATCCTAGCCCAGCAAAAGACGGAGGCGCTCGAGGCGGCGGGCGCACCCGAAGACGAGACGTTGAAGGAGATACAGAAGATATTGTATAGTACGGAGGTGCGTCCAATCTGCCTTTTTGCGTTCTTTACCCCCATCGCACATCCGCACGCCGATCCTCTATCCACCCTGTTTTTCTACTCCCCGCACGTCGTCCCGCGTCCCGCATGCCGATCCTGCGGATGAGGATGCATTCTCGCGTCCTGCGTCCCTCATGCGGATCGCTTCGCCCGGGCTTCGTTCCATCGGCTTCGATGGCTTTCGATCGCGTTCTATCGCGTTCCATCGATGCATCTGGACCCGACCATCGTTCTCATCGCGCGACGCCAAGATCGTCTGTCCGTGCGCGCCTGCGCGGTGCATGAGCTTGGCTCCATCGCGCCCCTCCTTGCCCTCGCATATTGCGTCTGCCTGCGCGGGTCGTGGATCGTAGGATCGCGTGCATCGACTGCATCGCGCACAATTTTGCGCGTGCACCCGCTCAGTTTGATCGCACCCCGATGTGCGGCGTGCCCATCCGTGGCTTTGGCCTCGGGCATTGCGTGGATCGCGGATCGGCTCTATCGCGACGAGCGCGGCGGGTGTAGTGGATTGTCCGAAGTGTGCGCATGCTGCGCGGATCGCGCACGATCGTACGATGCATCCTATCCTCGACACACTCGACGCGTTCTCCATTACTGAAGCGGGCCCGTGCTGTTCGCGAACTGGGCGTCCCGAGCTCGGTGTCGATGGGCGGATGTCGGTGTCAATGGCGATGGCGATGTCTATGGCCTCAGATCGGGCATCGCGGCGGCGTGCGGATGTCCATGAGCGCTGATCGGGCGGCGCGGCGCGTTTGTCTTTTGTCTGTCCTGTCAGGTCTTATTGTGGGTCCGTGCAGGGACTGATCGGGCGTTGCGCGGACCCGAGTACCAGTCCTGGATCGCGCTCTGGTCTAAATCTTGACCTGGATCGACGCGCGCATGGGGCATGGAGTCGGTCTTCCGTCTATTCATTCATCCGCGGCGCCAATCCCGTCGTGTTGCGTGCATATTGTGTCTGTTGATATCGCGTCTCTGCCCGACATCGCGCGAGTGCTCGTTATTCCATCCCATCTTTTCCCTTCCTCCTTATACCCGATCCTCCGCCCGGATTCTAATTCTAATTTCTTTCTTTCTGGTGTACAGGAAGGCTTCGAAGTCCCCGATGGCGAAGGAGGGGGCGTGGCGTTGGATGAGGAGGAGACGTTTTAGGTTCGTTTTATTATTTTATTTCATGTCTTGGTCCTTGCTCGACGCCGGCGTTCGTCTATCCATCTGTCTATCTGCGTATCTGCATCTCCGTCGTGCTCTTGCTCACCAACTACTCTGCTTTACAGACTCGTTCTCGTTCTCGATCAGCCGCACTGCGCACTCCGGCCTGCTTTCCCCTCGCTCTCCTACTCTTCCCTATCACTTTACCCCGCATTCGTACATACACTCACCTACCTGCCTACCTACTTACAAGCACTCCATACCTCGTACCCGCACTCTCCCTACGCACTCTCCCTACGACACATACACATTCCGATCGAATATCGAACATGTCTCTTTCCTTCCTTGCTTTCCGTTTTCTTTTCTGTTCCTTCGCTACCTGCTATACACATACGTCCTTCTACCTCTAACTCAAACTAAGTACCACTAAAAGACCGTTTCCGTTTCCGTGCTCTTGCTCTTTGTTGCGCTACATGCGGAAGGGAGTGGTTTGGTGTGGTGTGGTGTGTTGTTATGTTGAATGGGGAGGTGGGTGAGAGTGAGATACACAGAGACAGAAAGGCACGGAAGGCAGAAGAGATTTGAACGTCAGATGCAGGGATGCGTGATCGCCCGGATAAGATGACAGATAAGATACGACAAGCTCTCGAAGGAAAACGGTTAAAAAGCCTGTTAAAGTCGGGACTGCGAGTTGCACAGGAGTGGTACTGGTATCATACTAGTACTGGCTCGGTGGCGCATGGATGCGCGTCTGCTGTTCTTCCGAGAACTGAGTTGAGGCAGGAGCTCCCGTTCGATCCGGGGCCGAGCCACTGCCGTGGTCGCAATTAGTTTTTTCCCGTTCATACTGGTGGAACCGAAGAAAATTAAACCGGGGGTCGTTTTTGCTTGAGCTTTACAGCCAACGAATCATTTTGGGCTATCGCGAATTATGAAACTTTGAGCTCACCGTCGAATCTGAATGTCTAGCAAAGAGAAAGCTTTGAAGCTTGACTGAGTACGAATGTACGCTGATATCGGCTCGGTGGCGCATGGAACGCTTCTGCTGCCAATGTGCTGACGGATTCCATAAATATTGAATGCAGAAGAC